>CM035131.1:149151578-149651578 GCA_020205605.1 Panax ginseng
AGCTTAATAAATAATCCACATCATCGAATCACCCCTGCACTACGGCCAAAGATATTCTTTAGTATCACGACCACAAATTATCCATGCACTACGGGCTAATGATATTCGTGTATTCATCAATGGTCATGATCATGCCAACAACTGTCCATCAATGCACTACGGGCCAATGAGGACTTTTACCACATCATTTATAATATTACGGTCATGATTATACCGAATAATCCCTGGTCATAATCATACCAAATCCATCTATGCACTACATGCCACAAATGACTTTCAACATAATATAAACATGAGGATGATGACAATGATATAATAATTCAATAAAACAAGTTCAAGAATAAATTTTTAAAGATTTATAATTTAATTTTTTCAGAAATCAATAACGTCCAAATTGTCAACATGATACTGCTTTGTGGAGTAAAATTCAAGAATAATATTGTACCAAAAATAATTTTGACCAAAAACGAATCAATTTTTATCATGAATAGTACTTCAGTGAATAGTAGTCGAGTGAATAGTACCCCGTGAATAGTACTTCAGGAATAGTAACCCCATGAATAGTACTCCGGCATGAAAAGGTTATAATTTATCAAGAATGCTCAGAATAATATTTCCATGAAAAGATACTGGATGAAACGCAAATATCAAAGATATTCTACTAATTTCCTGGAGTATAGAAGCCAAAATTTTAACAAAACGAGTATAGAATTTGAAATCTGAAATAAAATAATATTACTTACATACTACAGAGTATGGAAGAAAATATTATTTCAAGCGAATATTGAACAAAAATAACATCCCTTACCTTGAAAAGAAGAGTATTCTAACTGGTATAGCGGGGATATTCTTGAAGAAAACTTTCATTATTTTCTGCGCTCAAAACTTTCTGAAACTCGAAAGAAATATGCTCAAGATTATAGAAAAAGAACTCTCTGATTCTGGTGTGATTTTCAATTCTAACTTAAGCGCCTATTTATAGGAAAATACTAGAACGCCATAGGAGACTAAATAATAAAATAATAATTTTATTTTTCTTCCTTCTTTCCACGCATCCTTTGTTGAAAGCTAGCATGTCATTTCTGAAAAATTTTGGCAGCCCAGATGTTAAAAACAAAAGTGGGTCCCACCCAATTTTAATAAAAAATATTTTATTTTCTGAAACTTCAATAATTCATAATAAATAGCCTTTTTATCAGAAAAATACAAATTTTATGTCCATTCCATACGAAATCGAATTCTCTACAACTTTGTAACTTTAAGTTTTTCCAAATTCCAAACCGAAAATATTCAAAATCCACAAATGGACAATTTTTAACACCTCTTAAAATTCATAACAAATCATACGTTAATTTTTAACGGTTCAAAATTTGTGGACATATACTCAACTTATATATGTATAACATATCCAAAAATCACAACGATCCAACGGTCGGATTAAAATTATAAATCACACAATAGAGCTTTAAGAACACCGATTTGATTTTTTAATACCTCCAATCCGACAAAATACTGAAAAAACACCTCAACATTAATTCCTTCATTTATAACCACATAAAATAAATATTTTCCTATCCATCATTTATGTCCACATAAAATAAATATTTCCTTATCATATAAATCAATAATTAATTATTCACAAATAATATTACGTAATCACAATAATGACAACTGAATAGTTTCCGGGAAGAGGGGCTTTTTCGATAAGGATTTCTCCTCATCTTGGCGCGTAATTAGGTGACCAAACCTCTCCTTGTCAGAAATTTCTAGACATTGCCAATAATTCTATCTAATAATATTATTCAAATAATATGAATTATTGATTTGATAATGGAAAATACTACGCAAAGTTGACAATTATTAAAATAATAATAATATAAAATATCAACGCAGCAATTATTGAATCAATAAAATAAAATATTGAATAAAGATTCTTAACAGAAATAATTATTGAGTAGTGCCTTCTTACGTAAGAATCAATAATTCAAAAAATAATGCGCAATACCGGTAATACTGCTATCCGCAACAACGCCGACATCGTATTTTAACCACTAGGTATTCTAACAGTGTTAACTGTAATAACTACGTCGTTATTTATAAAACTCAAACTCATCGTTTTCTTCATCCGACAGTTATTCTGTTATGGGGCCCACAAATGGTCACTACTGGTAAATGCATTTAATATTCCCCGACAACAAGAATATTTCACGACCAAATGAATATTTTCCAACAGAAATGAGTATTTTATAACCACTTGCGAATTTTAAAAATTTTATATATATTCCACAACTATAACATTATATCAAATTCACTCCATAATATTCAAAAATGATATTTATAGAAAATTCATCTTTATTCATAAAAGTTAGGGTCCTACAGTGACAACAAACGTGGAGGGAATCAACATGCCAGAAATGATAACCACTTCGGTGGTAATCATGGCCAAGATAATAAAAGTGGAAATTTCAAGAAAAGGAGATTCAACAATGATGGAAAGACGTCAGCACCAGCACCCGTTGTTAAGGAAGGAGAACGACCAGCAATCATTTGTTTCAAATGCGAAGGGGAGGGACACATCAGTCTAAACTGCACGATGCAGTCCAAAACTTGTTATAATTGCGGAAGAGAAGGTCACCTAGCCCAATTTTGTCGTGCAGGGAAGACAAGTCCAGTTGGGATGATGACACCAAATGTCGTTCCAGACAAGTCAAAGCCAGTAGTTCAAGGGAGAGCATTTTTCGTGACCTCCCAAAAAGTGAGGAACCCTAACGAGATTATCACTGGTAAACTAATCATAAACTCTTACGAAGTCTATACCTTATTTGATATTGGTTCTACCCATTCTTTTATTTCTTCTACTTGCTCTCAACGTTTAAATTTAACTTCGAATAAATTAGACTTTGACTTATCTGTTGAAACTCCGTTGGGAGAAACCTTCATTACATCCACTGTTTATAAGTCTTATTTGATTCAAATTGGCAACCATATTTTACGTATCGATCTTATCTCTTTGAAAATATTTACATTTGATGTGATTTTAGGAATTGATTAGTTAACTACTCATCATGCTAAAATTGATTATTTTCGTAAGGTTTTTAGCTTTCATATTCCAAACCAACCTATTATACAAATTCAAGCAACCAAACCACTAAAGTCAATCATTGTCATATCAAGCCATAAAGCTATTCGTTTATTGAAAAACGGATGTCAAGCTTTCTTAGCCCAAGTCACAAATTTAAACAAAAATATGTCAGATTTGAATGATATTTCTATTATTAATAAATTTCTTGACGTATTCTCCGAAGAACTTCCTGGCCTACCCCCAGAGCGTGAAATTAAATTTTGTATCGACCTAGAACCCGGTATAAAATCCATTTCCAAAGCCCCATATCAAATGGCTCCTATTGAACTTCAGTAGTTAAAAACTCAACTGTAGGAATTGTTAGACATTGGTTTTTCTCGTCCTAGTACGTCTCCTTAGGGTGCTCTTATTTTATTCGTAAAGAAGAAATATGAAAGTATGCGACTTTGTATTGACTATCGGGAGTTGAATCATGTCACCATCAAAAATAGGTACCCATTGCCTCGTATTGATGACCTGTTTGACTAGTTGCAAAGCGCCAAATTCTTTTCAAAGATCAATCTTTGTTCCAGATATCATCAGCTAAAGATTAAAACTGATGACATTCCAAACACTGCTTTCAGAACTCGGTACGGGCATTACGAAATCCTAGTCATGTCTTTTGGATTGACTAATGCTCTTGTTGCCTTCATGGATATGATGAACCGAGTATTCAAGGAATATTTTGATCATTTTTTGGTTGTCTTTATTGATGACATCCTCATTTACTCCAAAAGCCGTGAAGATTATGAGCAACACTTGAGGCTGATACTCCAAAAGCTTCGTGTAAACAAGCTATATGTCAAGTTGAAGAAATGCAAGTTTTGGCTTGAGGAAGTAGCATTTCTTGGGCACGTGATATCGAATCACGGAATATCTGTAGACCCAACGAAGATTGAAGCAATACAAAGTTGGGAGCAACCTAAGTCAGTGACCGAAGTACGTAGCTTTCTATGCTTAGCTGGTTATTATCGGAGATTCGTGGAAAGATTTTCTCAAATCGTTTGTAAGACCCCGAATTTTATGAAATGAAAGTATTCAATTTTCTTATAATTATTATTCTAGTTAGTAAATGGTTAAATTGGTAAAAGGTTAAAGTTAAAGGTGATATGTGAATTTTTTTCAAAATAAGCAAGTTGTCATTAAATAATTGGTGATAAATTACAGTAATACGTGTGGTTGCATAGTAGCACACGGCATTGTACAGTATCTTTGATTATTGATGCTTACGTAAGAAGCCACTCAGTTTACTCAATTATTGCTACAATAATTTCTGCATATTATCTCACGTTATTTAATTCAATTATTATCACAGTATCATCTGCATAATATTTTATATTATTAAATCAATAATTGAGACAACACATTTATTCATATGATTATTTATGTTATTGACAATGTCTAGAAAGTTCTGTCGAAGAAAGGGGTTTGGTCACCTAATTACGCGCCAATAAAGGAGAAATCTTTATCGGAAAGCCCCCTCTTACCTGAGAATGATCTGGTTGTCAATATTGTAAGTTATAATATTAATGATGAATAATTGTTGAAGTATTAAAAATGTGTTTATTGAAGATAAGTGAATTACAAAAGTTAGAGTGGAATAATACAAACTTGGAAAACTTTAAGGGTATTAAAATATAGGAAGTTAAATCAATCTGGACCATTGGTGGTGGTTTTAATAGTAAATCAATCTAGGCCGTCGATGGTGGTTTTAATAGTAAATCAATCTGGACCGTCGATGGTGGTTTTAATAGTAAATCAATCTGGACCGTCGGTGGTGATTTTAATAGTAAATCAATCTGGACCTTTGGTGGCGGTTTTAATAGTAAATCAATCTGGATCGTCGATAGTAGTTTTAATAGTAAATCAATCTGGACCGTATGTGGTGGTTTTAATAGTAAATCAATCAATCTGGATCGTGTGCTACTATGCAACCACGCGTATTACTGTACTTTTACCACCGGGTAGTTCAACAGTTTAACAGTAAAACTTTCACTGTTATTTTTATAAAAAGATATTTCTGTCATTTTCTAACTCCAACAGTAATTCCATTGTGGGGTCCACCAATGATTGTGTCATCGTACGAATATTCTCTATTAAAATGAATATTCTCCGACCAAAAAAATATTCTCCGACACAACGAATATTTAATGACAACTTGCTTACTTTGCAAAATAAATTCACATATCACCCATAACTTTAACCTTTTATCTATTTAACCATTTACTAAATAGAATAATAATTATAAGAAAATTGAATACTTTCATTTCATAAAATTCGGGGTCTTACAAATAGTAGCCGAGTAAAATTACCCCGTGAAAAGTACTTCGTGAATAATACACCGTGAATAGTACCCCGGTATAAAAAGATTATAACTTAACAAGAATGTTCAGAAAAATATTTCTGTGAAACGATACTAGATGAAGTGCAAATTTCAAGCATATTCTACTAATTTCAAAGAGTATAGAAGCGATACTTATCAAAATAAGTGTAGAATTAGGAATATGAAATGAAATAATATTACTAACATACTACAGAGTATGGAAGAAAATATTGTTTCTTACAAATATTGAACAAAAATAATATCTCTTACCTTAAAGGGAGAGTATTTTTGACTGGTATGACGGGGGATATTTTTGAAAAAAACTTGCACTATTTGCAACACTCAAAGTTTCTTTAAACTCAAAAAAAATACGCTCAATATTATAAAAGAATAATTCTCTGATTCTGATATGATTTTTATTTCTAAACTAAGCATCCTATTTATAGGAGAATGGAAGGGGCACTGTTAAGAAAATTCACAGACAAAATAATTTTGAGAATTCATAGACGTATTATGCAAAATCACGTACGATTGATTTTCAATATAATATTCAAGTAAAACAAAAACTTTATATAAAATATAATATATTCTATTTTATATAAAAAAATTCTGTTTATTTTTATTATAATACTAATAAAACAAAACTTATATAATATATAAATAATCACACACATACACACACACACGGCACACGCACACACATTATATATATATATATATATTTATATGTATAAGTAATAAAACAAAACTGAGATAACTTTCTACTGGCGATTTTGAAAAATGAGTAAGTAGGAGTCCGTATAATAAGCCAAATTTACAACAAATACTTCATAAAAAACTCATCTATTTATCTCAATTCAGTTTGGCTTCATTCAATATATTTTTAATAACATTTATTCATCATTAATATTATAACTCATAATATTAACAACCAGATCATTACCAGAAAAGAGGGGGCTTTCCGATAAGGATTTCTCCTTATTGGCGCGCAATTAGGTGACCAAACCCTTTTTCTCGACAGAACTTTATAGACATTGTCAATAATACAAATAATAATATGAATAACTTTGTCGTCTTAATTATTGATTTAATAATATAAAATATTGTGCAGAGGATACTGTGACAATAATTAAATCAATAATATGAGATACTATGCATCAACTACTATTGCAATAATTGAGTATAACCGGTGACTTCACGTAAAGCATCAATAATCGTAGCTACTATGCAATACTGTGCTATCAGGCAACCACACGACATCGTGTTTTTATCATCACGGGTATTTCAACGATTAACGGTAAAAATTTGTTGTTATTTTTATAAAAAGTTATTTCGCTGCTTTTTAACTCCGACAAGAATTCCGTTGTAAGGTCCACTCAATAATTGTCTTGGTCAGTATTTAATATTCCCTGATAAAACAAATATTCCCCAACCAAACGAATATTTTAGGACAACTTGTTTACTCAGTAAAATTTGTAAATAGTACCCACAACTATAACATTATATCAAATTCACACCTTATTATTCAAAATAATATTTAGAGAAAGATTAATCTTTATTCATAAAAGTTGAGGTCTTACAACTAATACTATGAGCATGATGTTGCGTACATTCTGAACTTTGAGCATGCATGATTTACGCTCCCTATGTAATCACACATAACACATACATACGTCCATCTTTGTTAGACACAATGAAAATTAGTCAATCATGAGTTATAAATGTTTTAAAGAAATAAATGATGTTAATCATGCACATATGATGAAAACCTTGGTGAGCATGCATACTAACTGATTTCATAACTACCTCATATGTATACATGGAGAACATAGTAGCCTTTGTGATTATATGACTTAAATGACCTTAATTCATTAGAAATACTAATGTAAACCTATAACATGTAAAGTCGAACTTAAATGGGCCTTAAAAGCATGCAAGATTCTTTAACATGTGTATACGCTATGTGTCGATATATAAGTATGCTTAGAATTAGACTGACTTAGGAAGAGCAAAGCTCAACTCTTGTGCAGCGGGATACAGTGACAATGCCTGGCCCCTAAGCCTAATAAAGGGTGCAATTGCGCCTCCTGCAGTTTGGTCTGATGGTTTGTTTGTAATCTGTGAACTTGTAACATGTATGTTATACTGTGTTTAGTCATGATACATGATTTCCATGATGTTTAAAGAGTTATAGCACAAGAATGTAAAGATTTCTACAAACGTTTGAGCTAAGTAAATGGTGATTATAGAGCTAAGTGATATGATAGTATACTAATGTGACATTTCATTTACATTACGAAGATAGGAATAAATGTGTGTCATTGATTTATAAAGTTGAGTAACTAATAAATGTGTTGTATACATAACTACGTTACAATAGGATTTTAAAGTGTTGATAAGCTATATAGTTGGTAAACTACGCTTGAGGCAAGTTCTCTAACTTCATTTAATTTTCATATTAAATGCAAGTTCTCTAATTCTTTACACTGTACATATTGTATAATCCGAATTGTTGCCGTATCGACCATATTTACCTTGAGCAAATATTTATTATTATTCGAAAATCGATTGTATTCCTTGATGTTGTTGCAAGCATCGAACTTATCGTTCTTAAATGCCTTATAAAAGTGGTCTAAGCCATTGATTCGGCTAGACTATTATCATATGTTAAAAAGTTATCCAAACCAATTGACTTGGTGCGGACTCTTGTAAGTCTACTGAGATGAACAACCCTCATTGAAGGAGAAATTATATAACTGTCTGGGAACCGATGTGCGCACATACTAGCATGTTTAAATATTATGCATAACGTAAAGTACTTAGGCTGATCACATGTTTTACTTGTTTATATTGGATTTTCAGTACAATACTGTTAATTATAGCAGAAGTTCTTAGTCCCTAGTGACTGCTCAATGTTTATTATTTTTGAACCTTGATATTGTGAGATCCCAAATTTTATGAAATGAAAGTATTCAATTTTCCTATAATTATTATTATATTTAGTAAATGGTTGAATTGATAAAAGGTTAAAAGTTAAGAGTGATATGTGGAAATTTTGAAAAGTATACAAGTTGTCATAAAATATTCGATTGGTCGGAGAATATTCGTTTTAACAGGGAATATTCGTACGACGACACAATCATTGGTGGACCCCACAACGAAAGTATTGTCGGAGTTAGAAAATGACAAAAATATCTTTTATAAAAATAACGACGAAAGTTTTACCGTTAAACTATGAACTACCCGGTGGTAAAGTAATAAAGATGTCTGGCGTGGTTGCGTAAGAATATTACCAGATTGATTATTGATGCTAATGTGAGAAGTCACTCAGTTATACTCAATTATTGCTACAGTATTATTGCATAATATCTCTCATATTATTGATTCAATTATTGTCACAGTATCATCTGCATAATATTTTTAAATCAATAATTGAGACGACAAAGTTATTCATATTATTATTTGCATTATTGACGATGTCTAGAAAATTCTGTCGAGGAAAGGGGTTTGGTCACCTAATTGCGCGCCAATAGTTATTCATATTATAAAGATATTTTCTGCACATTCTTGTTAAATTTTAAGCATTTAATGCTAGATTACTGTCCATGAGTACTATTCATTTATACGATACTATTCACAAAGTATTATCCACGGGTACTATTCATGGGGTACTATTCACCCAGGTACTATTCACTCAGAGTACTATTCATGACAAAAATTAATTTATTTTCGGTGCAAATCATTTTTTATACAATCTCATTCTTGAATTTTACTCCACAAAGCAGTATCATGTTGGCAATTTAATTATTATTGAATTCTAGATAAATTAAATTATAAATCTTTAAAAAATTATCATTTGTTTTCTTTTAATTGAATTCTTATATCATTGTCATCATCCTCATGCTTATATTATGATGAAAGTCATCTTTGATTTACGTGCATTAATGGACTGTTGATTGGTATGATTATGACCAGGGATCATTTGATATAATCATGACCCGTAATGTTACAAATGATATGGTAAAAGTCCTCATTGGCCTGTAGTACATTGATGGACAGTTGTTGGTATGATTATGACCAGGATTATTCGGTATAATCATGACCATTGATGATTACATGAATATCCTTGGCCCGTAGTGCGGGGATGATTCGATGATGTGGTTTATTTATTGTCGAAGTCTCAAATATAAAGTTGATGAAAAACTTTTTAAAATCATAGAAGATAGTAGATATCATGCTCTATTTAACTCTTCTAATGGATTACTTGTTCTGCTGTAGTTAAACTTGATGTTTATTGTATTTTATCAGTTTAACACTGTTGAAGGCTAATGATAATTTATTCTACATTATCTTAGTCATAATATTTCTTCTTTCGGCTAGTTGAGCTCACCCTTTTGCTTTCATTGTTTTCTTCAGGAAATGAGAACGTAGCCGGGACTAGTCGGGGAACAGAGTGATGGTCCGAGATGGTGTTATAGTAGTCCTTGTCAGGAATAAGCATGTGAATGATATTCCTATTTACATATGATTTGATTATGATATATATATATATATATATATATATATATATATATATATATGAATGAATATACAAGTATGCTTGCATTAAGAAAAGTTGTAAAGTCCTTTGATATATAATAGAAACACATGTACAAGGACTTAGAATGAATTGATCAAATATGTTAGGTTGATCATACATAAGCAAAACAGCTCTGTAAAGTCCTTAAAAAGAAATGATGTACAAGGACTATAAACATAGAAAGATCAAACATGTTAGGTTCATCTTATGATGTAATAGATAGGCTTGTCTGATCGTCGAGCACTGCACCAGAAATCGTAGTCTGCCAGGAGAGTCAAGGATAACTCGAGAGCTATCGAGGCAGAATCGTAATATGCAAGATAGTAGATCTCGTAGTAACACTAACAGCGAGATGCAAACTAACCTTTGTCCCTCAATCAATGGGGCAAGTCGAGGCATGTCTTCTTTCAAGCAAGACGAGTTAGCTCCTTTCTCTGAAAGATGAGGTGGTTTGACCATACTGGAAAGGTCGTGGACTTCCAAGAGAGACGAGGAAGGATCGTAGTGTGTCGAGTAAAGCTTTCTCGGATCCGTAGTCTATTGAGGAAGTCATGTTCAGAATCGTAGAGACAGCCTACCTACGAGCCGAATGAGCATCTGCCAAAGTCAAGTCAAGAATCGTAGACTACACTCGAAGTCGTAGAGTCTACTAACGGCCAAGTAAAGGATCGTAGACTACACTCAGAATCGTAGTGTCTACTAATCGTATCAAAGGCAGAAATCGTAGTCGAGCAAGATCAGATGAAGACAACAAGCACAACGACAGAAATCGTAGTGTCAAGATCTGATCTCGGAGTCGTAGTGTCTGCATAGCCGAAGCTGAATCATAGAGTACAGAACTAAGACCTCAACAGACGTGCTCACAAAGCCAAAGAAGAATCGTAGAGCAAACACGATTCTCAATAATTGAGTGCTCCCAGAATATCCAAGGAATAAAGCCTCTGGTTGGTACTGTAAGGTTACATCTCACCTAAAGGAAACCAGAGAACACTTAACGAATGGCATGTAAGCTATTAGAAGATCTTGATGAGTGCATATTATTCATTTATTTTGATTCCATTATATTTAGTTTTATTGCATGTTTCATGGGTATATGAGCTTATTAAGGTATTTAATGATTTCGTGAAGAATTGAGTCAAATGAGGAAAAAGAGAAAATTGCAGAATTTTTAGCATTAAGTTGGATGCATGTTCTTAGCTTGGGACTTGAATTTTATTGTAGAGCTCTTCTTTAGCTTTCCTAACATCTTGAATCGTCCCAATCGGAGTTCATATGAAAAAGTTATGATATTTTTACTAAACGAACGCTGAACCTCAAAGTTTGGAAGTTGTAATTTACACAAAGAGTCACTTGGAGGCCGATTTCGACCTTGATGCAGAGCGATTCTGTCGATTCTCAAAGAATGAAAGTTGTAGATCTCGTCGATATCTTCGCTTTTGATAGGTAGCAGGCCCCGTAACTCCTCCTAGATCAAAAGTTATGCTCGCTTTACCAAAGGACGTCAAGAAGAGAAAATGAAAATTCACCCCAAATGAATTTGAGCGGGAAAATCAAGAAATCTTGATTTTTGGAAAGTTTCTAAATGCGATTTTGGTAGACTTCACATGGAATTGGATTGATATTTCTATTAGCTTTAGGATTTCCTTTAGACTAAGATTTATTTCCAAATTGAATTCTATTTCTTTATGGAAACTAGTTATGATTTGTAAATCCTTTTAGATTTGGATTTCTACATCCTATAGATTTAGGACTTTGTCTAAAGACTATAAATAGAGGATGAGGGTCAAGGTTTTATTCATTCAATATTCAACATTCAAGTATCCTCTATTGGAGTGAAGGCTCAAGAGCATGTCGCTAGTTCTTTTTATTCATTTAAAGGGAGGTGAATCCTCATTACAAGTAATTAATTAATCGAGTATTATTATTTATTCCTTCTTGTGTGAAATTTCTTCCGATAACTGCTTATCGATTGCATGCTAATTGATCTAATTAATTTAATACGGCCAATCGAGTTAATTTGATCATTATCATACGCTAGATTAAGATTGGTATTACGTAATCGATATCTCTTCATCACAAGTAGCAACTTGGTAATAATAATTGTGGACAAACTTTTGTTTATTGCTAAGATTATTAGAAAACAAGTTAAATAAATCGAGCTTATGTGTTTGTTGCTTGATTAGCCTAATTTTCTATTTCTTAATGCTTCTATCATATTAAATCTAGAGAGCTTATTCTAGTTATATATGCTAGTTAGAATCAAAGTGAGAGCTTGTTTACACAAAGGATAATCTAAGGAGAATTTTGATAAAGAGAGCTTATTGTTATCTAGGGCTAATAATTTCATCAAGGAAAAATAATAATTACTTGATTAATTGATTGTCAGATTTGGTGAAACCGAATCACAGAATCAAGTTTTACATATTTGGTTAATTTTATCGTTAATTTTGTTCTCTTAGTTTAAAAATAATTTTCAAAACCCCATCTTTATTTTCTCGTTAAAATAGTAGAATAATTCTAAAACAACTTTACTCTCGGGATCGATCCTTACTTGCTATCGTGCTAATTATTGTAAATCAGGAGTGAAAGTGAGGTTAATTTAGAGTTGTCAACGATACCTCCCAAATTTTGGCGCCACGTCGGGGAGTAATTTCATGCTTTTGTTTTTATTCTATTATTTGTTTTGTTTTTGTTTTACGACTCGATCTTCTCAAAGCTACTATATTAGATTTTGATCCGTAGATCGAGAAAACTGCAAGGAGGCTAAAGAAGGAAAAACTTAAAGTTCAATAAATTTTCCCGTGATATATGTATTTAGGCTTCAGATCATCACCAGCCTCAACTTAGCTTTTGGAATTATTATCCAACTAATCCGACAAAAGAAGAAGAGATGGCGATTCCAAACAACAATAACTCGGAGTCAGGTAACCCTAATTTAAATCAACAACCTCTCGCATCATCAATATCCTAATTTAGATGTCGATTTGAACTTAAATCGACTAATCCATTTATCGCTTACTTTTCGTGGTCTTACAGTGTGAAGCCCCCTACAAACATCCTCAAGGAATTTCATGTGGTGTGCTCTACTATGAAACCAAACTAATCATCAAGAACAAATCAAGTCGAGAGCATTCCCATTCTCCCCAGCAGATTTGGCAAAGGATCGGTCAGACTACCTACCCTCGTGTTCAATACATACTTGAATGACACGAAGCAACTATTCTTGAGAGATACTTTCCAAATTTCAAGAGTAGCCAACATAAGGAAGGAGATCCGTGGATTAGACAATTCAAAGGGGGGAGACATTATACGAGTATTGGGAAAGATTCAAAAACTTTGTTCCAAATTGGCCCACCGTGATCAAATAGATGAACAACACCGATCCAAAGATTTCTACGGGCGGGTCGGTACCGATGGATGTAAGCATGATCGATGCAAATGCATGGAGGAGCACTATTTGACAAGACCCCAGAGGCGTAAGGAAATTTAATTGCAAACACGGCAAAGAAACTCACAACAATACGGCACTGTAACAAATCATGCACCCAGAAGTGGTAAATGAGGTAAGCACTTGTGATTATGGTCAACAAATTTCAATTAATCACTATGGTTAGACAATTAGCTACAAAATCAATCACCAATCGCAAAGGTTCAGGGAATATGTCTACAACCAAATCACAATACGTATGAATGCCCAACATTACAAGATGACGAGGTCAGGCAACAAAGCTAATACAATGGGAAATTATCACCACCACCTCGTAAAAAGTATGATCCGTACTAAACACATATAACCTGTGATGGAGGGATCATCCAAGTCTGAAAGCATGGGAGCAAGCAAGCAAGACCACCGTGATTTCCACCTAGCAAAGCAGGGCTTCCAACCAACCCAACCTCAATATCAACCAAGCAAGTAAGCCCCCCGCACCTACCGGAACATCATCGAGGATATGTTCAAAGCATTCATGGGATGTATACAACAGCTCATGAATCGTATACGCTAGCCCAAAGAAGAGACAAAAAACTTCTGCTCAAGATTCGAGGAACCAAGTAGACAACCGCTACAACTGGGGGGATATTGGAATCTAGAGGCTCAGAAAATTACCATCTCAAACAAAGAGTCAACCCAAGGGAGAATGCAAGTGCCATAACTTTACTTGAATGGAACACAAATGATACACCACCGACCCCCAGAAGTTCAAGCAAGAAGAAAGCAAATGCAAGGAGGAATGTAAAAATCCAAGGTAAAACCTAAACCTCCTAATCACCTTAAAAACATTCCTCTTCCCTTTCCTTCCGTAATTTCTAAAACTTCAAAGAACGATGAAAAAAAAAAAGAAATTTTGGAAACTTTTAAAAAGTAGAAGTGAACATCCCTCTTCTCGATGCAATTAAACAAGTACCACTAAGATGCTAAATTTTTAAAAGAATTATGCACTAATAAAAGAAAATTGCAAAATGATGAAAGAGTCACAATGAGAAAATGTATCCATTGCTTCTTCAAAGAAAAATGCCTCCTAAATGTAAAGATCCAGAATGTTCACAATCCCACGCAAAATAGAAACACCAGATTTGAAAAAGCCATGCTAGATTTAGAGCTTCAATTAATGTTATGCCTTTATCCGCTTATGCTTCCTTAAATCTAGGCCCTTTAAAAAATAATCGTGTGATTATCCAATCGCGATCGATTAACACCTACCCCGAGGGGTAATCAAGATGTCTTATCAGCAGTGAACGAACTAATCTTTCCCGCAGATTTTTACATCAGGATACGGAAGATGATACATCACCAAATCCTTCCCACATCTCGTTAGAAGACCTTCCTAAAAAACAAATGGTAACCATGATCGATGTGCATAATGGGACCTCGACTATGGAGTTCGATGGTGAGAAAATTCATTTAACATCTATGATGCCACGAGGTACCCTAGTGATATAGACAAGTTTTTGCTATCGATGTGAGAGACTCGCATATGTAGCTTTTGAACAACTACATAGGACAATTTGAAATTGCAATCAACAACAAATTGACACGGACAGTAGAAGAAGAGATCACAAGAAAACCTGTGAATCGAAAGAGAATGTAGTCAGATTACATTCATCACCAAAATTTTCAAATAAGTCAACCAGATATTCTATTCAATTTCCGCTTCTCATCAAAAGTTATTACCTTCACAGACAAGCCCCAACTCTAGAATCAAACAATTACCGCTTCATTTGAATATGCATATTTGGGGACTAATGACACTTTGCAGAATTATCAAGCAGTAATCTAACCAAGCGCAGAAGAAAATTGATGAGAGTCCTAAGGACCATGTTACGCTTTTGGTCGACAATAATGGATATCAAGGTATTAGTCCCGCACGTGCATGCATCTGATATTGTTGAGGATGGAGCTGCTTCACAAGAGATGCGCAAGAAAGAGATCGAATCCACCCACGATGGAGGTGGTGAAAAAGAAGTGCTCAAACCGCCGATGCCGCAGATTATCTATCCCATCTCCGATAACAATGGGTGAGTCCAAAGGTGTAGTCCCAAAGAAATCCTAATCACCGCTGTCAAGAACGATGATAATGAGTCAGCCCACACGAATGCAAACAGGTGGAGAAAGGTGTATAGATTATAGAAAATCAATGTCAGAATAAGAAAAGATCACTTTCCTCTTCCTTTTATCGATCAAATGTCGAGAGATTAGCTAGGCACACTTATTATTGTTTTCTAGATGGTTTTTCGATATATAACCAGATTGTGATCGCACCCGAGGACCAAGAGAAGACCACATTCACATGTCCCTTTCGTACTTTTGCCTATCGACGGACAAGTTTGATCAGTAATGCCCTGTGTACTTTTCAACGACGCACGGTAAGCATTTTTTCGATCTTTTGTAAGAATGCATCGAGGTTTTTATGGATGATTTCACAATTCATGGAGATTCTTTGACGCATGCTTAGATAATTTAAATCGTGTTCTGTGATAGATGCACGGAAACTAATCTTGTTTTAAATCGGGAAAAATGTCATTTCACGGTAGTAATGGTGAATAAGATTTCGTCATGTCAGGTCATCTAAAGGTCTTGAAGTTGATAAAGCTAAGATAGATGTTATATCTGCTTTTGCTTTACCCCGCCAACGCAAGGAGATTCGCTTTTTTCGTCACGCAGATTTTATCAAGATTTATCAAGGACTTCTCAAGATGGCATTACCCTTATGTAAGTCACGCAAAAAGATGTGGACTTTCAAATGATGATGAATGCAAGGAGGCGCTTGATACTTTAAAGAAATTATTAACTTCGCCTCCCGCTATTCAACCGCCAAATCGAAGTTGCCATTCGAGATCACGCGACGCAAGAACTACGCAGAGGGGTGCCGCTTTTGGGACAAAGGATCGACAAAGCCGCTCATGCCATCTACTATGCTTCTAGACTTCGAATGAGGCTCAGATAAACTATTCCACAACCGAAAAAGAACTTTTATCCGTGGTTTTTGCTTTAGATAAATTTCGATCTTATTTGCTTGGTACTAAAGTTATAGTTTATTCTCGACCATGCCGCTTCTCGTGTATTTGCTCACTAAGAAAGATTCTAAACCAAGGATTATTCGATGGATTCTCGCTACTACAAGAATTCACTTTGTAGATCAAGGATAAGAAAGGTGCGACAACTTAGTAATGGATCACTCGAGTAGAGTTATCGAGAGATTTGGTGAGGAGAGCTACCGTTATATGATTCTTTCCCTGATGAGCAGCTATTTTCCATCCATGCCGAGATTCCTCGTACGCAGATTTGGTAAATTATTTGGTAAAGTAACATTTTCCTAAAGAATTTTCCAAACCCCAAAAGGAAAAGTTAAAAAGTGATGCTGTACACTATGTTTGGGATGATCCATATTTATGGAAATTTTGTGTCGACCAGATAGTTAGACGGTAAGCTGCTTCAATAAAGGAATTTCAACCTATTCTTTCTTTTGTCATTCTCTCACGCCATGAGGACATTTTGGTCCAAAAAGAACCGCTAATAAAGTTTTGAAAGTGGTTTTATCGCCATCGCTTTTAAAGATTCATATCTATTTTGTAAAACATGTGTTAATTGCCAAAGGATTCGGAATATTTCTCAACGAAATCAAATGCCCCAAACTCCTATATTAGTTGTTGAAATTTTTGATGTTCGGGGTATAGATTTTATGGACCTTTTCCTTCATCTTTTGGGAATTTATATATTCTTTTCGTCATTGATTATGTCTCAAAATGGGTGGAAGCTAAATCCACTAGACCCATTTATTCTAAAGTTGTTGCAGATTTTGTTAGACTAACATATTTGTCGTGTTCTGGAACACCACGAGCCATCATTAAGGATCGCGAACCCACTTTTGCAATGTGGTGTTAGCAGCTTTTGTTCAAGAAATACAATGTTCTCATAAGGTTTCTACATCCTACCATCCGCAGAGTAATGGTCAAGTCGAGGTGTCTAACCGAGAGATAAAATCCATTTTGGAGAAGCGTAGTCAACCCGAGCGTAAAAAGATTGAGTCCGAGATTAGATGATGCAATTGGGGCCTATAGAATCTGCCAGATAAAACACCTATATCGGGATGTCACCATACAGATCAGGTTTGGAAAATCATGCCACTTACCCGCTGAATCGGAGCATAGGGCTTTTTGGGCAATCAAGCAAAGGCAACATACGAAGTTCGAGGCACCGAGTACACAGTGAAATTGCAGCTATAAGAGTTAGTTAAGAATCGAGGAACGGGTTTCCATGAAAGTTCAAAGATTTACAAGGAAAAGACCAAAGCTTTTCATGATAAGTTAGATCATTGCGCGAAAACCTTTATCGTGGGACAAAAAGTTTTGCTATATCATTCTCGCTTAAGTTATTTCCGTGTAAATTAAGATCTAGATGGGTCGGTCCTTTGTTATCATTAATGTGTTTCCTCACGGTGCAAATGAGATTCAAAGCCCGAGCACAAACAAGATCTTTAAGTGAATGGACATAGATTAAAGCCTTTCTACGAGGGGCATCAGTGGAAAATATCGAGATGGTGGAGCTGACGATCCGATATACGAAAAGTCGGTAAGAGAGGCACGACGTCGAGCCAAAGACATTAAACACGGGCAAATACTGGGAGGCAACTCAAGATCTCGATTTGATTTTTCTATCCCTTTATTTTTTATTTTTATTTTTTTTTTTTTATCAGATGTTCATAAGAGTATTTTCTTCTTTGAGATGATTTTCTTACATCGGGGACAATGTAAGGTTCGAGTGTGGGGGAAGATTTAGGTTTTATTTTACGTAGGAATAATAATCCAATTTTGATGGAAAGTCGATAAAAAAAAAAAAAAAAAAACTAAAACTCGGGGTTCCATGGTTCTATTTGCTTATGTGTTCAAGGTTAAAGTCAAAGATTGAAAATTAATGCTAAAATTCGTAATCATTGATGCTTAATTTGTTAATGAATGATGACAACTAAGCCATGATCCATAGTAATTGATTTGAATTGAATTTGTGATACACGAAAGTACTTCAATACGGTAAGATGTTTATTCGCTGTTTATTTGTGGAGTCAGTTTATGCACACCGATTTCACGACTTTAAGAACTGCTTAACTTGCTTATGTTGTTACAGTAACCATGTGAAATAATGATGAATGAAAAAAAAAAAAAAAAAAAAAATTAATAAAAATATGCTTCAATGTCTATCAGGCGAAATAACTGGGTATCTAAGCCTCTGAAAGACTCCAGATTCACGCCGAAAAGTGCGATGGATAAAAGCAAATGACTAGTCGACTTTTGTGGCCTTTGTTACTTGAATAAGTAAGTTCGTAGGGTGTCTCTACACCTAAATACCCTCTAAGATCATCCGGTTCGGGAGTCGCTGGTGGAAAGTTCGCTAAACGGGTAACTCCGAAAAGCCTAAGAAAAGGAGACATCGCATACGAAAAAAAAAAAAAAAAAAAAAAAGAAATACGAAAAAAAAGAAGCATGAAAAAAATACATTCATCTCGTAAAAAAGAAGGTTCTATGAAAAAATTAAAAAGCGAGAAAAATTTGTTCTCGTTATGAGTCACAGTGTATGGTTTTTGCTCCACGGTAACTAAGTCGAGTAAGTATGATGATTTTGGGAAAGTTACTTATGTGGCTACAATTTGATTTAATGAAATTCATCGGTGAAATGGTAAAGTTGGTAATTGTGAGTTAATTGATAAGGCGCTGATTAGATTTCTCGCAAATTTAGTGTCGATAGTCATTATTTGTATCTTCAAATCTTTTCGACACTACGGTCAATAGAATTTTTTGAAATCAACTTTTGGTTTACACGAGTGACGGTAAAAGGCTAAGTGGGGGGAATTTGATGAGTGCATATTATTCATTTATTTTGATTCCATTATATTTAGTTTTATTGCATGTTTCATGGGTATATGAGCTTATTAAGGTATTTAATGATTTCGTGAAGAATCGAGTCGAAATGAGGAAAAGAGAAAATTGCGTAATTTTTAGCATTAAGTGATGCATGTTCTTAGCTTGGGACTTGAATTTTATTGTAGAGCTCTTCTTTTTAGCTTTCCTAACATCTTGAATCGTCCCCAATCGAGTTCATATGAAAAAGTTATGATATTTTTACTAAACGAACGCTGAACCTCAAAGTTTGGAAGTTGTAATTTACACAAGAGTCACTTGGAGGCCGATTTCGACCTTGATGCAGAGCGATTCTGTCGATTCTCAAAGAATGAAAGTTGTAGATCTCGTCGATATCTTCGCTTTGATAGGTAGCAGGCCCCCAGAATCCTCCTAGATCAAAAGTTATGCTCTGCTTTTACCAAAGGACGTCAAGAAGAGAAATGAAAATTCACCCCAAATGAATTTGAGCGGGAAAATCAAGAAATCTTGATTTTTTGGAAAGTTTCTAAATGCAGATTTTGGTAGACTTCTACATGGAATTGGATTGATATTTCTATTAGCTTTAGGATTTCCTTTAGACTAAGATTTATTTCCAAATCAATTCTATTTCTTTATGGAAACTAGTTATGATTTGTAAATCCTTTTAGATTTGGATTTCTACATCCTATAGATTTAGGACTTTGTCTAGCACTATAAATAGAGGATGAGGGTCAAGGTTTTATTCATTCAATATTCAACATTCAAGTATCCTCTATCGGAGTGAAGGCTCAAGAGCATGTCAAAGCTAGTTCTTTTTATTCAGCCTAAAGGGAGGTGAATCCTTGTTACAAGTAATTAATTAATCGAGTATTATTATTTATTCCTTCTTGTGTGAAATTTCTTCCGATAACTGCTTTTTTCATCGATTGCATGCTAATTGATCTAATTAATTTAATATGGCCAATCGAAAGTTAATTTGATCATTATCATACGCTAGATTAAGATTGGTATTACGGTAATCGATATCTCTCTCATCACAAGTAAGAACTTGGTAATAATAATTGTGGACAAACTTTTGTTTATTGCTAAGATTATTAGAAAACAAGTTAAATAAATCGAGCTTATGTGTTTGTTGCTTGATTAGCCTAATTTTCTATTTCTTAATGCTTCTATCATATTAAATCTAGAGAGCTTATTCTAGGTTATATGCTAGCTTAGAATCAAAGGAGAGCTTGTTTCACACAAAGGATAATCTAAGGAGAATTTTGATGATAAAGAGAGCTTATTGTTATCTAGGGCTAATAATTTCATCAAGGAAAAAAATAATTACTTGATTAATCGATTGTCAGATTTCATTTAGAAACCGAATCACAGAATCAAGTTTTACATATTTGGTTAATTTTATCGTTAATTTTTGTTCTCTTAGTTTAAAAATAATTTTCAAAACCCCATCTTTATTTTCTCGTTAAAATAGTAGAATAATTCTAAAACAACTTTACTCTCTCGGATCGATCGATCCTTACTTGCTATCGTAAAATTATTGTAAATCAGGAGTGAAAGAAATCGGTATAATTTCTAACCACTGAGTTAATTGTTTTCGCATGGATCCTGTTTTGGGTTTCGGAATTGCTTTAAATTGGTTTATTTCCGCTACGTTTCTGTGTCGAAACCCTATAGTTTTCCACAAGATGATCATAAGAAGACTTCAGTAGCTGACTAAGAAAAGTCAGCTTGTGCAATAGCTGTCAAGTAGAAAGAACTGATGGAGTAGTGTTTGCCAAACGAAGAAGGAACTGATGGAGTATATACAAAGATATTGGTCTGCCTCTGAAGAACAAGGCTAAAGTGATTAAGCATTGGGTCAGTCCATTAAAGATAAGTGAACGGGAGATCACAAGGAGAAAACGAGCTGGACATGCCACAAATCTGAAGTGTCTTGTTATTTAGAAGGGGTCAGAGCATGGAGTCAAGCCATCAGTATCTAAGAACAGTTGAGATAAACAGAAGTGTTGAAGCACTGCATGAAAGAAGGAAGAGTTGTTTTTCACTAGAGATCAAGTGAACACTCTTCAAGATCGTAGTGTTGACTCTACATGTCAATAAGCATCAGTCAATAAGACACTACGATCAGGTCCGAGAAGAAGTGCATCAGAATCATAGAGTTCAAACAACTGAGGATTGAAGCATTGGTAATGGTTCAATCTGAAGGTTGGCATTCAGACAAAAGCTTATTGAGAGCATTGATGCAAGGACAACCTCTGATCAAGAAATCAGAAGGGAGAAATAAAGTTGACGACCTGCCCGAGACATCAAAGTAACATATCTGATGGGGCAGGTGAAACAGTAGACTGCAGTGTCAGAAAGTCAGAAAAAGATGTCATGTCACATTTGCAGTCTGCACCAAATAACTCGAGAATTGCTAAGAAATTTGAATAGTTTTCAACGGCTAATTTCCAACGGGAAGATTGGGAAGCAGTATAAATCAACAGAGCTTCAAAGACCAAAAGTTGCTGATAACTGCTAAGTTGCAGAATCGTTGAGTTATTGGGAATGCTATTGTTGACTCTAGAGTTCTACCAAAGATCAACAGAACAAGTCTCAGTGACAGTGAGACCACCAAGGTGGAAGTGAAGCATCTTTAAAGAAGAACTCAAATAAATCAAAGCTTCACTCAACAAAGATGAGAATGCCACTAAAGATGGCAGCCAAGCTGAGAGCCGAGAAGGCCAAGAAGATAGCATTCAGGAAAGTGGCTGAGTACAAAGAAGATCAAGAGAGCCACTCTATGAATCACCATAAACCGAAAGCTGAAACTAAATAAGTGCAGAACCATGTCTGCAAAGTATTCAAGAAGGGTTCAGGGATTACTAAGTGCCAGACGAAGTCTACTAAAAGCACAGAGACTTAGCAATGCCAGATGGTGATGGTGCACAGCTGATACCAGATGGAGATGAGCAGAAAAGAGTGAAGATCAGTTGCACCAAAGAAGATGTGGTCCAGACTTGAAGCAGAAAGCAAAGAGGACCACACCAAGCTGCTAAGTACAAAAGATGTTCAGAGCCTAATGACATCTTAGCAGCTCAGCACCAACAACAACAACAACGACTACAACAACAAGAATCCAGGGCCTGAGGGGTCTTTACCCCTGAGGACTAAATGAAGTTCAAAGCTCTTTGGCTTGAAGAGTTCTAGGGAACTAGAGAAGTTCAAAAGGTCAGCTGGCCTTGAAGAGTTCTTAGTGAACTGAACTCCCAAGGCTGCTGGCCTTGAAGGAATCTTAGTGATTTAGGGTGCTGCCCTTCCTTAGTGGAAATCCTACTAGTTGAAAGCAGAAGAGTGGATTAGGAGTTTGAGTCTCTGAACCACTTAAAACCCCTTGTGTCTTTTACTTTATGTCATTTACATTATGTAAATTAACTACTATAACTGCTATGTATGTTTTAACTGCTTACTACTAAAGTAACTCTACGAACCATGTTTGTCTGATTATGAATATATCACTGAAGGAGATATTTTACTTATTCCGCTGTGCTTGAAAAGATTCTTATGTTTGTCATTTGCTATTTAATGAGCAATACAATATAATAGAGAAAAAGTATTTCAAATTGAAGTATCTATTCAACCCCCCCTTCTAGATCTATATTGTGCCTACTGGGAACTAACAATTGGTATCAGAGCAGGTTCTCATGCTATATTCAAAAGCTAATCGCTTTGAGTCTGATCCTATGCACAAACACTGTTCTATACTTAGTTTAGTAGTAAGTCACTTATTATATGCAGATGAGCTCACACGTTGGAAATACTGTGAACAGGTTATATGTGTATATACACCTGAAGCTGCTCAGATTGGTCCATATTCTTGATTGATACATCAACAAGACCAATCCTTTCCTGCAGTCAATCTTGTAATCTGAAGACCAGATGAGAAAGCTTAAGAGATATCAACGACAAAGAGTCAAACATCTACCACTCTGAAAGATGAAAAGGCCACACATGCTAAGAAACGCTTATCCAGAGAAGAAATAAGATCTTCTCAAACATGTGTTTGGCCAACCAGCAGCTGGGTGCAAACTTAGCAAATTGAAGGATGCCAAAGAATTAAAAATGCTGAGATTCTCTTAGCTTACATCTTCAAGACCACGACTGATTGATTGAAGGTCAACTAGAGTAACAAGCTGTCAGGAGTAAATGAGAAACTATGCACATCAATGCCTAACCTCAGTATGTCTAAGATAAATGAATGTTAAGAAGCTGATAGTAGAAAGGTACGATTCCTCACTAATATAATTGTATACATCATGTTACACCTCCTTATGCACTATAACAGTATCCTGTCAAGAAATCATAATCTACTTAAAAAGGTGAAGAGAGAAAGTACACTGAGGTTGAAAACTCAAATGCTTATAAACTTTCTCTCCATCCAAGTTTTAGGTTGAAGATGCCATCTTGAAGGAAATCTGAAATGGGTCATAAAAGCATCACAAGTTAAATTAATTTTATGAGAAGTAATCTTTGCTGATGGGTTAGTATGTATGTACAACCTATGGTCTAAGTGTTTAATAACACACAGAGTATGATCGAGTTCTCTGAGAACATCTTGAAGATTAAGTAAAGCTGATCACCTCCATGAATCAACCAGATACAAATAAATTGTAGAGTTGATTCTCACTCTATGAACATTTAAACCCTGTGAACATAACCTAGTAAATGATGAAACCATCAAAGAAAAAGAGTGTTTTATTAAAATAGCAAATCTCACACACAATCACCATCATGCATCTCAAAATGTATTATCTAAATTAGTTACATGCATGAATATGACTTTTGGTGATCAATATGATGATTATCCAAATATATGAGGAACAGGGGTTTAGAAAACTAACCTAGCAGGACCCATTTAACCATGGGTACCAAAAAAAAATGTATATAACTTGCAGGTACCTGGTCTATCTGACCACACTAAGGAATGTTGAAGCAGATGACTTCAGTCAAGAAGACTCAACCAAAGATGAAAAGGGCTTTATATGCTCAAACTAGGCAAGGTATCCTATATGAGAGGAATCCTCAAAGAAGCTCTGACAACAGGATCATCGAGCATCGATCGAAGAGGAACTCATTACAGGCGAAACTTCACAAACACAAGATCATCGAAGAAGACTACGTTCGTAGTGCTGAATAATAATCGTAGAGTGATCAGTCCTGAAGATATTCATGACTATGATATAAGGAAATCTAATTGATAATGGTGATTCCAGTCAGAAGGAGATATTCAAGGCTGTCTTCTATTACACATAAATAAAAGGGAATACTGAGATATACTATGAAGCAATGTACCAGCTACAGAGTCCCAAAACTTTGTGGCTGATGAACCAAATAAAGATCCATAGTCAGTAGGAACGTCTCAAAACTTACTACTGATAACCTTTCAGCCACCCAACTCAAAACTGTGGAGAGTCTACGATCAAATATCTGATCGTAGTGTAAGAATAGGAGGACACCACGATTACAGCAAATGCAATTGTCTAAAGTTGGTAGAGGACCTCACCACCAAAAAAGGTCAAATGAGATATCAGTGCAAATCACTTCTAAAGTATTTCATCTGGAAAGCGCCTCAGGGACAAACCTAACCCTTAGCTCACTCTAAGAGGTTGGCCCTTCCTGAGCTACCTTAACCCAGAAGAATTGCTTAATCAAGTTCATCTCAAGGACTAAGTCAGTCAACGATCGTAGAGTAGAGGTTGAAGAGAACTCCACGATCTTAGTGCAACCTCGGCGATCGTAGAAGCAGACTCGACGATCGCAGTCCTACCAGAGGATACTCTAGCTCATGAGGAGCTCAGAAGAACTGGACAATTTCCCAACCATTCAGATTGTGGGGAGATAAGTTTGAATGATGGTTGAAAAGATGTCCTGTTGAAGAAAAGTGCCCAAGCCTTCATAAAGTACATTAGTGGTTGAGCTATGCAGTTTCAACATGAGGAGAAATGTCAAAACCATCCACTGCAGCATCTCTCAAAAGATGATCGTTGAGTCAACAAAGGAAAACATAGAGTCCATAGCTGCCTTATCATGCTATTCTACGAACCAAAATGGTCAATGGTCAATCCACATCATTGACGCCAGTTTGTTTCAAAAAGGGACATTAAACTGAAGAGTTAATGGGGAGTTCTGACTCATTCTCGGGCATCGTGCAACCAATGGTTGGTTGACACATCACATAGTATGCAGAGTTAGAAGGAACTGCCATAAAGGAAAATTTAAATTAGCAAACAGTTATCAGAAGCTATCGAACCTCTCTCCCTCCCATTTTCAAACCCTAGAATCCTCTCAAAAGCTAAAATCAATTAACCCTCCAGAGCCTTGCCCAAATCGCAATCAGCTATCTCTCATAAACTCCTTTAAATCAAATACCCATATTCCTCGAACTATTCAAATAGAAGATTGGCGGGTAATCACTGGCATTCAGCTCGGAACCAAGTCGTTTGAAAAATCCGAAAAGAAGTTTAGAGACATTCTCGAACTTCTGAAGAAAGCTGGATTCTCAGAATGTCTTGAGGCTAGCACTCAAGTATACACTCAATTGATCAAGGAATTCTACTCAAATGCATCCATAAATGCCAGAACCCTTTCAACCAAGGTTAAAGGTCAGTCTCTTAAGCTGAAATCATCCGATATCAATCAATGCTTAGGTTTCCCTGATCTAGGACTGAGAAACCTTGATGAGATAAACACTACGCAAGCAAAGGAGATTATGGGGTACCAAAGAAACCCCAATCTAAAGGATATGAAGAAAAAGGAGTTCCCTAAGAAATTCGCGTTCCCTGCTGAAATAGTGGGAAAATGCATACTATGCAAGGACACTGCACATGACACGGTGCTTGATCAACAGTTAAAGATCATGTCTGCTATAGTCTTGAAGAAACGAATTAACTTTGGAGTTATCCTACTCGATCAAATATCCAAATGGGTAAAATAGGCTGAATTGAAGAAGTTTACAAAAAAACCACTTACAAAAGTGTTTCATGGAAGACTACTGAGCATTGTGCTGAAGAAGAAATTGGGAAACAAAATCAAGGATGATGAGGGAGAACCTCTGAATGTTCACAAAGTAATGTATGCACAATTGTTTTTAAATTAGAAGAAAAACCCAAAGGAGAACAGAAGGCTGATAACTGGGAGCAGCAGCAAGGCCTCTACAAAGAAGAGGAAGGCAAAAGAGGTAAAAAGCTCTGAGTCCGATGACCTCACATGCAGCAAAGAACCACACCAAAATGACCAAATCCAAAGGTGTGAGGAAAACTGGGGCTCCTCTAAGAAGTCTATCCACAGAAGACAAGGTTGAAGATGAAAATGTCTCAATTGCAGAGACCACTAAGAGGAGAAGTAACAGATTACTTCAAGGGCCATCCAGCAAGAAAGCTAAGATGGTAAATAGTCCAATCTCAACTTACCAAAAAAGTATGTCTGACGAAGAAAAGGACGTAGAGTCAGAAGAAGAGAAGGCAACTGATAATCCCAAGGCTGAGCCTCCAAAGACCAAATCCAGCAGTGAAGGCGAAGCTGGATTAATGGAAGAAAATCGACATCTGGCGATGAAGAAGAATACACAAGCCCCGGAGCATTCAACTACTCGATGATAAAGACAAGATACAAGTTGACCCAACCGCATCTCCAAATGCAAATGCTCCAACCAAATTTCGGATGATGGATCAAATGATGCGATTCGATGAAGAAGGAAATACCCCCACTATTCTTTGAACGTCAAGAAAGTGCATGCGATGATGCGAAGCTTGAGTCGACAAAGAAGAGAGTCTGAAACTCCTATAAATGAACTTCCAAAAAGAAGAAAGAGCTACAAATTACTTGCTCAAATTGCCTCCAAAAGGAAAAATGATCACTCTAATGCTGTCATTGTGACACCCCCAAAATAGGTATACATCACCCATCTTGAGTTGCCAGATACATGGTACAAAATTTAAATACAACTTAATTATACAACAGTCGTGTAAAATACGATAAAATATAATCTAGGAGTTTAATAAGAATATTGTCATCTAGACAATATCCACACTCAATGGAGTCCTCATTACATTTATTGTCACACTATTTAACAAAATAGTGAGGACTACTAATGCTATTATCTGGACCGTCACTTCGTTCCCCGACTAGTCCATTTACGTTCTCATTTCCTGAAGAGAACAGTGAAAGAAAGGGTGAGCTCAACTAGCCCAAGAAGAAATATTATGACTAAGATAATGCAGAATAAATTATCATTAGTCTTCAACAATGTTAAACTGATAAAATATAATAGACATCAAGTTTAACTGCAACGAGATAAGCAATCAATTAGAAGAGTCAAGTAGAGCATGATATCTACTATCTTACATGATTTAAAATGTTTTCATCAATTTTTATCATTTGAGACTCGACAATAAAGAATGGAACTAGGTCATGCATAATTACACAGACGACGGATATTTCAAATGAATAATAAATAATGGAATAACAACGAATTCACCGTACATGCGATAGATCAAGATAGACAGAGTTATTCCAATGAATAATAAAGAATGGAATAACGGAAGAATTTTTTACCATGTATGCGGTACTTGGCATAGGCGAGTTATTCAACATAATAATAAAGAATGGAATAACAACTCTTACGAGTATTGAAAGAAAATAATTCTCTTCATGAATACGAAAGAATAATACCCCTTACTATATTAATAATATCCCCTACTATAGAAGAAACTGGATATTGGAATAGTGAGGTAGCAGACTTCTCTTCTTCTTTTTCTCTATAATTTCTCTCTATAATAATTGCTCTATAGCTTTAGTGAATTGGTGAAAAATAATAAAGGAATGAGCTTCTATTTATAGGAAAATATAGTTTCCATATTTGCACATTTTGGGGCTCGAAATATTACAGTATAATACCTTCGTCTTTTCCTTCATTTTTAATTTAGTTATGCAAGTATTATCAAACTTTCACCACCTCCCCTAATAGTAAATCATGTGAATCAATAGTAAATCATGTGACTCAATAGTTCTAAACATGTGAAAAAATTAATTATAGTATAGTACCTTCATCTATACCTCTATTTTTAACTTAGTCATGCAAGTATTATCAAACTTGCACCAACTTCCCTAATAGTAAATGAATGTGATTCAATAGTACACACATGTGAACAAATAGTTATAATCATGTGAATTAATAGCAATTAATTGCTCATTTATCCGATTAATTACTCGATTGCTCAATATAACTTCCAGACATCAATTATTATCGAAATAAATATCGGTTTTCACTAACACTAATAATCCCAACACAATGGAACTATCAATTTCATCTTTAATTAACATGAACTTATTCATCATTAATATTATAACTCACAATATTTTACAACCAGGTCGTTTTCAGGAAAGAGGGGGCTTTCCAATAAGGATTTCTCCTTATTGGCGCGCAATTAGGTGACCAAACCTCTTCTTGACAATGTATTGCAAATAATAATATAAATAACTTTATCGTCTCAATTATTGATTTAATAATATAACATATTATGCAGATGATACTGTAAAACCCTAACTTATTATAAATGAAATTAAATTTTCTCTATTTATTATTTTGAAATAGTAAGGGTTAATTTGATTAATGTGGTTAGTTATGGGTAAAATGCGCAAATATTTTAAATAAGCAAGTGGTTATAAAATATTCATTTTTATCGGAGAATATTCGTTTGGTGGTGGGAATATTCTTACTCGTTAGAATAAATATTAAATGCACGCACAGCGACCTTGTGTGTGCCCATATAACAGTAAAGAGATTGGATGAAGAAAACGACAAATATAAGTTGTTTATAAATAATGGCGTAGTTATTACCAATTAATATTTGTTGAAATACTTGGTGGTTAAAACACAAGATAGCACAAGATTGCACCAATTATTGATTCTTACGTGAAAGGCACTACTCAATAATTATTACAAAATTCTTTGCTCAATATTTTATTTTATTGATTCAATAATTGCTACGTTGATATTTTATATTATTGTTGTTTGATAATTGTCACTGCACAGTATATTCCTTTATCGAATCAATAATTCATATTATTTGAATAATATTATTAGATAACATTATTGACAATGTTTAGAAAGTTCTGTCTAAGGAGAGGTTTGGCCACCTAATTGCGGCCTTGATGAGAGAAATTCTTATTGAAAGCCCCTCTTCCTGAACCGTACGGTTGTCAATATTGTGATTCTGTAATATTATTTGTGAATAATTAATTATTTATTTATATGATAAGGAAAATATTCATTTTATGTGGATATAGATGGAGAAAATTTTTAATGTGACAATTGTTGAAAAATTATTATTTTATCTTTTCTGATAAATAATTCATTTAAATATATTATTATATTTTAATAATATAATAATGGTGATATTTTTACAATGAATGTGAGATATATGAGTATATGAGGAGGAGGAGTATTTTTTTTGTTACAATTAATGTTTAAAACATGTTAAACATGTCGGTGGACCCCATTTCTTGACTGAAATTAGTTTATAGCCCGTAAAATCGCCCGTTTGTGGATTTCGGTCAACTTCTGCTTGGAATTTGGAAAAACTTAAACTTATAAAGTTGTAGAGAATGGAATTTTCTATGTGAAAGACATGTGGTTTGAATTTTTCTGATAAAAGGGCTATTTATTATGAATTATTGAAGTTCCGTAGTTCCGAAATAATTGATTTTTGAAAGTTTTAATTATTTTTTTAAAGAAAAACGTTTTTTTGCAATTAAGTTGGCCTCATGTGTGATTTAAATGAAATTTGAATCAGATTTCAAAGGTGGGCTTGAATTTTTATTAATTATATTATTATTTTATTAAATTTTTAAACTTTGGTGTTCTAAGCATTTTCCTATAAATAGGTCTTGGGTTAGAATTAAAAATCACAACAAAAGCTCAAGTTTTCTCTCTTTCTCTCTATACTATCGAAATTATTCTTGTGAGTATTTTAATACTTTGAGTGTTCTTATACTGATGCAAGTTCCTTGAAAGACTATATCCAATTATTCGAAATCGGAAATCTTTTTTCGAGGTAAGGGATGTTATTTTCTTCGTAAGTGATATTATTTCTTCAATATCATTATGTCGAAATATTGGTTGGAATTTTTTATCAAATTTAAAACTTTTTCATGTCAGGGTTACTATTCATGAGTTACTATTCACGAGTACTATTCACGAAGCATGATGATTTTCTTGTGGAATTTCTATCTTTTGGTGTCGGAGTTACTATTCACGTATACAACACTATTCACGTATACGGCACTATTCACAAATACGACACTATTCACAGAAAAATTAAATTTTCGTTTTTCGTCCAAAATATCTATTATGGATACTAGCTTTGATTGTATCCATGTTTTGATCATTCTTGAATTTTACTTCACTATGATTATTTATGAAGTATTTTTGAACTCGGATTGTTTAAAGTACGAATCCATAATTCTTGTTCTTTTGCTTCACTGGATTCGTTTTCTTTAAAATATTTTTCATCATCCTCAGTCCTAAATGATTGTATTACTGAATATCTTTGGCCTGTAGTGCAAAGATGGTTGATTTTCTTATGAATATCTTTGGCCCGTAGTGCAAAGATGTACAGGTGTTGAGATGAACATGACCGACTGATGAATATCTTTGGCCTGTAATGCAAAGATGAATATTTGATTCAAGATGAATATTTGTTGATGTTACAGGGATAAAATATTGATGATTAACTTTTAAATTCATAGATTATAGTAGATTTCATTCTCTACGTAACTCTTCTATGAATTATTATTTTCGCTGCAAATATTGATCTGAAACTTGTTGTCTATTGTATTTTATCAGATTTTTCCCTGTTCAAGACTAACGATAATTTGTTCTATATTACCTTAGTCATAATATTCTTTACTGGGCTAGTTGAGCTCACCTTTTTCCTTTTTGTTCCATTTTTCTTCTCAGGAGGCGAGAATGTAGCGAGTTCTAGTCGAGGTGTGGAATGATGAATCAAGAAAGTTGTTTTAGTAGTCCTCACCATTTTTGTAAAATAATGTACCAATAATTGTAATGAGGACTTATTTGGGTGTGAATGTTGTCTAGACGACAATATTTGTATTTAAACTCACAGTTTTCATGTTGTATTAATAAAGTTGTAGTTGTTTCTGTACCATGTTATTGACGACTCAAAATGGGTGATGTATACCTATTTTGGGGGTGTCACAGTTGGTATCAGAGCTTAAGGATATGATCTCTGGCGGAGATCGGGGAATAGAACTAGGAGGGGAGAGATGAGTAAATCTTTCGCTAGTGTGTCCTACCTAAGCTTATTTGTTAGTTGGTCAATATATAGGGATATTATGTGTTATGTTGATTTCCTTAATTAACCCTTGTTTTATGGCGATGTTGAGAATGTCGATGAGAATGTTAACGATGGAGTAAATGAGGCTGTGGAGACACCTTTACTCACCAACGAGGAGAACGCGTGTAATAGGTGACAATGTTCCTTACATGAACAACACCACCGTGTGCGATGATGATGAGCGACGGATGTTTAGAAGCTTTTTGCGGTTCATGCAAAAATCGGGCGAGTGAGACTCGTGTACAAAATACAGGTGGAATAGATAACAACGCACGGTTTGTCACAACCAAGCAGTTCAAAGAGTTGGGACCACCAGAATTTTGGGAAAGCCGGATCTGATTAAGGCAGAAATGTGGGTCAAACAAATCACCAAGATATTCGATGTCTTGGGATGCACGGAAGAATAGAAGATTCCATTCGCCACCTTTATGTTCCGTAATGAGGCAGATTATTGGTGGGAATCTGTGAAGCGTACCCATCCAGCCGCACTCAGTATGTCTTGGGAGACGTTTCAGAAACTCCTCAATGACAAGTACTTTCTTGAAAGTATTCGTCATATGAAGGAAGTGGAGTTTATTAGGTTGGAACAAAACAACATGACGGTGTCCCAGTACGAAGCAAAGTTTGCAGAGTTATCCAGGTTTGCACCTCATTTGGTGGAGAATGAGGAACGTATGACGCGGATGTTTCTGAGAGGTTTGAAACCCGGCATACATCAGTATCTCATTTCTCATAAATTTTCTCTCTATTCAGATGTTGTCAACAGGGCTCAATTGTTAGATCGAGATAACGAGTACGTTCAACCGAGGGACCATAACCAAGATCATACTGCATAACAACTTGCATACTTTGAAAATTTTTCACATATCACCCTTAACGTTAACCTTTTATCAATTTAACCATTTACTAAATAGAATAATTATAAGAAAATTGAATATTTTCATTTCATAAAATTTGGGGTCTCACAATCTCTCCTCCTTATGAAATTTCGCCCTCGAAATTTTTGTACCTGGTAGTTCGAAAAGATGAGAATACCTTGCTTTCTTTTCGAATTATACCTTCCCGGTTATTTCTGCTCTATCATGATCTTCCCATTACTCATCTCCTGTATTTTAGATATCATTCTAGAATACATCTTCAAAACAAAGGTTAATTGATATGTCACATATTATCCCTATATTCTGACCGACAAATTAAATAACACATAAGCTTAGGTAGGTCATACTAGCGAAGGATTAACCAGTCTCTCCCTTCCTAGTTCTACTTTCACATCTCACCAAGGGATCATATCCCTAAGCTTTGATACCAACTGTGACGCCCCCAAAACAGGTATACATCACCCGTCTTGGGTCACCAGATACACGGTACAAAATTCAAATACAATTTAATTATACAACAGTCGTGTAAAATACGATAAAACATAATCTAAGAGTTTTAATAAGAATATTGTCATCTGTACAATATCCACACTCAATAGAGTCCTTATTACATTTATTGTCACACTATTTAACAGAATAGTGAGGACTACTAATGCTATCATCTGAATCACTCCGGTTCCCCACTAGTCACAGCTACGTTCTCATTTCACGAAGAATAGTGAAAGAAAGAAAGGTGAGCTCAACTAGCCCAATAAGAAATATTATGACTAAGATAATGCAGAATAAATTATCATTAGTCTTTAACAATGTTAAACTGATAAAATACAATAAACATCAAGTTTAACTGCAGCGGAATAAGAAATCCATTAGAAGAGTCAAGTAAAGCATGATATCTACTATCTTCTATGATTTAAAATGTTTTCATCAATTTTTATCACTGAGACTCAGCTTAATAAATAAACCACATCATCGAGTCATCCCTGTACTATGGACCAAGGATATTCATTAAATCATCAATGGTCATGACTATATCGAATAATCCCTGGTCATAATCATACCAAAAACTATCCATCAATACACTATAGGCTACTGATGACTTTTACCACATCATTTATAACATTACAGGTCATGATTATACCGAATAATCCCTGGTCATAATCATATTAAGTCCATCTATGCACGTAAGCCAAAGATGACTTTCATCACAATATAAGCATGAGGATGATGACAATGACATAATAATTCAATAAAACAAGTTCAAGAATAAATTTTAAAGATTTATAAGTTAATTTCTCTTGAAATCAATTACGTCCAAATTGTCAACATGATACTGCTTTGTGGTGTAAAATTCAAGAATGCTCAGAAGAATATTTCCATGAAAAGATACCGGATGAAGCGCAAATATCCAGGATATTCTACTAATTTTATGGAGTATAGAAGCCAAAACTTTAACTAAATGAGTATCATAGAATATATGGAACTGCAAATGGATTTTTACCCGCTATGCTGTAATCCACGTAGACAGATCATTTCCACAATTTAATAAGGAATGAATACGAAGGATCATTCACCATGCATGTGATAATCTATATAGACAGGTTATTCCAACAGATTAATAAAGAATAGAACCAGGTCATGTGTAATCCGCACAGACAGGATATTCCAACAGAATAATAAAGAATGGAATAACAGAAGAATTCACCATGCAAGCGATAGACTGCACAGACAGGTTATTCCAACAAAATAATAAAGAATGGAACCAGGTCTAGCGTAATCCGCACAGATATGATATTCTAACAGAATAATAAAGAATGGAATAACAAAGAATTCACCATGCATGCGATAGACCGCACAGACAACATATTCCAACAGAATAATAAAGAATGGAATAACAAAGAATTTTACCATGTATGCGGTACTTCGCATAGACATGTTATTCCAACATAATAATAAAGAATGGAATAATGAAGCTCTCTTCATGAATCTGAAAGAAATAATATACCCACCTTAGAAAGAAGCTGAATCTTTGGAGTAGAGAGGTAGCAAACTTCTCTTCTTTTCTCTATATTTTCTCTATAATAATTGCTCTATAGCTTTAGTGAATTGGTGAGAAATGAAGGAAGAATGAGCTTCTATTTATAGGAAAACATAGTTTCGATAATTGCACGTTTTGGGGCTCGAAATATTACAGTACAATACCTTCAACTTTTCTTTCATTTTTAATTTAGTCCTGCAAGTATTATCAAACTTACACCACCTCCCCTAATAGTAAATAATGTTAATCAATAGTTCAATCATGTGAATCAATAGTTATAATCATGTGAAAATACGAATTACAATATAGTACCTCCATCTATAACTTAGTCATGCAAGTATTATTAATCTTGCACCAACTCCCCTAATAGTACAAGAATGTGAATCAATAGTACACACATGTGAACAAATAGTTATAATCGTGTGAATTAATTTCTCATTTATCCGATTAATTACCCGACTGGTCAGTAAAACTTACAGACATCAATTAATATTGAAATAAATATCGATTTCCACTAACACTAATAATTCCAACACAATGGAACTATCAATTTCATCTTTAATCAACACGAACTTATTCATCATTAATATTATAACTCACAATATTTAACAACCAGGTCGTTCCCAGGAAAGAGGGGGCTTTCCGATAAGGATTTTTCCTTATTGGCGCGCAATTAGATGACCAAATATCTCCTTGACATAACTTCTAGACATTGTAAATATTGCAATTTAATAATATGAATAACTTTCTCGTCTCAATTATTGATTTAATAATATATCATATAATGTCGATGATACTGTGACAATAATCGAATCAATAATATGAGAGATATGATGCGAAATTCTTATCATAGCAATAATTGAGTATAAGCGGTGACTTCTCACGTAAGCATCAATAATCAATACTGGTGTCTTCTTATGCGACCACGCCGTATTCTTTGTATTTTTTACTACCGTGTGGTTCAATAGTTTAATGGTAAAACTTAGTTGTTATTTTTATAAAAAGATAATTATGTCGTTTTCTAACTACGACAATACTTCCGTTGTGGGGTCCGCCAATGATTGTGTCATCGTACGAATATTCTTTGTTAAAACGAATATTCCCCGACCAATCGAATATTATATAACCACTTTCTTACTTTGCAAAATTTGTATATATTACTCACAACTATAATATTATATCAAATCCACACCATAATATTCAAAAATATATTTCGAGAAAATTATTCTTTATTCTTAAAAGTTGGGGTCTTACAACCTCCCCTTCTTATGAAATTTCGTCCTCGAAATTAGGGAACTTACTACCTTATATATCAAGAGGTGAGGATACCTTGATTTCATCTCGATTCTAACTCTCGGTCATTTCCTCCACATCGTGGTTTCTCCACAAAACTTTGACTTGAGGTATAACTTTAGAGCGTAAAATATGATCCTTCTTATCCAAGATTTTAACAGGTAACTTTTCATACGTTAAATCTTCCTCTATCTCGTCTGGTTCTAATTCAATAATATGGTTCGGGTCTTTCACATATTTACGTAACATAGATATGTGAAAAAACGTTATGAACACGAGACATACTTGGCGGTAAAAGCGAGTCTATAGCCATAGTTCTACTACCGATCGAGGATTAAAAATGGGCCAATGAATCGAGGATTTAGCTTTCCTCTCTTTTCAAATCTTGTAACTCCTTTCCATGGACCAACACGTAACAACACATGATCTCCAATATTGAATTTCACGTCTTTTCGATGAAGGTCAGTATAACTCTTTTGTCGATCTTATGAGGTTTTTATACGTTGTCAGATTATTTGAATCTTTTTCGTAGTCATACGTACCAAATTCGGTCCCAACAACGTTGCTTCACCCACCTCATCCCAAAGATCTTTGGAGAACGACACTTTCTTCCATACAACGCCTCAAATGGAGCCATGCCATACTTAGCGATAACTGTTGTTGTAGGAAAAACTCTACCAATGGTAAGAACTTGTCCGAACTTCCCTTGAAGTCAAGGACACATAGTCTTAATAAATCTTCAAGAGTTTGAATAGTCCTTTTCGACTGCCCATCCATTTGAGGATGATATGCCGAACTAAATCGTAAATCCATGCCCATAACTTTTTGCAAACTAACCCAAAATCTTAAAGTGAATCTTGGGTCTCGATTAGAAACTATGGATACTGGTATACCATGCAATCTTACAATCTCGTTTATATACATACTAGCAAGACGTTCAAGTGTATAAGTTTCTCTTATCGATAAGAAACGAGCAGACTTAGTCAATCTATCGATAATGACCCAAATCGCATCTATGCCTTGAGAAACCATGGGAAGAACAGTAACGAAATCCATGGTAATGTGCTCCCACTTTCATTCTGAAATTTTAAGTGGTTGCAATGGACCTTTTGGCACTTGATGCTCCGCCTTGACTCGTTGACAAGTTAGACACCTTGAGATAAACCCCGCTATCTCTCTCTTCATATTGCTCCACCAAAATGTATGTCGAAGATCACGATACATTTTGGTACTCCCGGGATGGATTACAAACAGTTTGTTGTGCACCTCCATCATGATTTTATACTTCAAGTCAGAATCGTTAGGAACACAAATTCTGGAGTTAACTCAAAGTATTCCTTCTTCATCGATTTTTGCTTCCGGAATAGCACCTTCTTGCACTTTCTTCTTCATACGCATCAGCTCCAGATCTGTAGTTTGAGCAGCTTTAACTTTATTGATTAAAGTCGGTTCCACTCGTATATTCGCCATCATCACATGGGTCCCTGGAGTCTTTAACTCTATTTCCATCCTTTCCAAGTTATACAAAATGGGTCTTTGCGTTGAAAATATTGCACTCGTACCCGCATATGATCTTCTACTCAATGCGTCAGCTACTACGTTCGCTTTACCAGGATGGTATTGGATGATATGATCATAATCTTTCAACAACTCAAGCCATCGTCGTTGTCGTATGTTGAGTTCCTTTTGAGTGAAGAAATATTTGAGGCTTTTATGATCCGTATAGATCTCCACCTCTCTACATACAGGTAATGCCTCCAAATCTTAAGTGCAAAAATGACTGATGCCAACTCTAGATCATGAGTAGGATAATTCCTCTCATATTATTTGAGTTGTCGAGAGGCATAGGCTATGACTTTCCCATGTTGCATGAGAACACATCCTAAACCTTTGCCTGAATCATCACTGTAGATGACAAATCCTCCGAGCGGATGGTATTGTCGAGCAGTCTTGAAATGAGTCTCCTCTTGAGTTCTTGAAAACTCTTCTCACATTCCTCGCTCCAACCAAACTTTGTATCTTTTTGAGTCAGCTGTGTTAATGGAATAGCGATTCGAGAAAACCCTTCTACGAATCTCCGATAATAACCAGCTAATCCGAGAAAGCTACGTACTTCGGTCACTGACTTAGGTTGCTCCCAGCTTTGAATTGCTTCAATCTTTTCAGGGTCAACAGATATTCCATGATTTGATATCACGTGCCTAAGAAATGCAACTTCCTCAAGCCAGAATTCACATTTCTTCAGCTTGGCATATAGCTTGTTTTCACGAAGCTTTTGGAGTATCAGCCTCAAGTGTTGCTCATGGTCTTCACGGGTTTTGGAGTATATGAGGATGTCATCGATAAAGACGACCTCAAAGTGATCCAAATATTCCTTGAATACTCGATTCATCATGTCCGTGAAGGCAGCAGGAGCATTAGTCAATCTAAAAGATATGACTAAGAATTCATAATGCCCGTACCAAGTTCTGAAAGCAGTCTTTGGAATGCCATCAGTTTTAATCTTCAACTGATGATATCCAGAACGAAGATCAATCTTTGAAAAGAATTTGGCTCCTTGCAACTAGTCAAACGAGTCATCAATGCGCGGCAACGCATTTTATTTTTGATGGTGACATGATTCAACTCCCGATAATCAATACAAAGTCGTATACTTCCATCTTTCTTCTTCACAAATAAAATAAGAGCACCCCAATGAGACGTACTAGGACGAATAAAACCGATGTCTAACAATTCCTGTAGTTGGGTTTTTAACTCCTGAAGTTCAATAGGAGCCATTCGATATGGGGCTTTGGTACCGAATTCAAGGTCGATACAAAATTCTAGATCGACAGGTAACGTGCAGTTACCGATTTGAATCAAACAAGACTTATAAACCGTGGATGTAATGAAGGTTTCTCCCAACGGAGTTTCAACAGATAAGTCAAAGTCTAATTTCTCCGGAGTCAAATTTAAACGTTGAGTGCAAGTAGGAGAAATAAAGGAATGGGTAGAACCGGTATCAAATAAAGTATAAATTTCGCTAGAGTTTATGATTAGCTTACCCGTGATCACCTCGTTCGGATTCCTCGCTTTTTGGGAGGTTACGACAAACGCTCTCCCTTGAACTACCAGTTTTGTCTTATCTGGGACACCCTTTGATGCCTCCATCCCAGCTGGACTTGACTTTGGTGCACGATAAAATTGGGCTAGGTGACCTTCTTTTCCACAATTATAACATATTTTGGACTGCATCGTGCAGTTTGGACTTATGTGTCCTTCCCCTCCACATTTGTAACATACGACCGGTGGTCGTTCTCCTTCCTTAACAACAGGTGCTGGTGTTGACGTCTTTCCATCCTTGTTGAATCTCCTCTTCTTGAAATGTCCACTCTAATTGTCATGGCCATGATTACCACCGAAGTGATTACCATTTCTGGCATGTTAATTCCCTCCATGCTTATTGTCACCGCCCGATGATATTATCACTTTGGTATTATCATTTTGCTTATTTGCTCTCTTTTGGTTGGGTTGACTCATTATCGCTACTCCAATAATCGAGCCCTATTAACAACATCTGAATACAAACACAGTTTGTGAGAGATAAGATATTGACGTATCTCGAGTTTCAAACCTCTTAGAAACATTCGCGTCATTCTCTCCTCATTATCAACCAAATGGGACGTAAACTGGGACAGCTCGGCAAACTTGGCTTCGTACTGCGACACGGTCATGTTGTTTTTCTCCAGTTTAATGAACTCTACCTCTTTCATGTGACGAATACTTTTGGGAAAGTACTTGTCGTTGAACAGTTCTTGAAACTTTTCCCTAGACATCTTCAGTGCGGTAGGTTGAGTACGCTTTACAGATTCCCACCAGTAATCTGCCTCTGCTTGCAACATAAAGGTGGCAAAGGGAACCTTTTGCTCCTCGGAGCATCCCAAGACATCAAATATCTTGTTGATCTACTTTATCCACGTCTCCGCCTTAAGTGGTTTTGGCTCTCCAAAAAACTCTGGTGGTCCCAGCTCCTTGAACTGCTTAGCGGTGACCGTCCAAGAGTTGTCAGTGTTTCCACCTGCATTTTGGGCAGAAGCCTTTTACTTTGATGTTGCATGAATTGCATAAAGCCTATGAACATCCCATCGTTCACCATTTCATCAGTGTTATTGTTAACATGAGGATTATTGTCTTCCTGGGCATTAATCTGTGGTGACTCAACGGTCTCATGTGCTTCATTATTTATCTCAACATTTTGGATGCCATTTTCAAATCTTGCCACAAAATAAGGGTTAATTAACATATCACATATTATCCCTATACTCGACCGACCAATTAAATACCAAATAAACTTAGGTAGGTCATACTAGTAAAGGAATTCTCGTCTCTCCCTCCTAGTACTTGTCTCACATCTCGGCCAGGATCATATCCTAAGCTTTGATACTAACTGTGGCGCCCCCAAATAGGTATACATCACCCATCTTGAGTCGCCAAATACATGGTACAAAATTCAAATACTGACTTAATTATACAACGATTAAAAAATACGACAAAACATAATCTAAGAGTTTTAATAAGAATATTGTCATCTAGACAATATACACACTCAATGGAGTCCTCATTACATTTATTGTCACACTATTTAACAGAATAGTAAGGACTACTAATGCTATCATTTGGACCGTTACTCCATTTCCCTACTAGTCCCGGCTACGTTTTCATTTCCTGAAGAAAACAGTGAAAGAAAGGGTGAACTCAACTAGCCTAGTAAGAAATATTATGACTAAGATAATGCAGAATAAATTATCATTAGTCTTCAACAATGTTAAATTGATAAAATACAATAGACATCAAGTTTAACTGCAGCGGAATAAGCAATCGATTAGAAGAGTCAAGTAGAGCATGATATCTACTATCTTCTATGATTTAAAATGGTTTCATCAATTTTTATCGCTGAGACTCAGCTTAATAAATAAACCACATCATCGAGTCATCCCTGTACTACAGGCCAAGGATATTCATTAAATCATCAATGGTCATGACTATACCGAATAATCCCTGGTCATAATCATACCAAAAATTGTCTATCAATACACTACAGGCTACTTAGGACTTTTACCACATCATTTATAACATTACAGGTCATGATTATACCGAATAATCCCTGGTCATAATTATACCAAGTCTATCTATGCACGTAAGCCAAAGATGACTTTCATCACAATATAAGCATGAGGATGATGACAATGACATAATAATTCAATAAAACCAGTTCAAGAATAAATTTTAAAGATTTATAAGTTAATTTATCTTGAAATCAATTACGTCTAAATTGTCAACATGATAGCTTTGTGGTGTAAAATTCAAGAATGCTCAGAAGAATATTTCCATGAAAAGATACCGGATGAAGCGCAAATATCCAGGATATTCTACTAATTTCATGGAGTATAGAAGTCAAAACTTTAACCAAATGAGTATCATAGAATATATGAAACTGCAAATGGATTTTCACCCGCCATGCGGTAATCCACGTAGACAGATCATTTCCACAATTTAATAAGGAATGAATACGAAGGATCATTCACCATGCATGTGATAATCCACATAGATAGGTTATTCCAACAGAATAATAAAGATTGGAACCAGTTCATGCGTAATCCGCACAGACAGGATGTGACGCCCCCAAAATAGGTATACATCACCCATCTTGGGTCGCCAGATACATGGTACAAAATTCAAATACAAACTAAATTATACAACATTCGTGCAAAATACGACGACATATATACTGTGAGTTTTAATACAAATATTGTAACGTATATAATACGACAATATTTATATTCAAATTAATACATGCCATATAGAGTACAGCAGCAAATATTTCAAGTCTCCAAAGGGACATGTGAAGATTTCTGTTCTCTTCATTTTACCGTGGTGCACTTTTGATGCTTTCATGGTCGGGTTCTCATCACCCTATTGTTGTTCACCAAAATTAATTATTAAGTGACATATAAAATACGACACACACATCTTAGGTCCTCAATACAATTATATATTGCATGTCATGACATAGTAAGAACTACTAATACTATCATCTGGACCGTCACTCCATTTTCCGACTAGTCCCAGCTATATTCTCATTTCCTGAAGAGAACAATAAAAGAAAGGGTGAGCTCAACTAGCCCAGTAAGAAATACTATGACTAAGATAATGCAGAATAAATTATCATTAGTCTTTAACAATGTTAAACTGATAAAATACAATAGACATCAAGTTTAACTGCAGCGGAACAAACAATCCATTAGAAGAGTCAAGTATAGCATAAAATCTACTATCTTCTATGATTTAAAAAAGATTTTCATAAACTTTATCGCTGAGACTCATCTTAATAAATAAACCACATCATCCCCGCACCACGGCCAAGGATATTCATGTAATCATCTATGGTCATGATTATATCGAATAATCCCTGGTCATAATCATACCAACAACTGTCCACCAATACAGGCCAATGAGGACTTTTACCACATCATTTATAACATTACAGGTTATGATTATACCGAATAATCCCTGGTCATAATCATACCAAGTCCATCTTTGCATGTAAGCCAAAGATGACTTTCATCACAATATAAGTATGAGGATGATGACAATAATATAAGCATTAATCAAACGAAAACAAGGATAAATATTAAAGACTTTAAATTTATCCAAATATTATCCATCACTTAAATAACTCATAATCTAATATTGTTAATATTATAACAATATTTTAATCACTTCTTAAACTTATAAATAATTTAATTTAATTATTTACACTTTATCAAATAATGCATTTAATCATTCAAAAATGCCATACTCATAAGATTTCATCACCAATGATCAAATCATTCATCAAAAATCTGCATATACCTTATATAGGACTTTCAAGCCTTAAAATCCTATTTACCAATTCTTCAACTTCACATAACATATTTAACTCATATGTTTGAAATTAAACCATTTTCATGAAAAATTACCAAATCAAATTATTATTTTTCTATCCTTTTTCCAAACATATATACACATATTTCATACACAACAAGTATTTTTTTATAATTTTTCAACTCTCTTAAGTATTTTTCAAAAATCAATTTCAAATTAATTTCTTATGAAATTAGCTACCTCAAGTTTAACTCTAGAAATTTCCAAATCTTGGTAGGATCTTACACATGTTAACGTGAGCTTCCAGTTTAAATTTCATGGTCATCGGAGTTATAGAACTCCGGTTATAGCATTTTTCGTTGGAAAAACCTAAATATTGAAATGGTCATAACTTGCTCATTTTAAGTCAGAATGAGCTCATTTTTGGACAGGAGGTACTTTATTCCATATATTTCCATGTCCCAAAAGGCCAGAATTTTTTTCACAAATTAAGTGGCGCGAAAATGCCTTTTTAAATTTATGGGCAGTAGTTTTTTGGTACTTTGCAGTTTTGACTCCTTTGCTAAAATCAGTCAACACGAAAATCTACAACACCTTTTCTAGTGATTCCACTTGGATAAGTTAGAAAACTCATAGATCTAACTCTAAAACTTGACCACACTCAAAAATTCGAAATATAACAGGAGATATGGTCAATTGAATTCCATGTTCCATTTTCACCAAAATCTGATTATCAACCATTTGTGATTTCTAAGAAACTTTCATGTTTTCACATAATAACCAACATAACTCATCATAACACTTACTAATACTACATATACCCATGATTTTCATCAGTCCAATGCTTTTATTATGACTTTCATCATAATCCACGTAAAAAAATCATTTCCACAATTTAATAAGGAATGAATACAAAGGATCATTCACCATGCATGTGGTAATCCATAAAGACAGGTTATTCCAACAGAATAATAAAGAATGGAATAACTGAAGAATTCACCATGCATGCGATAGATCACACAGACAGGTTATTTCCAACAGAATAATAAATAATGGAACCAGGTCATGCGTAAACGTATAAACAGGATATTCCAACAGAATATTAAAGAACGGAACCAGGTCAGGTGAAATTCGCACCGACAGGATATTCCAACAGAATAATAAAGAATGGAATAACAACAAAAATCATCATGCATGCGATAGACCGCACAGACAAGTTATGCCAATAACATAATAATTAATGGAAACAGGTCAGGCGTAATACGCACCGACAGAATATTCCAACAGAATGATAAAGAATGGAATAACAGAAGAATTTCACCATGTATACGGTACTTCGCATAGACAGGTTATTCCAACATTAGACCTAGCAAACGGGCCAGGCTGGCCCAAACGGGTCAAGTATCCATGGTAGGACCATCAATGGCCGAGCCAAAAAAAGCGAAATTTTGTTTGGGTTGAAATTAAGCGGCACCTGTCGGTTGAGATGTCCTGACCATGGCTTTTCCATTTTTTTTAAAAAAAATTATGTAAATCACGAAGGTTGAAGAAAAAAAATACAATCTAAGTTGCTGTTACAATTTACATACAATTATACAAATCACAGAATTACAGAAATATGCTCCAAATACAGAATTACAAATTCAACGAGTTGCATAAGATTTGTATACGTCTCAAAACAATCCTTTCTACCATTGAATCTTTCCATTTTGAAGCATTTCCCATCTCATCTTCTACGAGGAAAAAATAGAAAATTACAAACAAATTAAATCTTAGCGAGAACACAATTAGCATGAGATAAATTTCTAATTTTCTATCCGGACAAACTTTGAGCAATTAATATGTAAACCAATCTCAATTAACTTAGGAAATAATGCAACCAACTCCGTCAAAAGTAATCAAATTCTGATGCTCCCATATAGAAATTTACTGAACATAAAGTTTTCACAGTAACTACAAAGATTTTACGGTCATCCAAGTGATTCTCTTCATCTTCCTCTGAAATCTATGATTGAGAACATGCCTAATCATACTCTAATAATCCAATTCAAATGTAAAAAGACCACTGACAAAAATTGAAAACAAGACCACTGACAAAAATTGAAAACAAGAATATACAAGACCACTGAAGTCTGAACTCTAAAAAACTACTATTACAATATTTAGGTCTTACATGAAATTAAAAACATATGACCACTGACCACAGGTAATTAACAACATGCATATAATATTTTTTCTCATATATGACTAACGAAACCTGCTTCAAAAAAATAAAAATACATGTCTAACAAAATCATAATCAGTAAGTACAAGGATTTTTTTAAAAAAAACAAGAATATATAAGACAAAAACGACTCTTTTTCCTTCATTTTCGATCGAGTGATCACTCAATAGTTTAAGAAAAATAAAACTCTTCAGAAGAATTTTTATAAAGATTAAAAATACATGGGAGGTGGTTGACCTGAAATCTGTAGATGTAGTTAAGACTGAAAAACGAAGAGAAAACTACTCTCCGCTCTCGGTCTCTCACTCTCTTAGATCAACTGGACTCTCCGATCTCGCCAGTCGCCTCGATCTCTCTCTTACTTTCCTTAATCTCAGTTCTCACTAGAAGACTGTATTTGGAGAACTTAAAGCCTTTCGATCTCTCTCTCACTAGAAGAACTCAAAGCCTTTCAGATCTAGATGAGAGATGACTCATGACTAGAAGACTGAAGTCTGAAGGCTAGATCTAGAAATATCCCTTTTGGCTTTTACTTTATTAACGAGTCAGGCTTTCTCGAACATAGCATTAGCAATTTAGCATGATAATTGATAGCCATTAACCCTCACTAGTACCGAATAAGGTTTTTTTTTTAAAAGGATCGGTGATTGAGGCGTGACAAAGAACCATCATTGGTAGGAAGCTAAAATTGGGTTGGGCCAAAAAAGCCCAGCTTTTAATGGGCCAAAAAAATCCATAACCCATTTTTGGTGAGTGGGCCAAATTGGCTCCATGAACTGAGCCTCTTTGCCAGTCTATCTAACATAATAATAAGGAATGAAATAACAGAAGAATTTCACCAAGTATAGGGTAGCCCGCGTATACAGGTTATTCCAACAGAATAATAAAGAATGGAATAACAGAAGTTCTCTTCATGAATACGTAAGAAATAATACTCCTTACGAGTATAACAAATAATATCTCTTACGAGTACAACAAATAATATCCCTTACGAGTAAAACAAATAATTTTTCTTACCTTATAAAGAAGAGTACTCCGACGGGTAGGGCGGGGATATACTTAAAGAAAACTTTCACTACGCTCAAAGCTTTCTTAAACTCTAAAGAAATATGCTCAAGATTATAGAAGAAGAATTCTCTGAACTTCTGGTGTGATTTTCAATTCTAACTAAGCATCCTATTTATAGGAAAAATAGAAAGGATACTATGCAATAAAATATAATATATTCTATTTATAATATATATATATATATATATATATATATATATTATATATTTTAAAATCTAATAAAACAAATAACTTTATAAAAGTATTCTCATTTTATATAAAAAGATTTTACTATGCAAAATACTATGCATAATAAAATATATTATATTCTAATTATTGTCTAATAAAACAAATAACTTTATAAAAGTATTCTATTTTATATAAAAATCTTTTACATGCTTTTATTACATTAATAATACTAATAAAATAAAATTTATAATATATATATAAACTTCCGTGACTTCATAAAAAGACACCTCAATATATTTAACAACATTTATCATCATTATTATAATTCACAATATTAATCGACCGGTCATTCCTGGAAAGAGGAGGCTTTTCAATAATAATTTCTCCTATTAAGCGCGCAATTAGGTGACCAAACCTCTCCTTGATCCGAACTTCTAGACATCGTTAATATTGCAAATAATAATATTAATAACTTCGTCGTCTCAATTATTGATTTAATAATATATAAAATATTGACAATAATTGAATCAAATAACGTGAGATACTATGCAAGAATTCATCGTAGAATAATCGAACAAAACCGGTGACTTCTCACGTAAGTATCAATAATCAATACCGCAATAAGCTACTATGCAACCACGCCAGACATCGTACTTTTACTACTACCGAGTAGTTCAACGGTTTTAACGGTAAAACTTCCGCCGTTATTTTCATAAAAATATTTTTTGTCGTTTTCAAACCGACAATAATTTTGTTAATAGGTCCACTAATGATTGTACTGGAGTAAATTTGATATTCCCCGACAAAAGGAATATTCGTCGATCAATCGAATATTATATAACAACTTACATACTTTACAAAATTTAAAAATACTACCCACAACTATAACATTATCTCAAATCCACACCATAATATTAAAAAATATTTCGAGAAAATTAAATCTTTATTCGTAAAATTTGGGGTTTTACAATCTCCCCTCCTTATGAAATTTCACCCTCGAAATTTACGTTCGTACCTGGTATGTCGAAGAGGTGAGGATACCTTGACTTCATTTCAAATTCTAACTCTTGAGGTATAACATTTGAGTGTTGAATACGATCCTTCTTATCCAAGATTTTAACACATATCTCCTCATACGTTAAATCTTCTGCTATATCGTCTAGTTCTAATTTAATAATATGGTTCGAGTCGTCCACATATTTACGTAACATCGATATGTTAAAAACATTATGAACACGTGACATACTTGGTGGTAAAACGAATCTATAGGCCACAGTTCCTACTTGATCGAGGATTTCAAATGGGCCAATTAAATTGAGGGTTGAGATTTCTTCTCTTCAGCAACTCTTGCTTTTAAAATAACGCCTCTTGAACCTTCTTCTTCAGTATTCATCGATTTCCGGATCCGTAGCTTTAGCGAATTTTAACATTATCGACTAAAGCTCGGTTTTAATCATATATTCGTTATCTTCACGTAGGTTCGTATATTCGCACTCGTAAACGCATATGATCTTCTACTCAACACGTCAGCTACCACGTTCGTTTTTTCACGATGGTATTGAATGGTCGTAACCTTCAACAGCTCAAGCCATCGTCTTTGGCACATTATACGTTCATTTTGGGTGACGAAATACTTGAGGGTTTTAGAAATGGGTTTTGTACTGGGGTCAATAAAAAATTCGATTTCACGCTCTAGGGGTAGGCTAAGAAGTCTTCAAGAATACGTCAAGAAATTTATTAACAATAAAAATATCGTTTAAAAACTGTGACTCTCATCCAAGACTTGGATAGTACGTCACATTGATACCTATCAACTTGTCATCGTCATTCACGGCGTCGCCTACAGAAAGTCTGGCTTCGGTGTATTCCAAGACTTGGAAGTCACCAGTGAAAAGCTTGGAGCTTTTTACTTATGGCTTAATATGACAATGATTGACTTTAGTGGTTTGGTTAATTGAATTCGCATAACAGGTTGGTTAGGAATATGAAAGCTAACAACCTTACGAAAATAATCAATTTTGGCATGATGAGTAGTTAACCAATCGATTCCTAAAATCACATCAAATGCAAGTATTTTCAAAGAGATAAGATTGACAGGTAACGTAAAAGTGTCAATTTGAATTAAACAAGATTTATAAATAGTGGATGTAACGAAGGTTTCTCCAAATGGAGTTTCAACAGATAAGTCAAAGTCTAATTTCTCAAGAGCCAAGTTCAAACATTAAACACAACTAGGTGAAATAAAAGAGTGGGTAGAACCGGTATCTAACAAGGTATAGACTTCGCAAGAGTTTATGATTAACTTACCCGTGATAACTTTGTTCAGGTTCCTCGTCACAAAAAAAATGCCCTCTCTTAAACTATTGATTTTGACTTGTCTGGGACATCCCAGTTGGACTTAACTTTGCTGTAGAGTACATTCCACCCTTAATTACTTCGTCACATTCCTGATCCATGATTTGAATCATTACTCTTCGATCCATATCGAATTGGGGTTGACTCAGCTTAATAAATAAACCACATCATTAAGTTATTCCTCCACTACGGGCCAAGGATATTCATTAAATCATCAATAGTCATGACTATACCGAATAATCCTTGGTCATAATCATACCAAAAAGCGTCCATCATACACTACTAGACTCTTACGAGGACTTTTACCACATCATTTATAACATTACAGGTCATGATTATATTGAATAATCCCTGGTCATAATCATACCAAGTCCATCTATGCATCTAAGATAAAGATGACTTTCATCACAGTATAAGCATGAGGATGATGACAATGACATAATAATTCAATAAAACAAGTTCAAGAATAAATTTTAAAGATTTATAAGTTAATTTATCTAGAAATCAATTACGTCCAAATTGTCAACATGATACTGCTTTGTGGTGTAAAATTCAAGAATGCTCAGAAGAATATTTATGACACCCCCAAATCCGGGTACTTCAATTCCACGGGATTTGGTGCTCACTGTACAAATATCATCTATCTATCTACCCATAATAAATGCAAACCATGCAATAGATAGAAATAATAATAAATCTCCCCTATGGGGTTACATCAACTACATAATAAATACAATCCCAAAGTTACTCTAACCTTAAACATCCGTCTGGAATCATAAACAATTAAGTCTTAAACAACATCATTAACTTAAGTCTTAAACAAATACATCATCATATAAAACAACAAGTCTTCATCACTTGTTAACCTTGCCCTTGCCTTTACTAGTAGAAGGTTAAGTCGGTTCTTTCGTTCTTAAGCGCAATGTTATTATTACGCAAGAGTGAGCACAAATGCCCACAAGTATAACAATGAAATAACGATATAATAACATGCGAGTGAATCAAAGACATCCGAATAAAAGCTCAACTTTTGAATCAAGAATGAATAACAAGAATCAAAAGATTTACGAGGGTCATAAGACCTTGAACTATGTCCTAGGTTATCAAGGGTTATACTTGAAACCTTTAATGATCGTAAGACTATGGACCTTCTACTTTCGTTTTGGGGATCAAACCTTAGTACCATCACGTACACAATATCTTAACGCTAACGCATAAGTAAATCCTTTTTGCGGGTTGTTCATCTCGGTTTGACATTCGAGTCCGCACTAAAAGGAAGTTTGGTTTGGACAATTCATCAAGGGTTCTAAAATTTAGAAAGCTCATCAACTATGGACTAGTCGAATCAATTAGGGTTCGCTAGTCTAATAAGGTTCAATAATAATGATATTCAAATTGAATAATAATCTCAAGAAGTATACAATAGGACAATTATTGTATAATTGAATCATGCTTTGAAAAGATAATCAATCTTTAATATAACATTTGAACATGAATAATAATAATGATAATTTACTCGAGGTAATTAATAAACTTGAACAATAATGACAAGTAGGGTTAAGAAACTTGCCTCGTGCGTAGGCTAAACGATTACTACTTTCGTTCACCACAAATCCTACACACATACCATATGTATTCACGACATTCATTAGTTACATTTTTACTTAATTATTTAATATAAACTCCACTTTATTTAACAAATCATTACCCTTCTAATTTAATTACTTAATTAAATTAGAATATTTTCATTCTCTTACTATTATTACACTCGAATAAATTATGTTATAATAATTTCCATCGAATATTTAATTTATTCCATAATATCTCAATTAAAATATTTAATTTATTTTATAAATATTTTAATAATAATTTTCATCGAATATTTATTTTATTCCATAATATCTCAATTAAAATATTTAATTTATTTTATAAATATTTTAATAATAATTTTCATCGAATATTTATTTTATTCCATAATATCTCAATTAAAATATTTAATTTATTTTATAAATATTTTAATAATAATTTTCATCGAATATTTATTTTATTTCATAAATATCTCAATTAAAATATTTAATTTATTTTATAAATATTTTAATAATAATTTTCATCAAATATTTATTTTATTTTTATTTTTATTTTTTATTTTTTATTTAATTTATTTAATTTATTTATTTATTTTTATTTTTTTTTGACACGGTTGGGTAATTTAGTTTAGTAACGCATGGAAGCGAAGTTACTGAGCTCATTTTCTCATAGCTTCTGCGTTCGCATGAACATAACAGGCCAAATTAGGCCAAAAAATCAATCACACGTAAAATTATACGTGAATATGGTCATAACTTCCAATTAGTTATTTTTTACACGAATTTAGACTTACCCAATCATTGTAATACATATATAATCATTACTTAACCCATCTAGCATGATTTTAACAAGTTACAACACATAATTTGCAAAATCAACACATTTACTTTCACTTTTTTCTTGATGTTCTTGAAGGTTTGAAAATAAATCATGAAAATTGTCACTACTGGATTCGTTATAACAATCAATCGTTTATTTAAACTTTGGTCTCTTCGTATCAACATGCATAACATCATACGAGGGTAAATTTTACGAAAAACATTTATGTTTGACATACTAAAATCACGTATAAGGCCTTAAGGCCAAAACCCAAACTTCGGTAATTTTGTAGAAATCATATACGATGTAATACTATGAAACCGATGATATGGAATCATGCAATATATATATAAAACATGTTATGCTTTACTCTTATTATTACATATATCCATATAATAGCACAATTTCTCAATTACGAGAGACATAACAGAGGTTTTGAAAGCCAAAACTATGAAACCCATTTTATGAAAACTAAATACGTAAAGTAGAATTTGGGAAGGAGGAGATTACCCTGTAGAATATAATTAGTAGGCTTAGTTTCCTCACTCTCAATTCTCTTTCACAATATCTTAATTCTTCTTGGAAATTCTCAGACTCTCTCTGAATATTTCTTAGACTTAGGCAAAAATGAAAAAAGAAAAAGAAGACGTCGTATATAATGATGAGATAACTGAGCGCAGAGTGGTCAGTTGGCCCAATCATGGGTTAACTGCACCAACTCCTCTTAGGGCCTTGTTTGGCTAGCTTCAAAAGACTTAATCTCATTTAATTAAATAAAACATTTATCATATAGTTTAATTAATGTCAAACTCCTTTATAAAATAAACTCATATCTTATTTAATTTATTATAAATAAAATATAATAATTTCTCATAAATTCACATAGTCACATAATTAAATAACTCATTAATAAATAATGTCAATTTATTAAATCTCTAATTAATAATTAAATTAATTAAAATAACATCATGCTTAATTAAATAATTTATTTAATTCAATAAGCTCACATAATTACATGCTTTGAATAATAATTATTCTCTACATTAATTTAATAAATGTAACACATATAATTAAATTAATCTACCACAATTGTGTCAATTAATTATTTAATCTAATAATTAAATCATCGAAAAATATTTATTTAATTCAATAAATATTAAAATTAATTACAAAATTCTCGTTCGTCACAATATTTCCATGAAAAGATACCGGATGAAGTGCAAATATCCAGGATATTCTACTAATTTCATGGAGTATAGAAGTCAAAACTTTAACCAAATGAGTATCATAGAATATATGAAACTGCAAATGGATTTTCACCCGTCACGCGGTAATCCACGTAAACAGATCATTTCCACAATTTAATAAGGAATGAATATGAAGTATCATTCACCATGCATGTAATAATCCACATAGATAGGTTATTCAACGAATAATAAAGAATAGAACTGTGTCATGCGTGTCCGATGTATGTGATATTCCAATGAATAATAAAGAATGGAATAATGAAGAATTCACCGTACGCATGCGATAAACCGCATTTGACGAAAGTTATTCCAATGAATAATAAAGAATGGAACCAGTGTCTAAGATAATCCGCATGCATGAGGATATTCCAACAAAATAATAAAGAATGGAATAACAAAGAATTCACCATGCATGCGATAGATCATGAGCGAGTTATTCCAATGTAATAATAAAGAATGGAACCAGTGTCTAAAGTAATCCGCATGAGATGGATATATTCCAACGTAATAATAAAGAATGGAATAACAAAGAATTTCATCATGTATGCGATACTTTGCATAGACAAAGTTATTCCAACATAATAATAAAGAATGGAATAATGTAAGCTTCTCTTCATGAATACGAAAGAAATAATACCCCTTACCTTAGAAAAGAATCTGATAATTTGGAGTAGAGAGGTAGCAGACTTCTCTTCTTCTTTCTCTCTATAATTTCTCTCTATAATAATTGCTCTATAGCTTTAGTGAATTAGTGAGAAATGAAGGAAGAATGAGCTTCTATTTATAGGAAAATGTAGTTTCGATAATTGCACGTTTTGGGGCTTAAAATATTACAGTACAATACCTTCAAATTTTTTTCATTTTTAATTTAGTCTTGCAAGTATTATCAAACTTAGTCTTGCAAGTATTATCAAACTTGCACCTCCTCCCCTAATAGTAAATAATGTGAATCAATAGTTCAATCATGTGAATCAATAGTACACACATGTGAACAAATAGTTATAATCATGTGAATTAATAGCAATTAATTTCTCATTTATCCGATTAATTACCCGACTGGTCTATAAAACTTTCAGACATCAATTAATATTGAAATAAATATCGATTTCCACTAACACTAATAATTCCAACACAGTGGAACTATCAATTTCATCTTTAATCAACACGAACTTATTCATCATTAATATTATAACTCACAATATTTAACAATCAGGTCATTCCCAGGAAAGAGGGTGCTTTCCGATAAGGATTTCTCCTTATTGGCGCACAATTAGATGACCAAACCTCTCCTTAACAGAACTTCTAGACATTGTAAATATTGCAATTTAATAATATGAATAACTTTGTCGTCCTCAATTATTGATTTAATAATATATCATATAATGCATGAGATGATCTTTGTGACAATAATCGAATCAATAATATGAGAGATATGATCAAGAATTATTCTTGTAGCAATAATTGAGTATAACCGAGTGACTTCTCACATAAGCATCAATAATCAATACCGTGGTACTACTTTGCAACCACGCCAGACATCGCATTTCTTTACTACCGTGTAGTTCAACAGTTTAACGGTAAAACTTCCGCCAGTTATTTTTATAAAAAAAGATAATTATGTCGTTTTCTAACTACGACAATACTTCCGCCAGGGGTCCACTAATGATTGTATCGTCGTCACGAATATTCCTTATTAAAACGAATATTCCCCGACCAATCGAATATTATATAACCACTTGTTTACTTTGCAAAATTTGTAAATATTACCCACAACTATAACATTATATCAAATCCACACCATAATATTCAAAAATATATTTCGAGAAAATTATTCTTTATTCATAAAAGTTGGGGTCTTACACATGTGGTAATCCACATAGAGCAAAAGTTATTCCAATGTAATAATAAAGAATGGAATAACGTAAGAATTTACGGCGATGCGTGTCCGCATGCATAAAGTTATTCCATAGAATAATAAAGAATGGAACTGGGTGTCACGCCAGAAACCGCATGCAGACGGGATATTCCAATGAATAATAAAAATGGAACCCGGTCATGCGTGAAAACCGCATGCATGGATATTCCAATGTAATAATAAAGAATGGAACCAGTGTCATGCGTAATCCGCATGCATGGATATTCTAACGAGTAATAATAAATAATGGAATAACAACGAGAATTCACCGTACGCGATAGATCACATGCATGTGTTATTCCAATGAATAATAAAGAATGGAATAATAGAAGAATTTCACCACGTATGCGATATCTTGGCATGTAGACGGAGTTATTCCAACATAATAATAAAGAATGGAATAACAGCTCTTACGAGTATTGAAAGAAAATAATTCTCTTCATGAATACTAAAGAATAATACCCCTTACTATAATAATAATATCCCTTACTATAAAAGAAAATGGATATTGGAATAGTGAGGCAGCAGACTTCTCTTCTTCTTTCTCACTATAATTTTTCTCTATAATAATTGCTCTATAGCTTTAGTGAATTGGTGAAAAATAATAAAAGAATGAGCTTCCATTTATAGGAAAATATAGTTTCCATAATTGCACATTTTGGGGCTCGAAATATTACAGTATAATACCTTCGTCTTTTCCTTCATTTTTAATTTAGTCATGCAAGTATTATCAAACTTGCACCACCTCCCCTAATAGTAAATCATGTGAATCAATAGTAAATCATGTGACTCAATAGTTCTAAACATGTGAAAAATTAATTATAGTATAGGACCTTCATCTATACCTCTATTTTTAACTTAGTCATGCAAGTATTATCAAACTTGCACCAACTTCCCTAATAGTAAATGAATGTGATTCAATAGTACACACATGTGAACAAATAGTTATAATCATGTGAATTAATAGCAATTAATTGCTCATTTATCCGATTAATTACCCGATTGGTCAATATATATAACTTCCAGACATCAATTATTATCGAAATAAATATCGGTTTCCACTAACACTAATAATCCCAACACAATAGAACTATCAATTTCATCTTTAATCAACATGAACTTATTCATCATTAATATTATAACTCACAATATTTAACAACCAGGTCGTTCCCACGAAAGAGGGGGCTTTCCAATAAGGATTTCTCCTTATTACGCCGCAATTAAAGCGACCAAACCTCTCCTTGACAAAACTTCTAGACATTGTCAATATTGAAAATAATAATATAAATAACTTTGTCGTCTCAATTATTGATTTAATAATATATGATATTATCCAGATGACAATGAATAGCTTGACATCCGTTTTTCAATAAACGAATAGCTTTATGGCTTGAGATGACAGTGATTGATTTTAATGGTTTGGTTGCTTGAATTCGCATAATAGGTTGATTAGGAATATGAAAGCTAACAACCTTACTAAAATAATCAATTTTTGCATGATGAGTAGTTAACCAATCAATCCCTAGAATTACATCAAATGCAAGTATTTTTAATGAAATAAGATCGACAGGTAATCTGAGGGTACCGATTTAAACCAAACAAGACCTATAAACAATGGATGTAATGAAGGTTTCTCCCAACGGAGTTTCAACAGATAAGTCAAAGTCCAATTTCTCCGGAGTCAAATTTAAACCTTGAGCGCAAGTAGGAGAAATAAAGGAATGGGTAGAACCGGTATCAAATAATGTATATACTTCGTTAGAGTTTATGACAAGCTTACCTGTGATGACCTCATTTGGATTCCTTGCTTTCTGGGAGGTCACGACAAACGCTCTCCCTTGCACTACTGGCTTTGACTTTTCTGGGGCGTCCTTTGGTGCCTCCATCCTAGCTGAACTTGTCTTCGGTGAACGACAAAATCGGGTTAGGTGACCTTCTTCCACAATTATAACATGCTTTGGACGGCATCACACAGCTTGGGTGATGTGTCCCTCCCTCCGCATTTGAAGCATATGATAGGTGGTCGCTTTCTCCATCCTTAACAACAAAATGTCGATCGACGCCTTTTCCATCATTGTTGAATCTTCTCTTCTTGAAATGTCCATTCTTATTGCTTTGTCCATGATTACCACCGAAGTGGTTACCATTTCTGGCATGTTAATTTCCTCCATGCTTATTGTCACCGCTTCGATGACTGTTATCACTGGTATTATCATTTTGCCGACTGCTCTCTTTTGGTTGGGTTGACTCATTATCGCGCTCCAATAACTAAGCCCTATTAACAACATCTGAATACAAACACAGTTTATGAGAGATAAGATATTGACGATCTCGAGTTTCAAACCTCTTAGAAACATTCGTCATTCTCTCCTCATTATCAACCAAATGGGACGAAAATTTGGGACAAATTTCGGCAAACTTGGCTTCGTCTTTGCGACACGGTCATGTTGTTTTTCTCCGGTTTAATGAACTCTACCTCTTTCATGTGACGAATACTTTTGGGAAAGTACTTGTCGTTGAATGTTCTTGAAACTTTTCCCTAGACATCTTCATGCGGTAGGTTGAGTACGCTTTTACTGATTCCCACCAAAGAATCACCTCTTGCTGCAACATAAAGGTGGCAAAGGGAACCTTTGCTCTCTGGAGCATCCCAAGACATCAAATATCTTGTTGATCTACTTTATCCACGCCTCCCTTTAAGTGGTTTTGGCTCTCCAAAAAAACTCGGTGGTCCCAGCTCGAATGAATCGCTAATGCGGTGGCCGGCCCAAGAGTTGTCGGTGTTTCCACCGCATTTTGGATGAGCCGCTTTACTACGATGTTGCATGAATTGCATAAAGCCTATGAACATCCCATCGTTCACCATTTCATCAGTGTTATTGTTTACATGAGGATTATTGTCTTCCTGGGCATTAATCTGTGGTGACTCAACGGTCTCATGTGCTTCATTATTTATCTCAACATTTTCGGATGCCATTTTCAAATACTGCCAGAAAATAAGGGTTAATTAACATATCACATATTATCCCCATACTCTGACTGACCAATTAAATATCAAATAAACTTAGGTAGGTCATACTAGTAAAGGAATTCCCCGTCTCTCCCCTCCTAGTACTTGTCTCACATCTTAGCCAAGGATCATATACCTAAGCTTTGATACCAACTGTGACGCCCCCAAAATAGGTATACATCACCTATTCTGAGTCGCCAAATACATGGTACAGAATACAAATACAATCTTTAATATACAACAAGAAAGTTGTGAGTTTTAATACAAATATTGTCTTCTAGACAATATCCACTCTCAGAATAAGTCCTCATTACATTTATTGTCACACTATTTAATAGAATAATGAGGACTACTAATACTATCATCCGGACGTCACTCCGCTCCCTCGACTAGTCCCGCCACGCTTCTCATTTCTGAAGAGAACGTTGAAAGAAAGGGTGAGCTCAACTAGCCCAAGAAGAAATATTATGACTAAGATAATGCGTAATAAATTATCATTAGTCTTCAACAATGTTAAACTGATAAAATACAATAGACATCAAGTTTAACTGCAACGAAACATGCAATCCATTAAAAGAGTCAAGTAGAGAATAAAATCTACTATCTTTTATGATTTAAAAGGTTTTCATCACTATTATCGTTGGGACTCAAACAATAAATAATCCACATCATCCCCGCACTACTACCAAGGATATTCATTAAGATCACAACCATAATTTATCCATGCACTACGGGCAAGGATATTTGTGTATTCATTAATGGTCATGATCATGCCAACAATCGTCATCAATGCACTACGGGCCAATGAGGACTTTTACCACATCATTTGTAACATTACTACCATGATTACAATCAATAATCCTCAGTCATAATCATACCAAGTCCATCTATGCACTACAGCCACACGTATGACTTTCAACAAAATATATAAATACGAGGATGATAACAATTATATAAGGATTCAATAAAACAAGTTCAAGAATTATTATTCAGGAACTAATAACGTCCAAATTGTCAACATGATACTTCTTTGTAGAGTAAAATTCAAGAATGCTCAGAAGAATATTTCCATGAAAAGATACTGGATGAAGCGCAAATATCAAGGATATTCCACTAATTTCATGGAGTATAAAAGTCAAAACTTTAACCAATTGAGTATAATAAAGAATGGAATAATAAAAGAAATCACCATGCATGCGGTATTGCATGGACAAAGTTATTCCAATGTAATAATAAATAACGGAACCGTAAGGCGTGTCACGCACCGGCAGTGATATTCCAATGTAATAATAAAGAATGGAATAACAACGAAATCACCATGCATGCGATTGTGATGTATGCATTATTCCAACAGAATAATAAATAACGGAACCAGTCCCAAGCAGAAAAGCGCATGCATGTGATATTCCAATGTAATAATAAAGACGTAACCGTGTCCCACAGAAAATGCATAGATAGATATTCCAATGTAATAATAAAGAATGGAATAACAATAGAATTTCACCATGTATGCGGTGATTGTGATGATAAAGTTATTCCAAAGAGAATAATAAATAATGGAATAAAAGAAGAATTTCACCAAGTATAGGGTAGATCACAGATATAAAAGTTATTCCAATGTAATAATAAAAAATGGAATAATAGAAGTTCTCTTCATGAAGACGAAAGAAAGAAATAATACCCCTTACCTTATAAAGAAGAGTACTCCAATGGTAGGGCGGGGATATACTTGAAGAAACTTGCACTATGCTCAAAGCTTTCTTAAACGCTAAAGAAATACGCTCAAGATAGAAAAATAATTCTCTCTACGCTTTCTCTCTAGAGTTTCAAAGGAATTCGTAAGAAATAATGAAGGAATAAGCTTCTATTTATAGAAGAATGGATCTAATAAGAACTAATCCATGAACGGTCCAGATCGATTTATTTTAAACTGACGGGTCAGATTGGTTTACAATAAAATATAATATATTTTATTTATAATCTAATAAAACGAATAACTTTTAAAAAGATTTTACTATACAAACACTACGCAGTACTATGCAAAACACTATGCATAATAAAATATAATATATTCTAATTATTGTCTAATAAAACGAATAACTTTATAAAAGTATTCTGTTTTATATAAAAAGATTTTACTATTAGCCTAATAAAACGAATAACTTTATAAAATTATTATGTTTTATATAAAAAGCTTTTTTGTTTTATTACATTAATAATAATAATAAAACAAAACTTCATCATCATTATTATTATTCACACTATTAATCGACCAGGTCGTTTCCAGGAAAGAGGGGGCTTTTCAATAAGGATTTCTCCCTATTGGCGCGCAATTAGGTGACCAAACCTCTTATTGGCAGAACTTCTAGACATCGTTAATAATGCAAATAATAATATTAATAACGTCGTCATCTCAATTATAAAATATCAACAATAATTGAATCAATTAACGTGAGATACTATGCAACAATTATCAAAGCAATAATTGAACAAAACCGAAGTGACTTCTCACGTAAAGATCAATAATCAATACTGCAGCTACTATGCAACTACGCCAGATTCCCGCATTTCTTAACACCGGGTATTTCAACAGCTTAACGATAAAACTCTCGCCGTTATTTTCATAAAAATATTTTTGTTGTTTTCTCAATCCGAATGATAATTCCGTTGTGGGGTCCACTAATGATTGTGCTGCCGTATTTAATATTCCCTGTTTCAAACGAATATTCCCCACCAATCGAATATTATATAACAACTTACAGACTTTTGCAAAATTTATAAATATTACCCACAACTATAACATTATATCAAATTTATTCCATAATATTCAAAAATGATATTTATTGAAAATACATATTTATTCATAAAAGTTGGGGTCTTACAAGAAGTCCTTAATGAACCAGAAGAACTCCCAGCTGAAAGATGGGTAAAATATGGAAACGAACAGCTCAAAGTTGTAAGGATGACTGCACAAGATATATTTAAAAACTGGAACAACATGGAGCTAGACTGCACGACCATCCTCTATTATCCTGATGACCTGCTAATGAGATGGTTCTTCCGATTGATGCCTTGGCTAAAGGCACATACTGAAAAGGATGCAAGTTACTTCACCGGTGGTCTACTCTCATTTTTCAAGCATGGAGTCGGTGGCACAAAACTTCCCAAGAGTGAAGAGTTTTGCTACAATGATTATCACAAACCAAATTCACTACAAGGTCTACAGACATGCCGACAACCACTATATCCCCTACGATCGTAGGATGGACTCAGAAGGAAGAAGGATCATGACCAAGGAAATAATCGTAGAGTCAGATTCACTCTACTACCGATGGTATCCAAGTACAAAATAAGAAGCTTCCATCCGCCAAAACACTTCGATGACATTCCTTCATCCTCAACCAAAGTGATTGGAACTTAACGATTCTTTAGATTTTCAACACCTTCGAAAATCTGTCCAAGGAAGCAAATTGTAGAGTCCAATCTGATGTTCAACAAGGGGCTGCCCAACCAGATGATCAAATATCTGTAGAGAAGGAGTCGATGAAAATTTCGATGAACTGATTGAGAAAATATCTCTATTCACCGACGAGTCAAAAGAAGTCGACAACAATGTAAGATAACTTCGGCCAAGAGAGACTTCAAGAACGATGGTCGATGTATCTCTCAAAATCGTAGAAAGAGATCACATCTATCTAAAGGCCATGAATGATCAGAAGGAAGATACACTACAAGCGAAGAAGACAAATGAAGAACAACTCCAAGTCCTCTCTGACAAGATTGACACCATGAATCAGTCTTTCTTAGTGCAACTTGAGCTAGGACAACAAGACCTCAAGTTTGAAGTTGCTAACTCCTCCCACCGATGGAGCAAATTTTATGTCCAAATGGAGCAAATCTCCCCAAATGATTAATGACAAAAGGGGGGAGAAAAGAGGCATAGAAAGGGGAAGAATAAGAGGCACTCTAGAAAGAACAAGGAGAGCAAAAGGAAAGAAAAGAAGAAGACAACATCAGGGGGAGATGAATCATCATCTAAGGGGGAGCCAAAGGATGATGAGCCTAAGGCTAAGGGGGAGTCAGAGCCAGAACCAGAAGAAGAAGAAATGAATAGCTCCATATCCTAGGGGGAGCAGGAGCAAAGGAATCAAACAGATGAATAGCTGATCAACAGACATCCTGGAAGTATACATGGAACCAAAGAGGGGGAGATTGTCAGGAATAGCTCCACATCCCAGGGGGAGCAGGAGCAAATGAATCAAACAGATGAATAGCTGATCAATAGACATCCTAGAAGCATACATGGAACCAAAGAGGTACATCTCTAACTAGTTAGGTATATCCTGGATCAAGTATGTAAAATATCAGTGTATTAAATTCCACATCATTATAAATGACATTCATGATTATCTGTTTTAGAAATACAAATTGCCACCATTGATATAAGATTCATTCATAACATGCATATGCACTTATTGTTTTTGTCATAATCAAATAGGGGGAGATTGTCAGGAATAAACATGTGAATGATATTCCTATTTACATATGATTTGATTATGATATATATAAATATATATGAATGAATATGCAAGTATGCTTGCATTAAGAAAAGCTATAAAGTCCTTTGATAGATAATAGAAACATATGTACAAGGACTTAGAATGAATTAATCAAATGTGTTAGGTTGATCCTACATAAGCAAAACAGCTTTGTAAAGTTCTTAAAAAGAAATGATGTACAAGGACTATAAATATAGAAAGATCAAGTATGTTAGGTTGATCTTATGATGTAATAGATAGGCTTGTCTGATCGTCGAGCACTGCACCAGAAATTGTAGTCTGCCATGAGAGTCAAGGAAAACTCGAGAGCTATCGAGGGAGAATTGTAGTCTGCAAGATAGTAGATCTCAGAGTTCGTAGACTTCCAAGAGAGACGAGGAATGATCGTAGGTGTGTGAGGAGAAACTCCTCGTAATAGTAGTCTGTTTGAGGAAGTCATATTCAGAATCATAGAGACAGCCTACCTACGAGCCGACCGAGTATCTACCAAAGCCAAGTCAAGAATCGTAAACTACACTCAGAGTCGTAGAGTCTACTAATCATACCAGAGGCAGAGATCGTAGTCGAGCAAGATCAAATGAAGACAACAAGCACAACGACAGAAATCGTAGACTGTCAAGATCTGATCTCGGAGTCGTAGAGTCTACACAGCCAAAGCTGAATCGTAGAGTGCAGAAATAAGACCTCAACAGATGTGCTCACAATGACAAGGCATAATCGTAGAGCAAATACGATTCTCAACGAATGAGCACTCCCAGAATATCCAAAGGAAAGAAGCCTCTAGTTAGCACTGCATAGATACGTCCCACCTGAAGGAAACCAGAGAGCACTCAACGAATGGCATGCAGGCTAACAGAAGATCTATATGACGCCCCCAAAACAGGTATACATCACCCATCTTGAGTCTCCAAATACATGGTACAGAATACAAATAAAAACTTAATTATACAACTGTCGTGTAAAATACGACAAAACATAAGTTAAGAGTTTTAACATGAATATTGTTTTCTAGACAATATCCACACTCAATGGAGTCCTCATTACATTTATTTTCACACTATTTTATAGAATAGTGAACACTACTAAAGCCACTTATCCTGGACCATCACTCCATTTCCCGACTCATCCCAACTATATTCTCATTTCCTAAAGAGAACAATAAAAGAAAAGGGTAAGCTCAACTAGCCCAGTAAGAAATATTATGACTAAGATAATGCAGAATAAATTATCCTTAGCCTTCAACAGTATAACAACTGATAGAATATAATAGACAACAAGTTTTAGATCAACAACTGCAGCGGAACAAGCAATCCATTAGAAGAGTCAAGTAGAGCATGATATTTACTATCTTCTATGATTTAAAAAGTTTTTCATCAACTTTATCCTCAGAATACCCATTAATGCTTTCTTTATTATACCCAAGATAAAGATAACTTTCATCATCTGTCTTCACCTGAACCACCAAAGATGTTAGTTAAATTCACAATTCATATTCATAATAATGTGAATCAATAATTTCTCCTTGCCACAAAGACTTAATAGAACGTTTACTCAATATCCTTACCCCAAAGGCTAAAGATATTCAAATGTAATAACAATGATCATACCAATCAGTTATCTTTGCATTAGGGGCCAAAGATATTCAACTATAAAACCAATGGTCATGATCATACCAATCAATTGCATGTTAGTGCACTACGGCCAAAGACATTCAACTGTTAACTAATGGTCATAATCTTGCCCATCACATCATTGAATTATCCCTGCACTATAGCCAAGGATATTCGTTAGTATCACCAGTGGTCATGATCATGTCATACACTTGTCCATCTTTGCACGTAAGCCAAAGATATACAACTATAAAATCAATAATCAATAGTCTATCTTTGCACGTAAGTCAAAAATATACAACTGTAAAACCAATAATTAACAGTCCATCTATGCACGTAAGCCAAAGATATACAACCATAAAACCAATAATCAACAGTCCATCTATGCACATAAGCCAAAGATGACTTTCATCACAATATAAGCATTAGGATGATGACAATGATATAAGCATTAATCAAACGAAATCAAGGATAAATATTAAAGACTTTAAATTTATCCAGAGTTTAAAAATATCCAAATTGTCAACATGATACTGCTTTGTGGAGTAAAATTCAAGAATAATATTCATGTACCAAAAATAATTTGGATAGAAAAGAAATATATTTTTCGGGTGAATAGTACCACGTGAATAGTGTTTCAAGAATAGTACTCCAACACGAAAAGTATCCCAAATATTCGAGTGAATGATACTAGAGTGAATAGTAATCGAAATAATAGTAACTCCGTGAATAAGAACTCGTGAATAAGATCCGAATACCTAAAAGTACTTCAATAATACCCGAGTGAATAATACTAGAGTGAAAAAAGTATTCGGTGAATAAGAAATCAGTGAATAAAGAACTCGTAAAAAAAATACCAAAGAAAATGATATTCCATGATTTGAGTACAAAAGAAATGATATCTCATACGAGTATAATAAAATATATGAAATCGCAAATGGATTTTCATCCGTCATGCGCAGAATCTACGTAGATAGATCATTTCCACAATTTAATAAAGAATGAATACGAAGGATCATTCATCATGCATGCGTAATCCACATGACAAAAGTTATTCCAATGTAATAATAAAGAATGTAATAATGTAAGAATTCACTGTGCATGCGATAGATCGCATGCATGTGTTATTCCAATGTAATAATAATTAATGGAACCAGTCACGCGTAATCCGCATGCATGTGATATTCTAACATAATAATAAAGAATGGAACCAGTCACGAATCCGCATTTGCATGTGATATTCCAAATGTAATAATAAATAATGGGACCAAAATCACGCAGAATTGCATGCATGTGATATTCCAACGTAATGATAAAGAATGGAATAATGTAAGAATTCACTGTACGCGATAGATCGCGATGTATGTGTTATTCCAATGTAATAATAAAGAATGGAATAACAGAAGAATTTCACCATGTATGCGATACTTCACATAGATAGGTTATTCCAACATAATAATAAAGAATGGAATAACAACCCTTACAAGTATTGAAAGAAAATAACTCTCTTCAAGAATACGAAAGAATAATACCCCTTACTATAATAATAATATCCCTTACCTCAGAAGAAGACTGGATACTAGAATAGTGAAGTAGCAGACTTCGCTTCTTCTTTCTCTCTATAGCTTCTCTCTCTATAATTTCTCTATAATAATTGCTCTTGTGAGACTTAGTGAATTGGTGAAAAATAATGAAGGAATGAGCTTCTATTTATAGGAAAATATAGTTTCAATAATTGGACATTTTGGGGCTCAAAATATTACAGTGTCATTTTTAATTTAGTCTTGCAAATATTATCAAACTTGCACCACCTCCCGTAATAGTAAATCATGTGAATTAATAGTAAATCATGTGACTCAATAGTTCTAAACATGTGAAAAAATTAATTATAGTATAGTACCTTCATCTATACCTCCATTTTTAATTTAGTCATGCAAGTATTATCAATCTTACACCAACTCCCCTAATAGTAAATCATGTGAATCAATAGTACACACATGTGAACACATAGTTATAAACATGTGAATTAATAGCAATTAATTGCTCATTTATCTGGTTAATTACTCGATTGGTCAATATAACCTCCAGACATTAATTATTATCGAAATAAATGTCGATTTTCACTAACACTAATAATTTCAACACAATGGAACTATCAATTTCATCTTTAATCAACACGAACTTATTCATCATTAATATTATAATGCACAATATTTAACAACCAAGTCGTTCCCAGGAAAGAGGGGGCTTTCCAATAAGGATTTCTCCCTATTGGCGCGCAATTAGATTATTTAACCTCTCCTTGACAGAACTTCTAGACATTGTCAATATTACAATTAATAATATGAATAACTTTGTCGTCTCAATTATTGATTTAATAATATATCATATTATGTAGATGATACTGTGACAATAATTGAATCAATAATATGAAAGATATGATCATGCAAGAATTCTCGTAGCAATAATTGAGTATAACCGAAAGTGACTTCTTACATAAGCATCAATAATCAATACTGTAAAGGCTACTTACGCAACCACGCCAGACATCGTACTTTCTTTACTACCGGGTAGTTCAACAGTTTTAATTCGAATACTTTCGGCATTATTTCTATAAAATGATAATTTTGTCGCTTTCTAACTACGACAATACTTCGCTAAGTAGGGGTCCACTAATGATTATGCCGTCGCATTTAATATTCCCCGTTAAAACGAATATTTCCCACCAATCGAATATTATATAACAACTTGCTTACTTTGTAAAATCTATAAATATTACCCATAACTATAACATTATATCAAATCCACACCATAATATTCAAAAAAATATTTTGAGAAATTTAAATCTTTATTCATAAAATTTGGGGTCTCACAATCTAAGCACCAACCCAATCAGCATCAAGATTGAGTTGTGAAGCCATTCGAGATGAAGTCTTCCACAAGGATATCAGAAGAAGACTTCAGAATCGACCAAGAAAGTCAAGAAAGGCAATGGTCATTGCCAAGCAGACAGAAGACAACGATCTTAGAAGTTACCAAGATCGTAGTGTTTGCCAAATAAAGAAAGAACTGATGGAGTGCATACAGAGATACTGGACAGCTTCTAAAGAACAAGGCTAAAGTGATTAAGCATTGGGTCACCCATCGATGATAAGTGAACGGAGATCACAAAGAGAAAGTGAAATGGACACGCCACAAATCAAGTGTCTTCTTTATTCGGAAGGGCCAAAACAAAGAAGTCGAGCCATCAAGATTCGAGAGTCTTGCTAAGGCAAATGTAAGTGTTAAAGCAATCGCACAAGAGAAGAAGAGGTGTTCTACATCAAGATCCAATCAACACTCTTCAAGATCGTAGTGTTGTCTCTACCAAATCAACAAGACACTACGATCAGTCCACGAAGACATGCGATCGTAATCGTAGAGTTCGAATAAATTTAATCACCAAGCATTGGCAACGCTCAATCAAGGGTAATATTCTGGACAAAAGCTTATCGAGAGAATCGATGCAAAAGGACAACCTCCGATCGAGAAATTAGAAGGAGGAAATAAAGTCTTCGACCGCCCAAGACATTAAAAGTGACATCTCTAATCTGGTAGTGAAAAACAAAGAGATTGCAGATGAAAAGTATGACATGTCACATCCGCAATCTACCTCGACCAACTCGAGATCTCAAGTGAAGATATTTGAATAGCTTTCAACGGCTACTTTCCAATGTAAGGATCGGGAAGGAGTATAAATCGCCAAAGAGCTTCAAAGATCGAGGGTCACTTTGAGTCATTGAAGTTTAGAGAAATGGTGGATCGATCTAACCAACGAAAATAAAGTGAGTGACAAATGAAGGTCCGAAGGCTCACTCTACGATCCACCAAGAACACTTAGAGAGATGCATAAAGAAAGAAGTAGAAGTGAGAGTTCTACAATGTAGAAGTGAGAGTTCTACTACAAGAAGAGTGTTCTCGAATCGCCGAGAGAAAGAAGAGCATCATGTCATCTTAATGTCCATTATGGAAGACTCTAAGTACCGAGCCGAAGAGCTTCACAATCATCTTAGCAAGTCCATCATGAGAAGGCATCAAGTATCGAAAGAAGATCACCAACGCCATCATGGTGTCAAGCATGAGAAAGTTTCTAAGACTACCTAGCGTAAGAGCTTACATTCATCTTAGAAACCCATCATGTGCAAAAGTACCATCAAGTATCTAGAAGAATGATCTTCAGGAAGTTCATCAAGGATCATCGTAAGCGGTTGAGTAACTAAATAAAGTGAGCATCATGCAACACTCAACCGCACTTCAAGGATGACCACGCCAAGTCACAAGTGTAAGATGTTCGAGCTTAAAGACATCTTAGCAAAACAAAGACCAACTCCAACAAACAAACAAACGACTCAACAACAAGAAGCTTGTGGTCCGAGGGTCCTCATCCTGAGGGACTAAATGAAGTTCCAAGCTCATTGGGCTCAAGAGTTCTTAGGAACTAGAGAAGTTCCAAGGTCACCGCCTCAAGAGTTCTTAGTGAACTAAAGTCCCAAGGTCACCGGCCTCAAGAAATCTTAGTGATTCAGTGGTGCCGCCTTCCTTAGTGAAAATCTCGCTAAGTTGAAGCAGTAAGAGTGGATTAGAGCTTGAGTCTCCTAACCACTTAAAACTCCTTGTGTCTTTTACTTTATGTCATTTACATTATGTACATTAACCGCTATAATCATATGTATGTTTTAAATCGCTACTACTAAAGTAACTCTACGAACAATGTATGTCTAATTCTGAATATATCAATGAAGGGGATCTTTTACTTATTCCTCTGTGCTTGAAAAGGTTCTTATGTTTGTCATTTGCTACTTAATGAGCAATACAATATAATAGAGAAAAAGTATTTCAAATTCAAGGATCTATTTAACCCCCCTTCTAGATCTATATTGTGCCTACTGAGAACTAACAAACATCTCTCACACTTAAATTTATGTGTAAATTTTAGGACTAATATTTTTTTTTAATTACAAATTTTGTTGTGAACAATCTACATCCGTTGCTTATATACGGTTCTTAGTCGTATGAACTTCTTGATTCTCTCGTGTGTATGTGTGTATATATACAGTATTATGTCTATATTTTTTTTGTTTATACATGTCTATACATAGTACATGTGAATTTAATAAGAAAGAGAATATGAATAAACTTTTGAGCAATACTTAAAATATATTAGAATTCAACTTTTACTAAATAAAGATAAATTGGGCATCAAAATTAAATCCTATAGTTAGTCTACTACACAAAGGGTTAGTTTAGTTAAAAAAAAATTAAAATAAAATTGGAGAAAAGTATTACTGAATTTTTCTTCAATCTATTTTTCTCACGGGAGAAGTATTATTGGTTAGGGATGAGCATGGTGTAGTTTGAAACCTAAACCACACACGAAATCACTTAGATGTGGTTTGACAAATCTAAAACCGCATATAAAACCGCTTGTGATTGGTGTGGTGCGGTGCAATTTTGAACCATGCAGTACGGTTTTATTTGGTGTGGTTTCGGTTCCAAAACCAATTGAAATAACAAAATTTTATGCAATTTAAATTAACAATTTAGCATCACACAATATTAAATATCACTTTGATAACACACATAACTTTACTTATAATGTTTTATCTAAACAAAAGCTAAATATAATAGTAATATGATATAAAATTATTAGTAGAATATAGTAGAGTAAAAAAAAGTTAAATACAATCTTTACTACTCTACTCTTAGTAAAAATATGTTATAATATTCTAAGTAACAATATGATGTAATAATTTACAAACTACTCTAACATATTATAACATATTGTTACGAATAGTGGATCAATTATATTACAACATATTGTTATTAAAAAATCATATTACAATAATATTACAATCATAATACAAAGAGTCAAAAATATTATAGGCTATTCTACCAAAATGGTGAGTTTTCAGTTTTATGCGTGCGATTTTAGTTAATAATCAAATCGAAATTATAAATTTAATTTTTAAACTCATCTAAAATCGTTAATATGTGAAAACCGTTAATCTAATTTTAATTGATACAATTTGTACGATTTTTAGTGTAATTTCAATTACTTGTTTAGCCCTATCCTTATTATTGGTGGCGTAAAAAAAGCCACGAAAAATACGCCGTATAGGAAGTTTCCTTCCATCAATTTTAATTGGGGGAGGGTTGGTAGGTAGCTAGAATGGTGGGGTAGCTACTAGCTGTAGTAATAGTAGGTGAATCACTTGAAATCTGCCTTCGGCCCGTCGAAGAATCTTACAAAAAGCAGCTGCTCAGCGCAGCTAAATCCCCAATTCCTCCGAGAAGAGAGGGTAAGGAATAAGGATGGGTGCGATTAAGGAGGCAATCGGCGACGGAGTGTTGACTTTCTTGTGGGTTTTCTGTGTTTCAACTTTAGGAGCACTCACCTCCGTCATAGCCACCGCCGTCGGTGTTACAGGCGTCGTCTCCCTCATCATCACCACCGTCCTTGTCTTCATTCTCTTGTTCATTTTCGGCTTCATTGCTGACGCTTTGGGCGGTGCCAGCTTCAACCCCACCGGTACTGCCGCCTTCTACGCTGCTGGCTTCGGTGGCGAGTCATTGTTCTCCGCCGCCCTCCGATTTCCTGCTCAGGTTTTCCCTTCCTTATCTTACTATTTAGTCTATCTGACTATTATCTTATCTTATCTTATTATTTAGTTCTTTCCTTAACCCTAAATATTTTTTCATTTTTTTTCTGTAGTTGTCAATCCATTAATAGGAAGTTCTGAATTTATTTTTGAAAGAGTAATGTTTTGATTGTGTAAATTGGAAATTGTGTTGGGTTGTAATCAGGAAGTTGAAATCAATTGCAAGGTAAAGGAAGTAAGAACCAACTTGTTTGGTGAAATTTACAGGATTTTTTTTGTCTTCTTGACAGGCAGCTGGAGCAGTGGGTGGTGCATTGGCAATCATGGAAGTGATGCCAAGTCAGTACAAACACATGCTAGGGGGACCTTCTTTGAAAGTTGATTTGCATACTGGAGCCATTGCTGAGGGGGTGTTGACCTTCACAATTACATTTGCTGTGCTACTTATTATCCTCAGGGGTCCCAAAAGCCCACTTATTAAGAATTGGTTGCTTGCCATGTCAACTGTAACATTAGTTGTTTCAGGTTCCAGCTATACTGGTCCTTCCATGAATCCTGCCAATGTAAGTACCACAATGTTTCTTCTGTCCTTGTATTTGCGATTATATTTTGACATTGCATACTCAACTTTTAGTTGTTTACATGGTGATTTATGATAAATAAATAAAAAAGAGTTTACACTGTTGTTTACAACCTCAACCCACCGACCTCCACTCCCCGTTAGGATGAATCCTATTGAACGTTGTTTATGGAACCCTTCTTCATATAGGAAGCCATAGTTAGACATATGCAAAACATGTATGTTTATATCTCAATCCTCTAATGTAGAAAGAGAAGAAACACAATAAAGTCAACACAGTAAGATAATATGATAACAAGAAAGTTTTCCGTATATAACACCACACAAGATGCCTATTCTAGTATCCTCTTGCTCTCGCATTCGTTCTTCATAGTAAATCTATATTGCCTCGTCATTAGTGCTATATTTCACTGTTATGGGTTAGTAGGAAGTTTTCCCTCTGTTTCTTTACTGTTAAACTCATTCAGGTTTTATTTTAAAAAATCTTGGACTTATACTAAATCCCGTTTTTTGCTTCTCTTTTATTAATTTCTGGCAAACTTTTCAGAAATATTTTCAATATCCTTGATCTACTCAGATTTCTTTGGAAGCTCATCTTGACATGAATGCTGGAGTGGTTACGTGGCGTTGAGTGATAGCTATCTAGTTTGTGGTATACAGTAGTGCCTACAAAACAAGTGTCAACCAAGTATTTAATTTCAAATTAACAGAATAAATATAAGCTTTTTTGCAAAACCTAATTTCACTCCCTATTTTGTTTTATACATCTCTATGTTGATATGTTCTCTTAACCCCTTAGTATGTCTGAGACTTGTCTGGGGAGAACGAATTGCATTGTGTTAATGAAATCGGACTTGTAAAATCCACATGACCACATCTTTTTGTGTTGCTATCAGCATGCTACTTATCTTACTGTTTTGGCCATCATGTCATCTACACCCTATTTTTAATCCTCCTTCAAGACCTCTTTCATGAGTGCAATCTGTTTCTCCCCATTATCAAAAGATAACACTTCCACGAAGATCAGTGGTCCCGTTGTTACTACCACTATCAACAGCCCAAAAAGTTTGCAGGTGAGATAACGTTCCACCACATCAGATGTGCTGCTGCTCGTCATTTTCCATATGCATCTGAGTCATGTTTCATGGATTCAATTTACTATCTCAATCAAATGAGTGAAGTTCTCTACTACTTTGAGTTCAAACTTGAATATAACGATGGCTTCCCAGTGCAAACTTGTGTAGTTTTGTTGTCCTGTTCTACAGTTTCCATGTCTTCCAATTTAGAATTTGGATCATTACCTTTAAATTAGTTAATATACACTTCTATAGCTCTGGCATAATGTAGTCAATTTTTCGGATTCACAGCTTTTGTTGTTGTCTCTGCAGGCCTTTGGCTGGGCATATGTAAATAACCGACACAATACATGGGAGCAGTTCTACGTTTACTGGATCTGCCCCTTCATTGGGGCCATATTATCAGCTTGGGTTTTCCGTGTTATTTTCCCACCCCCTGTAAAGCAGAAGAAAGCCTGAAGAATCAACAACGGCTCATCTAAACATTAAGCAGTTTCTGCCCTTAAGTTTCAGATGTTGAATTTGGATTATTTTCAGCTTTTTGACTTTTTTACTGGGCATTAATGAGCTGTTTTGCTTAAATAATATACTAGTGAAATGAACTTGTTATGATTATTTGGGTTGGATGGGAATGGACAAGATCATCTTATTCAAAAATGATGAGCAAGTAATTTAGAAGGTAGGATAATGGTGGAAGTGGTTAGTATGAAGTTTATTTTGAAATAAGTTGTTCAATTTACCAATAGAATACTAATATGCAGGTGTGGTTGTATGTGTGTCAATTGACTAACTTCATGCTAACCGGATTAACCGGATCCTATAAAGGTATAGTAGATTAGTAGTACAGAAGAGATGATGTACGCATGTGGCTCTAGGGATTAGGATTGCTAATTTTGGAAGCAAACTGTCAGGTTCTTTTCAAATCAAGCAAGTAAATTTTAGAAATTAGGATTGCTAATTTTACAAGCAAAATTCAGTAATTGAGACGAGCGATTAGTATAATAAAAATAAAAAAATGAAATAAATGTATCTGTTTAAAAGCAAAATATGAAACTAATGATTTATTTTTGTGGTTAGACCCAAGGAAGACGATAGCTTAGATTTCTTTCGTTACATGTCAGTAATGTATTGGTCAATTGATTAATTTATTATGAAGTTAATTTCATGGTAACCGGATTCGTGATCTCCTTTCCTATATTCTTAAAAAAAATGATTTTTTTGGTTCAAATTAGTCTATTTTGTTTCGCTTAGTTTTTTAAAAATTATAATCCTTTCACGAAAATATCTTTACATTCAAAAGATGCATCAAAAAAAATTATCATTTAATTATAATTTTATTTACCTCTAAATGTAGTCTGAAAATTTGTTCCAATAAAACTATTTGAAAGAAAATCAATAGTTAGTAACTGATATATCTTTAAAATTTATAAATGTTGTAAATTAAACTATTTTTTGTAGAGCGAATATAGTATTTTATTTATAAATAAAGCGTCTAATTTCTAGCCAGAAAAAGTCCATCAATATTTTTTGTTGTATGAAAAAAAAATATACATTTGTATAGGATAGAATATCGGAATTAATATTTTTACACAATATAGTTTGATAGTTCTATAAAACTCATCTCACATAAATAATAATAATAATAATAATAAAATATATATATATATATATATATATAATTCATATGTATATAATTTTATATACATATAAAATTCATATGTATATAATTTTATAAACATATCAAAATTTATTTGTAAAAATAACAACTTACAAACATACTCCTCCTGGTTTTAAAATTAGACATACATTTTAACTTTTGAGTTCAAACGACGACATATTAAATTTAAAATTGATGTGAATTTATTTAATTTTAATTGATACAATTATTATAATTGTATAGTATATAACAAAAATTATTAATCATAAAATTTATTTAATTTTAAAATTTTATGAGCTATACAAATTTTAAAATTCAATATATCGTTTGATTTTAAAAATCAAATTATATCTTTAATTTTGAAACAAAAAGACTAAGACAATATAGGCTTAAGTTCAGATGACCACCTGGGGTTTGATCGATTTCCCACTTAACCACATGTAGTCAGTAAAGCTACATATAAACTCCTGACTTTTTGAGTTAAAGTGAAAAAGTGCTTTCGTCTTAACTCAAGCTACTTTATTTGGCTAAAGACTTAATTACCTCACCATGGTAAAATGTAAAATTTGCAAGGAAAAAGAACGATATTAAAAAGAACAGCACAAACATCACCATAAAATCCGTCCACAAACATCACCATAAAATCCAACAAGGAGACCAAAAACAATTATATAAATAAATCCTAAAACAATTATATAAATAAATCTTTAAGGACACACAATCAATCCCCACCAAGAAACAGGCCTGATCAAACCTCGATCAAGAACAAACAAACATCACCATAAGCTTACATCGGATTCTTTAGCATAAAGTTGACCGCTTAGAACTTCCATCACCATCCGGCAAGTGGGTTTGATTTTGTGGTAGCCAAGAAGAAGTTCACTCTTTACTCAAGTTGTCATCAAGACAAAACAAAAGAGTTTTTGAAGGGATTGGAGTGGAGTTTGCAACCCACCAAAAAAACACCATGGATTCATTTTGAAGGGAATTCAAAGCTTGATCCTGAAAATGCTTCAGTTCACGGTCTTCTATCCAAGACCATGGTGAAAAAAAAATGATTAACTTGCTTTTGGTCCCGAATTTTTAGGATCATTCTCAAATCAAGAAAAGATCTTGGTTTATCATCAAACACTTCTTTTTTTAATTACAAGAATTCCTCTAATTCTTCACTTTCTTCGAAATGGTGTAAGTCTCCGATACCAAACCCTTCTTCTTCAAAAAATTTTCGAGTATCATCAAAACCACGAAGATTTATCAAGTCTTCATGCCCAAATCACTATAATCTTCAAGTAATGGAATTAGTAATTTGGGAATTGGGTTATCATCATCTTCAACAATGAATTCCTCTCTTCTTCCATTTTATGGAAATGAAAAAAGAACCCGATTTGATTGATGAATTTCACCAATATTAGAAATACATGGTATAGAAAACAAACTACAACTTTGACAATATCATCTGTAGTGTAGAATACGACAATACAATCTGTTGTGAGTTTGAATACAAATATTGTCTTACAGACAATATACACACCCAAATAAGTCCTCATTAATTATTCATACACTATTTTACGAAAATAGTGAGGGCAAAATAATAAAACATCTTCCTAGAACCATTACTCCATTACCCAGGCTTCGATCCTGCTATGTTTCTCACCTCCACGAGAAGAAAAATGGAACAAAAAGGAAAAGGGTGAGCTCAACTAGCCCGATAAAAAATATTATGACTAAGATAATATACAACAAATTATCGTTAGTCTTCAACGAGGAAAAATCTAATAGAATACAATAGACAACAAGTTTTAGATCAACAAATGCGGTGAAACAACAATCCATTAGAAGAGTCACGTAGAGAAAATTCTCTTTGTCTTCCAGGTTTAAAAGTCCATCATCAATAGTTTATCCACAGTAATAACAATCAATATACATCTTTAATCATCTTTTTGCTACTGGGCCAAAGATATTCATTTTATATCACCGAGGTTGGTCATATTAAATCTCAACACTTGTTCATCTTTTTGCACTACTGGCCAAAGATATTCATCGATTAATCGTTCATCTCTTTTTTACGAGGCCAAAGATATTCATTTATATCACCATTTAGGGTGAGGATGATGAAAAATTTTTTTTTAAAAGAAACGAATCCGGTGAAACAAAATGACAAGGATTAAGGATTAAGGATTAAATACTTTGTTTTACCCATGTCCAAAAATACTTGAAAATAATCATATTGGTGTAAAATTCAAGAATGATCAAAACATGGATACAATCAAAGCTAGTATCCGAATAGATATTTTGGACAAAAAAAAAATTTTATTTTTTGATGAATAGTCTTAAATGATAATGAATAGTGTAGTATCGTGAATAGTCTTTGTATCGTGAATAGTAACCCCAAAACACAACAAGTTCCAAATTTGATAAAAAAGTTCACCAATACTTGGCATAATGATATTGAAAAAAATATCATTTAAGAAGAAAATAATACCCTTACCTCAAAATAATCGTACTTACATTTGAATTTACGGTATAGTCTTGTGAAAAACCATACCATATATAACAACACTCAAAGTATACTCACAAGAATAAACTCGATAATTTAGAGAGAGAAAGAAAAACTTTATTTACGGTGTGATTTTCAATTCTAACTTAGCCCTCTATTTATAGGAAAATGTTAGAGCATGAAGGAGGAGACTAAAATAATAAATTAATATTATTATTTATTATAATTCCTACGCATGCTTATCAAGACTCAAGACCAGCCATCACCTTGGAAAATTTCCAATGACCCACATGCATAATCAACACCAACCAAAGTGGGTCCCACCATAAATTTAATAAAAATCATTTTATTCTCCGAAAACTTCAATAATTCACAATAAATAGCTCGGTTATCAAAAAAATTCAAAACTCGCGACTTTCCATGGGAAATTCCATTCTCTACAACTTTGCGAAAGAAAGTTTTCCAAATTCCAAACGAAATTGACCAAAATCCATAAGCAGACGATTTTACGATCATAATAAATTTTCGGTCGAGAATTGTGTCCATAGACACACAAAACATGTGTTAAACATTTAATGCTCTAAATACTCTACCTCCTCATATACTCATATATCCCACATTCATTATAAAAATATCACAGATTAATATATTATTAAAATACTATATTTAAATGAATTATTTTATCGAGAAAAAGATAAAATATTAATTTTCAACAATTGTCACATTAAAAATTTTCTCCATCTATATCCACATAAAATAAATATTTTCTTTATCATAATAATCAATAATTAATTATTTTAAAAATAATATTACGAGAATCACGATCTTGTACAACCGGTAGTTCGAGGGAAGAGGGGCTTTCGATAAGGATTTTTCACTTCTTGGCGGCGCATGATTAGGTGACCAAACCTCTCCTTGAGAGCGAGAACTTTCTAGACATTGCCAATAATGTTATCGATAATATTATTCAAATAATATGAATTATTGATCGATAATGAAAAATCTTGTGCGATGATGACAACAATAATAATATAAATATCAACGCAAACAATTATTGAATCAATAAAATATTGAGCGATAACTCTTTAATAATATTTAGTAGTAGTGCCTTCTTACGTCTGAATCAATAATTCAACAATCTTTGTCTTGTCTGGTAATATTTCTTTGTCTGACCACGCGTATTCTTGTATTTTAACCACCGGGTAATCCAACGATGTTACTTGAGTAACAACTTCTGTAGTTATTTATAAAACTCAATCTTTGTCGTTTTCCTTCATCCAATAGTTTTTTCCGTTATGGGGCCCACCAATGATATTTACTTGCAAATCGTCTGGAGATTCTAAAACAAAAAGAATATTCCACGACCAAACGAATATTCCCGATAATAATGAATATTTTATAACCACTTGCTTATTTTGTAAACTTTGCACATTTCACCCATAACCAAAATTATATCAAATTAACCCTTATTAATTTAGAATATTGAATAAAGGAAAATTCAATTTTATTTATAATAAGTTGGGGTCTTACAACCTCCCTCCTTATGAAATTTAATCCTCGAAATTGGCGTGCGTACACAATGTATCGAAAAGGTGAGGGTACCTCGCTTTCATCTCCATTCAACTCCCATGTCATTTCCTCGATTGCATGGTTTCTCCACAAAACCTTAACTTGTGGTATAACCTTCGTCGTAAGACATCTTTCTTTCTATCCAAAATCTCAATAGTATCTCCTCGTATGTTAAATCTTGACTATCTCAAATGCGGTTTAATAATGATAATGTGGTTCGGGTCTTTCACATATTTACGAAGCATAGATATGTGGAATACATTGTGAACACGAGACATACTTGGAGGTAACGCGAGTCTATAGGCTACGTTTCTGACCGGTCGAGAATCTCAAATGGACCAACAAACCTTGGATTGAGCTTTCCTCTTTTCCCAAATCTTGTAACTCCTTTCCATGGAGCAATACGTAACAATACATGATCTCGATATTAAACTCCGTCCTTTCTATGAAGATCGGCATAACTCTTTTTTGTCGATCTTGTGAAGTTTGAATCGTTGTCGAATCATTTGGATCTTTTACGTAGTCATGCGTACTAATTACGGTCCCAACAATGTTGCTTCTCCCCTTTCGTCCCGGCATCTTTGAGAGCGACATTTTAAATCCATCTGGCGCCTCAAATGGAGCCATGCCTATACTTGCTTGATAAGCTTTGTTGTTGTAGGAGAATTCCACCGATGGTAGGTACTTATCCCAACTTCCTTTGAAATCTAAGACCACGAGTCTTAATAGATCTTGAGGTTTGAATAGTCCTCTCTCTATTGTCCGTCCGTTTGAGGATGGTATCTTTGAAGCCCAGATCGTAAATCCGTGCCCGTATAGCTTTACTGCAAGCTAACCCAAAATCTTGAAGTGAATCTCGGGTCACGATCCAAAACTATGGATCTTGGCATGCCATGCAATCGTCTGATCTCATTCCACGTCATATCTGAGCAAGGCGTTCGAGGAATAAGTCTCGCGTATCGGTAAAAAATGGGCGGAACTTGGTTAATCTATCAACAATAACCCAAATTGCATCTACGCCTTGAGAAACTTTGGGAAGACACAAACAAAATCCATAGTAATGTGTTCCCATTTCCATTCCAGGAATCTCAAGTGGTTCTGATGGACCTTTTGGCACTTGATGCTCCGCCTTTACACGTTGACGGGTTAAACATCTTGAGATAAACTCATGATCTCTCTCTTCATATTGTTCCACCAAAATGTATGTGAATATCATGATACATTTGGTACTTCCGAGATGGATTACAAGCGGGGTGTTGTGTGCCTCCATCATGATTTTATGCTTGGTCGAGAATCGTTAGGAGCATAAAGTCTAGAATTGACTCAAGTATTCCTTCCTCATCGATTCTTGCTTACGGAATAGCACCTTCTTGCACTTTTCTTCTTCATTTGTATCATTGGTCAAGTAGCTTGGCGACTTTAACTTTATCAATTAAAGTCGGTTCTACTCGTATATTACGCCATCATCATGTGGGACCACAGGTCTTTAATTCTATCTTCATCCTTTGTAAATCGTATAAAATGGGCCTTTGCGTTGACAATATTGCTTTTCGTGCTTGCATATGATCTTCTACTTCGATCGTCGGCTACCACGTTCGCTTTTCGGGGATGATATTGAATAGTGTGATCGTAATCTTTTAACAACTCCGATAGCGTCGTTGCTTGGCATGTTGAGTTCTTTTTGGTGAAGAAATATTTGAGGCTTTTATGGTCCGTATAAATCTCCACTTTCTCTCCATACAAGTAGTGTCTCCATATCTTCAATGCGAATCATTGCTTTGCCACTCTAGATCATGAGTAGGATAATTCCTCTCATATTCTTTGAGTTATTCGTGAGGCATAGGCTATGACTTTCCCATGTTGCATGAGAACACATCCCCAACCCTTGCGGGAAGCATCATTTGTGAGATAACAAATCCATCTGAACCGGATGGTATTGTCGAAACAGTGTCTTAAAATGAGTCTCCTCTTGAGCTCTTGGAAGCTCTTCTCGCATTCCTCGCTCCATAAAATTTTGCATCCTTCCCGTCGGTTTGAGTTAGCGGAGTAGAGATTCGAAAATCCTTCCACAAATCTCCGATAATAACCAAATTTAAGCCCAAAAAATTGCGTGCTTGATCCGCAAACTTGATTTGCTCCCAACTTTGTATTGCTTGATCTTGGCAAGGTCAGCAGATACTCCTTGTTTTGACACCACGTGCCCAAGGAATGCTACTTCCTCGAGCGAACTTCGCATTTCTTGACTTGGCATAAAGCTTGTGTTCACGAAGTCTTTGTAGTACCGACTTCAAATGGTGCTCATGATCTTCACGGCTTTTGGAATAGATGAGGATGTCATCAATAAAGACAACAACGAATGATCCAAATATTCCTTAAATACGGTTCATCATATCCATGAAAGCGGCGGGAGCATTAGTCAATCAAAAGACATGACCAAAATTCATAATGCCGTGTCGAGTCACGAATGCGAGTCTTTGGAATATCCTCGGTTTTAATCTTGGTGATGATATCGAGCGAAGATCGATCTTTGAAAAGAATTGTGCTCCTTGCTGCCCGGTCAAACAGGTCATCAATGCGAGGTAGTGGATACCTATTCTTGATGGTGACATGGTTTAATTCTCGATAGTCGATACAAAATCGCATACTCCGTCTTTCTTCTTTACGAATAAAGCAGGAGCACCCCGAGGAGGCGTCTTGGGGCCAATGAAGCCGATGTCTAATAATTCTGTAGTTGGACTTTTAACTCCACGAAGTTCAATAGGAGCCATTCGATATGGGGTTTTAGAAATGGGCTTTGTGCGGTTCAAGGTCGATAAAGAATTCAACATCACGTTACGGGGGTAGACCGGGAAGCTCTTGAAATAATACGTCGAGGAATTCTCTAACCACGAAATATTATTCAAATCGACTTGTCTTTATTCAAATCCATAACATGGGCTAAGAAAGCTTGACATCCGTTTTTCAATAAGCGAATAGCTTTGTGGCTTGATATGACGATGGTGATTTTAGTGGTTTAGTGGTTTGAATTAAGTATAGACGAGTTGGTTAGGAATATGAAAACTAACAACCTTACGAAAACAATCAATTTTGGCATGATGGTGGTTAACTTGATCAATTCCTAAAATCACATCAAAAGCAAGTATCTTTAAAGAGATAAGATCAACGGGTAATGTGATAGTGCCAACTTGGATCATGCAAGATTTATAAGCGTAGATGTAACGAAGGTTTCACCCAGCGGAGTTTCAACGAGATAAATCAAAATCTAATTTCTCCGGAGTCGAGTTTAAGCGTTGAGCACAAGCGGGAGAGATAAAAGAATGGGTAGAAGCAGGTTATCTAGTAAGGTATAAACTTCGCGAGAATTCAAGATTAACTTACGTGATCACCTCGTTTGGGTTCCTCACGTTTTGTCGATCCGACAAACGCTTTCTTCCGAGAACCGTGATTTGGCCTTATCCGGGACAGCCCTTGGAATCACCACTCCCGCTGAACTTGGTTTCGCTATAGTACAATCTCGAGCAATGTGGCCTTCCTTTCCACAGTTGTAACATACCTTGGATTGTTGTGGACAGTTTGGGCTGATATGTCCCTCCTTCCCGCATTTGTAACATCTAAGCGGCGGTCGTTCTCCTCCCCTAGCATTTGTTGTTGGTCTTTGGTCTTCTTTGTTGATATCTTCCGTCATTGTTGAATCTTCTCTTTCAAAATTTCCACTTGAGTCACCTCTCCTATTATCATGTCCGATTACCACACGAGTGGTTCTGCCTTTGTCAAGTATTCTTTCCTCCTCGTTGGTTATCATCGTTACGATGACTACCACGATTGTGGTCCTTCGGTTGAGTATACTCACTATCTCGCTCTAATAAGCGAGCCACATTGACAACATGTCTGAATCTGAGAGAAAATTTATGAGAGATAAGGTATTGGCCAATCTACGGTTTTAGACCTCTCGAAACATACGCGTCATTCGTTCCTCATTCTCCACCAAATGAGGTGCAAACACAGATAACTCTGCGAACTTTGCCTCGTCTTTGAGACAAATCATTTGTTACATTTAGAGTCTAATAAACTCTACCTCCTTCATATAGCGAATACTTTACGGAAAGTACTTGTCATTGAAACGATTCTGAAATCTTTCCCAAGACATGTTAAGTGCATCAATTGAGTGCAACTTCACGATTCCCACCGATGTCTGCTTCACCTCGAAACATAAAGGTGGCGAATGGAACCTTCATTCCTCCGTGCACCCCAAGACATCGAATATCTTGGTAATTTGCTTGACCCACGTTTACGCCTTGATCGGATCCGGCTTTCCATGGAAATCTGGTGGTCCCAACTCTTTGAATTGTTTGGTAGTGACAAAGCCTTGCGTTCTTATCATTTCCTCCGTATTTTGTACACAGTCTCCTCGTGCGATTTTGCATGAGCGCAAAAAGCTTCTAAACATCCGTCGTTCATCATTTGCTCGATTGGCGTTGTTCACGGGAGGAACATTGCCCGACTGTTGCACGTTTCTCCTCGTTGGTGAGTCTTAAGGCGTCTCCACGGTCTCATAAACTCCATTGTTAACGTTCTCGTGACCATTCTTAAATCTTGCCATAAAACAAGGGTTAATTAAACAAATTAACATATCACATAATATCTATATTATGGCCAGACCAACAAATAAGCTTAGGTAGGACACCTTGGCGAAGGATTTACTCGTCTCTCCCTCTGATTACATTCCCGATCTCGCGGAGATCATATCCTAAGCTACGATACCAACTTGTGGCGCCCCCAAAATAGGTATCTGACACCCATTACGAGTCGCCAAAATACATGGTATAGAAAGCAAACTACAACTTTGACAATCTGAGGATGTAAGTGTAGAATACGACAATACAACTGTGAGTTTGAATACAAATATTGTCTTACAGACAATATACACACCCAAATAAGTCCTCATTAATTATTAATACACTATTTTACGAAATAGTGAGGGCAATTAAAACATCTTCCTAGAACCATTACTCCATTACCCAGGCTCGATCCTGCTTGTGTTCTCACCTCACGAGAAGAAAAATGGAACAAAAAGGAAAAGGGTGAGCTCAACTAGCCCGATAAAGAATATTATGACTAAGATAATATACAACAAATTATCGTTAGTCTTGACGAGGAAAAATCTAATAGAATACAATAGGCAACAAGTTTTAGATCAACAAATCACGGTGAAGCAACAATCCATTAGAAGAGTCACGTAGAAAAGATTCTCTTGTCTTCCAAGGTTTAAAGTCCATCATCAATAGTTTATCCACAGTAATAACAATCAATATACATCTTTAATCATCTTTTTTGCACTCTCTGAGGCCGAGATATTCATTTTATATCACCGATTAGTCATGTTCATCTCAACACTTGTTCATCTTTGCTCTACTGAGCCCGAAGATATTCATCGATTAATCGTTCATCTTTTGCCAAAGATATTCATCGATTAATCGAAAGATATTCATTTATATCACCATTTAGGGTGAGGATGATGAAAAACATTTTTAAAAAAGCGAATCCGATGAAACAAAATGACAAGGATTAAGGATTAAGGATTAGTACTTTGTTTTACCCATGTCCAAAAATACTTGAAAATAATCATATTGGTGTAAAATTCAAGAATGATCAAAACATGGATCTGATCAAAGCTAGTATCCGAATAGATATTTTGGACAAAAAAAAAATTTTTATTTTTAGGTGAATAGTCTTAGTATTAAGTGAATAATGTAATAGGTATCGTGAATAGTCTTTGTATCGTGAATAGTAACCCCGACACAACAAGTTCCAAATTTGATAAAAAGTTCACCAATACTTGGCATAATGATATTGAAGAAAAAATATCATTTAAGAAGAAAATAATACCCTTACCTCAAAATAATCGTCTTACATTGAATTTGGGTATAGTCTTGTGAAACCCAGACCATAGTATAGCAACACTCAAAGTATACTCACAAGAATAAACTCGATAATTTAGAGAGAGAAAGAGAAAACTTTGTTTACGGTGTGATTTTCAATTCTAACTTAGCCTACTATTTATAGGAAAATGTTAGAAGCATGAAGGAGACTAAAATAATAAATTAATATTATTATTTATTATAATTCCTCGCTCATGCATATCAAGACTCAAGACCGACCATCACCTTGGAAAATTTCCAGTGACCCACATGCATAATCAACACCAACCAAAGTGGGTCCCACCCATAAATTTAATAAAAATTATTTTATTCTCCGAAACTTCAATAATTCACAATAAATAGCTCGGTTATCAAACAAAATTCAAAACTCATGACTTTCCATGGGAAATTCCATTCTCTACAACTTTGCGAAAGAAAGTTTTTCAAATTCCAAGCGAAATTGACCAAAATCCATAAGCAGACGATTTTACGATCATAATAAATTTTCGGTCAAAAATTGTGTCCATGAAACACACAAAACATGTGTTAAACATTTAATGCCACCAAATACTCTACCTCCTCATATACTCATATATCCCACATTCATTATAAAAATATCACCGTTAATATATTATTAAAATACTATATTTAAATGAATTATTTTATCGAGAAAAAGATAAAATATTAATTTTCAACAATTGTCACATTAAAAATTTTCTCCATCTATATCCACATAAAATAAATATTTTCTTTATCATAATAATCAATAATTAATTATTTTAAAAATAATATTCTGAGAATCACAAATCTCTTGTGACGGTAGTTTCGAGGAAGAGAGGGCTTTCGATAAGGATTTCTCTCTTCTTTGGCGCCTGATTAGGTGACCAAACCTCTCCTTAGAAGCGAACTTTCTAGACATTGCCAATAATGTTATCGATAATATTATTCAAATAATATGAATTATTGATCGATAATGAAAAATCTTTGTGCGATGACAACAATAATAATATAAATATCAATAGCGACAATTATTGAATCAATAAAATATTGAGCGATAACTCTTTAATAATTATTGAGTAGTGCCTTCTTACGTCTGAATCAATAATTCAACAATCTTTTGTCTGTAATCTGGTGTCTTCTTTGTCTGACCACGCGTATTCTTGTATTTTAACCACCGAGTAATCAGCGATGTTAGCAGGTAACAACTTCTGTAGATTATTTATAAAACTCGATCTTTGTCGTTTTCCTTCATCCAACCGTTTTTCCGTTATGGGGCCCACCAATGAGCGTAAATGGAGATTCAAAAAAAAAGAATATTCCACGACCAAACGAATATTCCCAATAATAATGAATATTTTATAACCACTTGCTTATTTTGTAAACTTTTGCATTTTTCACCCATAACCAAAGAATTATATCAAATTAACCCTTATTAATTTAGAATATTGAATAAAGGAAAATTCAATTTTATTTATAATAAGTTGGGGTCTTACACCCGTGGCCGGGAATTTGAGGGAGGCACAAATCGATACTAGTTGAAGTTTTCTACTGGTGGTTTGATTCGGATGGATACGAATTTGATGAAGCCTCTTCATTTTCTTCCATGGCTAAACAAAGAGGAAGAAAAAGGACTATTTTAGATATTTATCAGTTGTTTTTTACTGTTACACCTCCTTCTCACGCGCTTTTTGGTGTCTGACATACACGCACAGTTAAGTTGGATGAAAAATGTGATTTTTTCACTTTAACTCAAAAAATCGAGAGTTTAAATGTAGCTTTACTGACTACAGGTGTTTAAGTAGAAAACCGTTCAAATTTCAGGTGGTCATCTGAACTTAACCCGACAATATATATAGATCTTATAAGAAAGACGAAAAAAGAAAAAGAAAAAGAAAAAGGCTAACCCAACCCACCCGCCCGCCCGTCCGTCCGTCCGTTTTTATTTGGGTAATTAAAATTAAATTCATTTTCTGTATAGACTACGCTAACTACTAACTACCCCATTTATAAATCTTTCCATGTGACTTTTAAATACTGAGAGATTCAGATCTATTTATCTGTCACTCCCTTCCACTGAATCATACCCAAAATTCCCTTTAGATCGGTTCTTTTTAGTGGCGGAGCAGTTGCAGCAAACGCCGGCATTGCCCTTTTTTAGCCGCCGTGGTCATTTATGTACGCACACCTATCAATTGATTTGATTGATTCATTGAATTGTATCATCGATCGATCTGGAGGGAAAAATTGGGTGAAATCGAATTTGATTTAGAAATTAATTAAGAAGAAGAGCTGGAGTCTGTACAAGAGACTCAGTCCTTAAAGCCTCCCGCTGCCGCTGCCGGAAACGGTCAGATCCGGTACCGATCACCATCGGCCGCCGAACTACTCGAAGGCCAGGTCCAGTTTCAACTCGGTGACAAGATAATGAAGCGGAATCGGCAGCAGGATTCGCTCTCTGATAAGGTTTATAGGTACCGAGGTGTAATTCTGGTGATTTCGGTGCCTCTCCTTCTAATTTCGTTTGTTTTGTTTCTTATGCCTGCTCGCGAGGATTCTATTGTTTCCAACCGCAAGATTGCTCCCAACTTTGGTCGGGATTATAAGTATGCGGTGATATTCGATGCTGGCAGTTCTGGTAGCAGAGTTCATGTTTTCTGTTTTGACAAGCATTTAGATCTTGTTCCCATTGGCAATGATCTTGAGCTTTTCAAACAGGTATTTCCCAATCTGATACACACCTTATTTTATGTTTTAGAATGGTTGTGATTAGATTCTTAAAGTACATGTTAAATATTCACCAACGCTTTTCCCACAGGCAATTGAGTGTCTAGTTATTTGCAAAATCCTTATTCCCTCGTCTCAAAATGAGAGCTATTGTGAATCAGGTTCCTAAACAAAGGCTAATAAGATCACAATTTAAAGTTGGTGCATTAATTTTAAAAGTGGAATTTTATTTTGGGACAAGACAGTATATATATTATAGATGTCTAATCCTGAATCACATTGCTTATCCAATTTTTTTGAACCGCTAGTACTGTATGGTATTCTAAATAGTATAGGTAGATACGGAAAGAAATGCAAAATACAATACCTACACATCTAAACATATAAAGAAAACAATTTAGGCTTGATATAAAAATAATCAAGTAAGCCTAAAAACAAACTTTAAATATTCATATTATAGTTTTAAGACTCTTAACACTTAGTCTAGAGTTTTTAACGAGTAGAAACGTAGAGAAAATAAGGGTAAAGAAAGTTGGATAACCCTCACTCCTCTTGTCTGGCAGTTTATGGAGAGAGAGTGAAAAGGAGATAAAAAACTTTCTCTCCTCTTGTTTGGGAGTTGAGAAGAAACGAAAAGAAAGTTCATATTTTTACCACTGGACAATTACTCCTCTGTTCGGCTGTTCCACTTGAAATAAATGATAAGAACTTTGACACCAATTAAGCAGAGTATAGAAAAAATTCATGTGGATCATCACTTTAATTTGTGGCATCTAGAGTATTGTCTTTTTGTTGAAATGAATGCTTGAAAAGTTATCGCCACGTCTCAAAATAAGAAAAAGCTGGACTTGATGGAACAGTCGATCGGGGACAATGTTCTAAAATGCGGGAGGCAGGCGGGCGGGGGCCTAGGCGAGATTTTTTATTATAAGCCAATTTTAATATTTTATCTTATATTTATCCAAACAAAACAATAATATAAAACAAAACAATCTATAATAAAGATAATAAAGACTTTTGCTTAAAGTTCAAACACATCCATATTTTATTGGAAAAGATTGTAATATATTTTTATTATAAAATTAATATTAATTTCTTCAAAATCAATTTGAGATATTTTTAAATTTAAATAAATGTTATTTTTAAAAATAAGTGTGAAGTTTATTGAATGAGACATTTGATATTATTAATTATGAAATTATTTTATTTGTGTAATCTTCAAAATTGAGGACTTACCATATGCTAAGTATGGCTAACATATTTTTAACATATTAGTTTTATTTATAAACAAGATTGCTATTAAATAATAAAATTAAAATTTCAAAATTTAATTCAATATTAAAAATTAAGAAACTAAACATCAATTTAAGAATTATATTGAATTTAACTAAATATTACAAATGTATCATCATTTATAATTAATTTGAAGTTGGTACAAGTTCAAAAAATTACAACTATAATAAAATTATCCATTTTGACTTAATCTTGTTCACTTCTTGTTGTAACTTGATATGCTACAACTTGCATTATGAATATGGTAAATCATTAGAAAAATAAATATATCAAGATCTGGTTTGAGTAGTTATTAAAATAAAAAAAACTTCTCCGCCTAGGCCCCGCCTTTCCCGTCTAGCCCGCCTAGGCCTCGCCTTTCCCGTCTAGCCCCGCATAATTTCCTGGAGGAATTTTTTTGTCGCCTTGCGGCCGTCTTTTAGAACACTGATCGAGGAAAAGTTTGAAATATTATACATCACCACCAACTTTGACCTATACTGTTTCCATACGATGGGTGACGTTCAAAGATGTTGAGATATTGGAGACCTAACAGAAAAAAGGGATGGCTTGAAAAAAAATTGAGTTAAAAGCTGAGGGTAAAGTTGGTGTTACAAATTTATACTAAACTCATTTTTCTGTTATCTTCATATTCTTTCATTTTTGAGAAGAAACTTTTGCAGAGAAAGCGTAGGTCATTTTCTCTTCCTTTCTCTCCTAAAAAGACATTAAAAGACACATATACTTTCATTTGCTGTCCCTAATAAAATTCCCAACCAGGGTGTAAACTAGAGGCCTAATTAACAATTACTTTTATTTGAGTAATTTTGTAAAGGAGCAAGAGAAAAATAATTTACCTTTTAACTATATAAGTATAAAACTCAAAGTTAAATGAAGTCCCAAATTGCATTATGGAGGATAAAAGTCAACTCTAAAGCATCGTATTTATGTCTCCATGTGAGAAAGGGATGTGAGAAAGGGATGTGAAAAAGGAAAGTTGAAAAAAAGTCGATAGAAGAACATAAGAAACATTAGAAAGCATTTTCAGACTTGATGCATAGAATGATTGAACACCAAATCTTTCATTAATTAGTGTTAGTATTCCCTTAGAATGTGAATATTGTGCCTTTCAATGCATCATCCAGTTTTATCTTATCTTTCCCAATTTTTAATTGTTACATGTCAGATGTGTTTGTTTGCATGCCCTAACAAAGCTCAAGAAACCTCAAAAATGTCATCTAATGAAAGAATTGGTTTAAGTTTAAAATTTAAAAATGCATTTCTAAAAGCCGTCTTATACAGGCTCTAATTTCAATTCAAGTCAACTGCCTCTGCCTTTTATCCCAACTCAATTTTATTATTTGAAAGATGCATTCTTAATCTTAAGGAAAATCCAGTGCTTTTTTTTTTTTTTTTTTTTTCCTTTGGTAGAATTCCTATGATTACTCTTTCGTCTTCTATGTTCCTTTCTTTTTCTCATCCTGGCTCTTCTTTAATTGTAAGCCTCTAGTTATAAATGTTGTGCGCACCACTGATTTTTTATTTGGTTTCTTTCTCTCTCATATCACTTTGTATTATAGCTAAAACCAGGTTTGAGTGCATATGCAAAGGATCCAAAGGCTGCAGCATTTTCTCTACAACCCCTTCTAGAGAAAGCCGAGGCTGCCGTTCCACGAGAGCTGCGTCGCAAAACAGCAGTCAGAGTTGGGGTCAGTGATTTGTATGGCTATAGTTCCATGTATAAGTATCTCATGATACTTTAATATTTTCTTATGCATGGAATATAATATGTTTTACTTGTTGTCCTCTCAGGCGACGGCAGGTCTAAGGCAATTGGAAGGTGATGCGTCTGACAGAATTTTGCAAGCGGTAAACCTTACTTTATTGGATGTTTGCTAAATATCAAACTCTGTATTTGCTTTTTGCTTTTGTTTCTCACTTATGGCTTTGATTTTGTTTTCAAAGGTTAGGGATTATCTCAAGGATAACAGCAAACTCAAATCCAAGTCCGATTGGGTGACTGTTCTTGATGGATCTCAGGAGGGTGCTTATCAGTGGGTATGTTGTCTTAATTTTCCATGTTTATGTGCTTCCAAGCGTGCTTCCTCTCTGTGAAGTGTCAATGTCATTTTTCCTTTTCTTAGATTAAATTTATGCATAGGCTTCCTTCCTTGGGTTACTCTTTATTACTTTTTGACGCCATAAGGAGAAATTACGGCACCGTCACCGGGTCTTATTATGAAATTAGTTAAATTTCTAAAAGGGAGCTAAAGAACTTAAATCAGTTTGTGAACAATGTACTTCTGGAAGTTACCGGATTTTTTTTATGCTTGTGCAGGTGACCATAAACTATTTATTAGGGCACTTGGGAAAGACATATTCAGATACTGTTGGAGTAGTTGATCTTGGAGGTGGATCTGTACAAATGGCATATGCTATCTCAGAGGCAGATGCTGCCAAGGCTCCAAAGTTGACAGGTGGAGAAGATTCATATGTTAAGGAAATGTATCTAAAGGGGACTAAATATTACCTTTATGTTCACAGGTTCCACTCTCCTCTTTGATGACTTGTTTTACTTTTTTCTATTTTCCTTGAAAGTGATGATTTCTTGGCATATTTCTTCATGGACCATTTATTTCTGTGAGGTCTACTTTACTTTACTTTGGTTTATTTTGTTACTTGATTGAACTTTGCATTAGTTCAAATATTGGCTTTTGACTTCATTAGTACAGTCTTTGTGAGGTAAATGTAATAATTTTTTATTAATGAAATTATCATCATAATCTACACCCTTAATATGGTTTTCCTATCTTTTATTCAGTTACTTGCTCTATGGCCTATTGGCAGCTCGAGCTGAGATTTTGAAAGTTACTGAAGACTCTGGAAGCCCATGCATTGTGCCTGGCTATGATGGTATGTTCAAATTTTTAGTTTTATAAAAGGTTTATGTTGTCTTGAATCACAAGTAGTACTGCTCTGGTATATGAAGAAACTTTATAATGCAAACTTGTCCATGTCATCATATAGTGTATATTATATTACTCCTCCGTTCCACAAAAAGAGTACCATTTCCAAAATGTGTGAAAATTAAGGATATAATTAGTGTTGTATGGTAATGAATTTATGGTAGCAAACTTGAGGAAATAATGTCATTTTATTCTACTATATTTATAAATTGGACACATTTTGTGGAATAAGAAAAATTGACAAATGAGACTCTTTTTGTCTTACAGAGGGAGTATTACTTAAAAGTTAATTCATATTATATGTTAACCCTACCAGCTTATTCCGTATATATCTTCCTACACTCCCATCTGGCGGATTTCTAAATTTTGACATAGATGGATCGTTGCACATTCCAACATGTCTTACTGCTCTGGTTTATCTTGAGAGGGAGAAAGAGAACAGGGGAAAGGGTGGATTTCTTTTTGAGTATGCAATTTTCTTAAAAATACGGGAAGCACATAATTCCCTACTAATCCCAGTAGATGCATTACCAAGCATCAGACATTATGTCTCGTCTCTGTAGTTGTAGTTGTAGTCGTCTAGGCAACAGTTACTCTTAAGTTACCCATGTGGCATTTTGTTGGTGGCCTTTTTATGGCCATAGAGATTGGAGACGTGGAGTTATCTGTCTTCAGTTTGCAAAGCTGGGTTTGCCTTGGATGCACTTTATGCATGATCAAAAGGGAAATGATTATTTACAGCATAGCCATGTTGCTTCTGGATTTTACCTTTTTTGATTTTGTTCAATTTTTCTCAACTTGGTAAGTTGATCAATAGCGAAGGAGGTAAAGTCCTCAAGGAAATAATAGAATCTGTAATTCTATAACTTCTTGGGTTTGGAATGACCACTAAAGTAAATAGTCCCTTTTATTTTATCTTGTTTCCTGACGCACAAGGATTAAAACCTGTTTAATGCTTTTAGGATCTTACAAATATGGAGGATCGGTTTATAAAGCATCGCATTCTCCTTCGGGTTCGAGCATGCAAAAATGCCGGGAAGTAGCTACGCAGGCTCTCAAAGTAAACGAGTCAACATGCACCCACATGAAATGCACATTTGGTGGGGTATGGAATGGTGGAGGGGGTGATGGACAGAAGAATATGTTTGTTGCTTCATTTTTCTTTGACAGGGCTGCTGAGGTATGTCATATCCTTTCTTTAAATGCTTGATAGTCATGGAAGTTAAAATTGTCCAATTAAGGTCTGCGAAACTTTGCTGACTAAATTTTTGCTAATATATAGGCTGGTTTTATCGATCCAAAATTGTCAGTTGCCAAAGTTCGCCCAGTGGATTTTGAGGATGCTGCTAAGCGTGCTTGCGAAACAAGCCTTGAACAGGCCAAATCTACATATCCCCGAGTGGAGGCTGACAACCTGCCATACTTATGCATGGACCTTGTCTATCAGTTCACATTGCTTGTAGATGGTTTCGGTAAGTTATGCCCACATTTTGATCTCCTGCAAATACATTGCAATTTCCTATTAGACTGAAAGTCACACTTAGCTTATAACTGGTTGCTCGCTCGCTCTATTTTCTTAAACAGCCATAGATCCTTGGCAAGAGATTACTTTGGTGAAGCAAGTTAAATACCAAAATTCTCTAGTTGAAGCGGCATGGCCACTGGGCAGTGCCATTGATGTTGTCTCCTCGATGTAGACGGGAAATTTTTACCCTATTATGATTGTGTGGTCGACGGTCTGAATGCTTCAGCAATGCGCAACACTGCAATAATGCTCCGAAGATCTGGCAGAGAAATTTATTTGTTTCATCTAAATAGTTAAATTGAAATTCAATTTTGGGTTAGTATGAGAATAATTACAATTCAAAGTTCCATTTATCTTCATTTGTAATTAGTGGCAGATTATGCTGATTTAAGTACTTAAATTTGGAATAGAGAGGCTGTATTTTGTTGATACTTGCAAGTGATTGGACTTGATTATAAAATTGATTTTTAACTAATAATTTTAAATTAAGAAACAAATTGGAAAAAAATTGTATACTTGGATATTCTATATAAACATTATTATACTATTAACAAAATGAGTTTTTGTGAGAGATACCATAATTCAACTACGTAGGAGGGTGGTTAAACATCCCACCCCTTCTTTGGTCTTATAAAAGTTCTCAATACTCGCCCCAAATAACCATTTCCTCGTGGAGAATTTTAATCTTATATCACAACGAGGATTAGTATTTTATGGATTTGTTAAATACAAAATAATAATTTTAAATATATTTACAATAAAATTAATTATATTTTAACTCATACAAAATAAAATTAAGAAAAAATAATAATAATACATACACACACAAGGACATATATTTTAATTATGTAATATATAATAGTATAAATATTAATTTAATTAGTATATAACTATTAAGGGACAGTACGCCATACGTGGTGAGAATTGTGGCGGGAGAAACAAATATCTTCCCTTTCCCATCCCCATAAATAACACATTCTGATTTTGGTACTATTCGGGGTGCGTGAGAGTCACCGAGGGAAATAGACAAATCGTCATCCCTAGATCAAGTTGTTCTATTTTATTTTTAAAGCTTAAGAAGTCTATTTGTAAATTTCAAAATTTATGTGAATTTAAAAAAAATATATACTTAACTACTTTTTGAGATAATTTAATATATTTATGATTTTACTGACTAAATTTAAATAATTTTATATTAATTTCAAAATTTAAAACATCACATAAATTAACTTTAAAAAGTTCAAAAAAACTGTTTCCAATAAACAGGTGTAATAATATTATTATTAGAGAGCATCGATCAGCCATTAAACCTACAGTTTAAGAAAAAGTGTTTTTTCATTGGTTTCAACTTTTTCCATCTCCATATAAAGTTTAACTTATTTTACTAGAACGTACTTAATATATAAGGTAGAAACTATAAAGTACTATAAACCGAACGAAACAGAAAGAAAGTGAAGTTGGAGGCTTTTGCGAGAAAAGTAAGAAGGCCGTTGCCGCAATTCGACTTCAAAGTTAAACAAAAAGCTGGCATGGTGCGTAGAGAGAGAAGTGGAAGACAGATGATCGAGGTAATGTTATATATAGTATTAGGAGAATAAAAACACATGAAAATCTGTTAACTTTTTCATTCAGTCATTTCGTCAAACAGTCTGTGATCTCTATAATTGTGGGTACCAAAGCCATCACTAATTATACTTGAAAGGTCTTTTTTTCACTGAATTCATTGCTTAATTGATAAATGACGTTGAAATCTTGAAGGATGTGGAAATTGAGAAGGAAATTCACCATATCTTTTCTCTCGCTTACAAAGCATAACCATTTAAATTCAGCAACTTATATTATCAAGCCAACTCAGACTACGCAGTTCCTTTCTCAATGTGCTTATTCGGTCACTGCCTCTTATTTGCGGCCTCCACTCAATGACCCATTGAAGTTAAAACCTTCTGGTTACCCAGTTGGTTTTTCTTCTTTTACTTCCTTAACAGACCGAAATTCGAATGCCCTTACCATAGTTAAGCCTGATGATGAGATTAGTGATGATAACGATGATGGCGAAGGCAGTGAAGATGACAATGTCGAAAGTCTAAATAGACAGTCGGGTTTTAGGGATGATGAGGATTTTCTTCGAGATGTAGGGGAGATCATGGATATTTTGCGCACACCACGGAGCAGCTGCTCTTTGGTGAAAGATAAGCTCCAGCAGTGTGGTGTCACTGCCTCAACTGATTTGGTTGTGGAGGTTCTTTCTCGTGTACGCAATGATTGGGAAGCGGCATATACGTTCTTTCTGTGGGCTGGCAGTCAGCCAGGTTATGCACGTTCATTGCGTGAATACCATTCTATGATCTCTATATTAGGGAAAATGAGAAAATTCGACACAGCTTGGGCCCTGATTGATGAGATGAGAGGTGGTAAGACTGGTCCATCGCTTGTGACTCCCCATACGCTCTTGATAATGATTAGAAGGTATTGTGCTATACATGATGTTGGAAAGGCTATCAATACTTTTTATGCTCATAATCGGTTTAAATTTGAGATTGGAATGGAGGAATTCCAAAACCTACTATCTGCCCTTTGTCGGTATAAGAATGTAAAAGATGCTGAACACTTGCTCTTCTGCAACAAAGATGTTTTCCGACTCAACAATAAGAGCTTTAATATTATTCTCAATGGATGGTGTAACATTATTGGTAATTCAAGGGAGGCGAAAAGAATTTGGAGGGAAATGAATGAAAGAAGGATTTTCAAAGATGTTGTCTCATTTGCAAGTATGATATCTTGCTATTCAAAAGTTGGCAGAATCAATGATGTGCTCAAGCTCTTCAACCAGATGAAAGCGCTGGAAATTGTTCCAGATAGGAAAGTTTACAATGCAGTCATTCATACTCTTGCTAAAGGCCGGCTTGTAAAAGAAGCTTGCAATCTATTGAAAACAATGGAAGAGAAAGGTATTGCTCCAAATGCTGTTACTTATAACTCGCTTATCATGCCCCTTTGTAAAGCCCGTAAATTAGATGAAGCACATGAGGTTTTTGATGAGATGTTAGAGCGGGGACTTCACCCTACTGTTCGAACTTACCATGCTTTCTTTCGTATTTTAAGGACAGCAGAAGAAGTGTTTGCGCTATTGGAAAACATGAATACGAAAGGATGCCGTCCAGGTCATGACACTTTTATCATGTTAATTAGAAAGTTTTGTCGTTGGCGCCAGCTTGACAACGTCTACAAGCTGTGGACCAAGATGAGCGAGCATGGACTTGATCCTGACCGCAGCTCCTACATTGTGCTAATACATGGGCTATTTTTGAATGGAATGTTGGAGGAAGCGTACAAATATAATCAAGAGATGAAGGAAAAACATTTGATGCCAGAACCCAAGATGGATGAGATCCTTCAAATTTGGGAATTGGGTAAGCAATATCCAGAGGGGCAGGTGGAGTTAAAAGATCATCAAGAAAATTGTAGACAGTCAACAAAGGAAACCAAGACTGGCTTGGAAAAAGCTAATTGGGGAAGAGATTTTCGTCGACTACCTGAAACTAGAAGAATTGTCAGAGAAAGAGGCTATTCTTTTTGGGATGGTTAAATCTAAAGGTTTATATTATGCTGCTACCTGTTTTGAACAAAAACCCATGACTACAAATGGGACATCTGCATACCTGCTTTGTATCAGAACAGTAAAGGTTAATATATAGTATACATGTTTTGTCTTCGGCAACCATCTGCATCAAGTCAGCCAAAGAACTCTTTACAGGTGCATGATAATTTGCTTATTCCAAAGAGGCTCTAACACATACTATTATATTCCATAATTACAAATGATAAAGCCATAATTACAAATGATAAAGTAGATATCAAATTTACAAATGAAGTTCAGAAAATCTTGCATTTGTTGTATTAATGGCTCTAATCTAGTGGTTACTTCTAAATGGTGGATTTACCCTGTGAAACATTCTAAATGGATCCCTTTAATTTCCTTGGGTTTTATAACACTCCTTAAACTGTATGTTTTATCTAATTTGACAAAAAGAACTGCAGTAACCAATAATGCCTCAAAGATATATGATAATATGCCAAAGTGAGACCCATTTTAGATTGTATGTGTAATTGATTTCTGTAGAGACTGATGGTACATGATGAAGGTCATGCGTCTCTCTTTGATTTGTAATACTCTGGCTCTTCAGTTTGTTTGAAAGGTATTACTTTTTCTTAACAAGTTATTTCCATTACAATTTTTAGTAGTGTTCAAAAATTGCTTGGCGGACCTAGGTGGTTGAGGCGGCGCCTAATGCATAGTAAGTCAGGCCTTAAGCGGGCCTATATATTGTATATATTTTTATTTAGTATGTAGAGATGTAATGTTTCTAAATTTTACATTAAAAATTAAAAAAAACAATCTTTTAGCAAGTTCATTCAGAGCCTCAAAACCTTAATTAAATCAATTTGGTAGAGGAGAGATTTCGCCTAGGTAAGTCCCTAGGGGCCTAGTTAACTAGAGGCGGTCGTAGAGGACCGCATAGTGCTAGCCTTAAGCGGGCTTTGGCAGGAATTTTAGAACATTGGTATTTAATTTTAATATAGAAAATATGAAATTGTTTTTGATTTTGGGAGCTTTTGTTTTTGCAGATTGCATTGATTTAAAGTTTGCAGTTTTTGCCACGACAAACCCTTTCTTTTGAGTGAGTTGATATCTTTGTTAGATAACTGATAGGGGGAATGTATTTGGTCTGTGGCTATGTTTTTGGGTTTTTTTTGTGCTGTTCATTAATTTTGCGTAACCTTTTTTTGTGTAAAGTCTCATGTAATATAGCTTAGGTTATGTTGTTTTTAGTTTTATCTTCTGTTTTGTAGGATTGTATGGTGTTTGCTTTTTGTATTTTTCTAGTGTCTATTGGTGGCAGTTACTGGTTAGATTACAGGATGTCAGGATTTAGGCTTTGTCAGCTCCTCGCAAAGTATAGTTAATCCCCCATTTGTCATTTATTTTCGTTTTTATGTATTTTAACTCGCGTCTTTTATTCTTTACTGATGAAATGAAGTTGTTGGGGTTTACTAAAAAATCGAAGAAATAAATACAATAACAGATTTGCTTCTTCCCGCTATCACAAACCAAAGTGCATTTACATGATCTCTAACATGAATATCCAATTTGTACATAGTACCTGGCTCCCAACTTTAAAGCCTATAGTCAGTTTTATGTTGTGGCTTGAACCAAATACTATGCAAAAATATTCTGTATCTATCAAAATCATATATAAGGAGCTCCAAAGTGAGCCATGAAAAAGCAGCTTTACTCATTTACAACATTTCCATTATCACATGTTCTTTTGTATTCCTTTTTTTTTTCTTTCCTTCAATGCTTATTGCCAACATAGAGATGCAAAAAGATGCATAGAAGCTGTAGTAAATTGTCCTTGTATGTTTCCAATTAAGTTAAGTATTGTTCAGTATTGATCATAACTTAAGTTCTTGGTTGTTGATTCGGATATTACAGATACTGTATTTGATGGCATTAAGTACTGAAGGTTAGCTTTCATGTGCCTCACAGTCACGAATGTCCTATATTTAAAATTCTTCTATACAGGTGCAACTAATCCAGATAAACTCTCAGCAAGGACTTGGAGGAAGGTATAGAGAACAATATAGGATATAATGGTGATAAGAATCATGCATGGAGGTGTTCATTAATTAACATTGTCCTCTGGGAGCGGAAGAATTAAAGGTATAAATCAAAGATGAAGAAGATTATTCCCTAATGTAAGTCTCTCAAACATGCATGTTAAATTCAATAATATAGATTCCTGGCAAATGCTTTTTGAGATCGAGTCTAATGGTATATGTTAGCTTAATTAGTTACGTTAATTCAGACAGCAGCTGGTTGAGCCATAAGAATGTTCAAAGCTGCATGCTTCTGGTCGTGCATGATATATATGGGAAGCTAGGCCATAACTCTATATATGTCTCGTTTCCGGAGTTTTCTTTTTAATTATTTACTTCTCTCTCAATCAATTTCGCATCATGTAATTGGAATTTACATGCCTTGCATGTCTTTGTTTCGGCATTCTGTCTGTCTGTCTGTCTGTCTTCCCTTAGTTTCATGTGGTCGCAGAGATTATGGTCTATAGATATAAATATAGTTTTCTTTTCAATTTAAATTTTCTTTCCAATTCTTATGTTTTTAAGTTTTTTAATAAACGGAAAATAAAAGACCACTTTTTCTGCCAAAGTTTTCCGTCCTCAATATTATCCTCAACTTTTAAAATAATAAATTTTAAATTACAATTCATGCCCTCAATTTTAAATTTTCTATTCTTTTCTATTTAAAACTCAGAAACAACACAAATGAAAATTTCAAGTTTTCTATTCTTTTCTTTTCTGTTCTAATTTAAATTTTTTATTACTCCCTCCGTCCCAAATTAATTGCTCAGTTTTGACTTTTTTAAGTCAAATTGACTATTTTTAGAATTAATAATTAAGCATATATAAATATATTTCTAAAATTATAAAAATTGGGATTAGTAATAAATTGTATATACTTTCTTTTGGTTATAGTCTCTTCACCTATATTTTAGCAAAAATAGTAAAAAAAAATAGTTTTAAAAATAGTCAATTTGATTTTAAAAAGTCAAAACTGAGCAATTAATTTGGGATGGAGAGAGTATTTTTTTTTTTTTTTTTGTTCAAAACTCAGAAACACAGTGTTAAAGTCTATGTATTTTTTCAATAAAAGGCGGTTACATGACGTCATTATAGAATTAGTGTAGTAGTAACACTGAACAATTATTCCCCACGTGTGTTTTTCTTTCTTTAGCCGCCTTTCCCAATGGTGCAAAAAAAATATATGTGCGCCTCTAAATTTTCTGCTATTTTTGGTCATACGTGTTAGTTAGGCTATTCTTCTTCTACCACGCCAGAAAATATAGAACTAGGCAAAATAAATAAATAAATAAATAAATTAAAATTAAAAAAGGGAATAAAAAGATATATAGTGTACATGGTTGAACGTACAAGTACTGTAGTAGTATAAATTGGACTTTGCAAGTTGCAGCTAGTGGTTGTTTTTATTTTCTACAGTTGGTAGCCGAAATTTAATGATCCAGCTGGTAGTCAATATGCGGAGAGCTTTCACGATGCAAATATGTGTATATATATATACAGAACCGATCAGGTGAGAGCTCTTTTATTTTATTAAAATGCAGATTTTTTTTCTGTTTTTTTTAAAAACAACTAATTTTTTTTTTAATATTTTATGGAACTGGAATTTTTTCATAATACAATGTTTTGGGCGTGATTTAGATATCTATACCAAAAAATGTATGTACAGTCTGCACAGACTGTGCATACCTGTTTTGTTATACGTATCCAAATCACATCCAAAACACTGTATTATGAAAAAAAATTCTGTTTCATAAAATATGACTTTTTTTTTAGTTGTTTTAAAAAAAAAATCAAAAAAAAATGTTCGCATTTTAACAAAGTAAAGGAGCCTTTACAGGAACCGGACCCTATATATATATATATATATATATATATATATATATATAGTCCAATTCTCCAGGTGAATCGAAAAGAACGAACTAAGAACAAATCATATATAGCGGTTTTTTTTTTCCGCTATAGCATAGAAAAACTCGATTTTTATCTTTATAGCGACGGAAAAATTATCGCTATATATGGGTTATCAGATTCATTCATTTGGAGAGAGTCGGGCTATATATATATATATATATATGCATTCATACGTATGAAAAATAATTTATATACCGACTAAATTTCATGATATATTTAGATTGTGGCGTGGAACCATAAGCAATATAAAAAAATAATTACGTTTGAATTCTTTATTTTACGAGTTTGTTTGGTTATCAACGTTTGTTGTTCGACTACAACAGTTGAGTTTGTAGCGTTTGAACCTTTAAATGCATTGCATCAATTTTTGTGCGTTACGACTTAAATATTACCTTAGTGAATTAAATAAATTGAATAAATTTTTAAAATATATTTATATTTTTAAACGTTTTAAATATAAATAAAGATACACATGATACACTTAATGTAGTATATCAAAAACATAAAAATCGTAACTACAAAATGCTCTTTCATTTTTTTTGTTTTTATCTAGAATTGTCGTCTTTGTATTACTACAGTTATTTATTGTTGGAGCAGTTAGGATTATTACTACTAGCACACAAGCTGGAGAGAGAAAGGCTAGCTTACAAGCCTAGACTATTAAACCCTACCAACCCAAAGGGTCGAAGTCAATATTATTGACTTTTGAAATTTTTAATCAATTATCAAAACCCACTTCAATATCAATTAGTTGTAGTGAGAGAGGGATTAGGAAAAATTAATTAATTTTGATTAATGGAACTATGACATGACAAAATCACTATTAATAAAAAATAAATAAAGATGATGTTAGATATTTTAAATTTTTTTTATCTCAAAAAGTATTTTAAATGATGTGGTATCATAACATTAGTTGGATAGATATTGACTGTGTCATAGATTATCGTTAAAATATTCAATAACATGTCATTTGAGACCCCTTAGATTTAAGGGTATAAACGAGTCCAACCGAAGCAAGCAGAGAGCTGGTTGAATTTGACTCAAAATTTTAAATTCATACTCGAATTCGATCCGACTTGGATCGAATTATATTCAAATCACTCGCGAGCTTCGAATTCGAGTCTCTGCATAATAACTAGTTTTATAATAAATTGAATTTATTATTTTACTAGAAATGAAAAAATATATTTACTATTACACTTTACAAATATAAAATCACAATCATAAATAAAAATAAAAATAAAATAAAATAACAATAATTAATTATTATAATTTGATTAAGTTTTGTATATATTATAAGAGAATTTATCGAGTATATAATTGAATCTGTATAAATCGAGTATGTATCGAATCACAATCAAGAATTCGAGCAGTTTGAATCTTAAACAAGTCGAGTATAATCTTGCTCAGATTTTACTCATATTTTTTTCGAACTATTTTTTATGTTCATATTTTGATTATATTATTAACGAATTTGAATCTCGCTCGTATTTTTTCAAGTCAAACCCGAATCAAATTTGAACTATTTAATTCGTTTACAATCTTACTAACATTACTCCTAAAAAATACTAGTATAAAAACAAAGTTTTTACTAACTAGATTTTAAAATTAAATTATTTTTGACTGCATATAAATATTGTCCAGCCCAAAATAAAATGCAATCAAACTGTCTGAAACCATGAAACAGATTTCCCCTCGAGGGATCATCTTATTAAATTCTCAACTATTCCATCCGCCCGAAAGTTAAATACTCATATATAATTTGATTTTTAAGATTAAACGATAGTATATTAAATTTTAAAATTGATATAATTCATAAAAATTTAGAATGAAATAAAATTTATAATTAATCATTTATATTATATACTATACAATTATAATTATTATATCAACTAAAATTAAATAAATTTATACTCCCTCCATCCCATAATATATGACGTTTTAGATGATTTAATTTTTTCAAATTATTTGAGGTTCTATATAATTTAAGAGAATTAACCACAATCTTTCCAAAATTATCCCTCATAAGAAAATGTTACAAATGAGAGAGTGAGATAAGTACTCCCTCTGTCCCTCAATATAAGTCCTTTTAGAGAAGTATTTTTGTTTTTTAATGTATAAATCGTTTGTGAATTTCAAGTAAACATTAATTATTTAGTTTTTAATATTACCACAAGTATTAAATATAATCTTGGTTCTGTCACTATTTTTAATACCCTAATTTTTTTAATATAAGACAATATAAATAATTAATATTATATTTAATATTATATAATTATTTTTTTAATCCTTATGCACAATGTATATGTACAGTAAAGTAAATGACATCAAATGAATGATCCCATAATGGGCGGCGGAAAACTAGGCCCACCACAAAATCATAAAGTCATCCCCTAGACTCTAGACTAGATTATTACTACTATTGAGTTATTTTAAAGGAGGCTTTTTTTCAAAATATAATTTTGATTCTTTTATTATTTTTTTTATTAATAAATAATATTTTATTTTTTTAATATAAAAATAATATAAATAATTAATATTAAATTTTATATAATATAATTATTTTTTAATATTTTATAAATCTCTAAAATGAGAGTGAATAACTATTAAATATTACTAATAGACTTGGTATTAATTTCAACAATATATCACCGCCAAGGCTTAAAATTAATATGAATTCAACTAAATCACACACATATTATATATATATATATATATATATATATATATATATATATATATATATATATATAGTCCTAGGTTTTGGTCGGAAGTTCAAATTTTTTAAAAATTAAGTGTGATTTGGATATATATAACAAAATATGTCCGTACAAACATGTTTTGTTATATGTATCCAATCACACCCAAAACTATTATATTACGTAAAAATTTAAGTTTCATAAATTAATTTTTTTAATTGTTTTAAAAAAATAAAAAAAATAATCAAAATTTTGGTCAAATCCGGACCTAATCGTGAATATATATATATATATATATATATATATATATATATATATATATATATATGGTATTCATCCATGGCACGTTTGCCGTGGACCTTATGTCAATAAACAAGTTGATTATCGTTGATGCGGACAATGGAAGGCTGTGATTGGTCGAGTTTTCTCACTGGCTACGAACATGGCGGCGACCACTTCCTTTTTTATTAGTTTGTAAATTACATTCTTGCTTTAATTAAATTACATGCACTTGGCGGCGATTATATATATCGACGATTATATGTCCACCCATATAAATCATCGTATATGTATGTAAAGATAAGTTTATATTTATGTATACATAATGTAAAAATAAAAGATAATGATACATAATATAAAAATAAAAGATAATGATAAGATAAATCTGAATAAAAGATAAACTTATTTTATAAATATATAATGTAAAAATAAGATAAGTTTGAATAAAAGATAAATTTATCTTTTATAATAAAATAAATTTATCTTTTATTATAAAACATAAATTTATCTTTTACAATAAAATAAATTTATCTTTTATAATAAATAAATTTATGTTTTATTATAAAATTTAAATTTTATATTTTATTATAAAAGATAAATTTATCTTTTACACTAAAATAAATTTTATCTTTTATAATAAAATAAATTTATCATTTATAATAAAATATAAATTTTATTTTATTTTATTATAAAATAAAATTTATATTTTATTATAAATAATAAATTTATTTTATTATAAAAGATAAATTTATTTTATTGTAAAAGATAAATTTATGTTTTTATAATAAAAGATAAATTTATTTTATTATAAAAGATAAATTTATCTTTTATTCAAACTTATCTTATTTTTACATTATATATTTATAAAATAAGTTTATCTTTATTCAACTTATCTTATCATTATCTTTTATTTTTATATTATGTATCATTATCTTTTATTTTTTACATTATGTATACATAAATATAAACTTATCTTTACATAGCATATAGGCTATGGGTGGGATATACTGCGCTTTGGGATATACATCGCCTTCTACTGTAATGACATGTAATTTAATTAGAAGAATGTAATTTGCAAACTACAAAAAAGGAAGGTCGCCGCCACAAACAGTATAAGGAGAAAATTTTGATCAATCACATGGCGATCAATCAACAGAATTTAACTTGTTTATTTAATAAATATTAACCGTAAACGTCATTACGCTAAATAATAATTCTATATATATATATATATATATATATATATATATATATATATATATATATATATATATATCACATGTTTAATTAAGTAGTACAATGATCTGGCACACGTGAACCTGATTGAGACTAATCTCACATCCATTCAAAAACAGAGGCCATCAAATCAAAGCCCCTTGTATAGGTTGGACTATTGGACACATGAAATGAAGCCTTCCATTTTCTTTTCTATTTTTATATTTATTATATTCAACTGAAATTTAATATTTTTACATTCGATAAAAATAAATTCTAAGGTCTCATATATTTAAATTTTATGAATAATTTTTTTACCATTATGGTGTTTGGTCATTTTTTTTGTTGATATAATAATTCCTTAATTACTCAATTTTTCGTAATAAATATCGGAATTCGATTCTCACTCTCCCTCTTCACGATGATTATAATATTACCAAATGATAATCATATGCGTAATAATAAAAACTACGGATTGAATCGGTGCGGTTTTAGGAAGCGTCCAAGTACAAATTGGAGCATTCTCTTATTGTACTTTTGCGATAATAAAATTTTAATAAAATTAGATTTATTAAAGGCTCTAAATTTAAAAAAAACAATAGACGAAAATAAACACTAGATATAATTTTAAATAACGTAATTTCAGGAGAAAGAAAGGTGAATTATGCATCTCTCATTAATGTATAATTAATTTTGAAAAGAATAGAAGAGTAGTAATACCTTAGCAACGAATGAATAGATGAGGTGGGCTGCCGTCACATTTCATCACGTTTATTCCTTCCTTAGGAGATGGAAAAGGGGAGGTGCTAAATCTTCTAAGCTTTCCAACGCTCTCACATAAAAAAGCAAAGCAATGCGTATGTGATTCAAATTCGATTAAGAATTCGATTCGAAAAATACTGAGTGAGACTAGGATTAGGTTAATAATATGATCCAAATTTAAGCATTAAAAATAGCTCGAATAAAAATATAGTAGTAGAATCTCGCAAGCGAGTTATACTCATTAATTCGTTTTAAGGTTCAAACTACTTTCGAATTTTTAATTGTGATTCGATAAATACATATTCGATTAGATGTTCGATAAATTCTCTTATAATATATACAAATTTAATCCAAATTAGGATAATTAGTTATTATTTTGTTTTATTTTTAATTTTAATTATGATTTTATATTTGTAAAATGTAATAATAAATATATTTTTTCTTTTTAAGTAAAATAACAAATTCAATTTATAATTATATTTATTATAAAACTAGTTATTGTGTGGATATTCGAATTCGAGCTTGAATTTGAAGCTCGCGAGTAGTTTGAATAAATATTCGAGTCGAGTCGGATCGAATTCGAGTAATAAATATTCAAGTCGAGTCGAATCTGAGTATGAATTTTCAAATATAATTGAATTGAGTAGAATTAAGTAATGAATTTACCATTTAAATCGAATTGAGTAGGCTCTGCATTCGATCCGATTAAACTCGTTTACACCCTTACTCTCACATCCAAATCTCACCATTTTGGGCTGTTTCGGATGCATTCATTAGTCTTCAACAATGTTAAACTGATAAAATATAATAGACATCAAGTTTAACTGCAGCGGAATAAACAATCAATTAGAAGAGTCAAGTAGAGAGCATGATATCTACTATCTTACATGATTTAAAATGTTTTCATCAATTTTTATCGCGAGACTAAGACAATAAATAAACCACATCGATCGGTCCTCCTGACTCTGGGCCATGATATTCATTAAATCATCAATGGTCATAACTATATCTAGAATAATCCACGGTCATAATCATACCAAAACTGTCCATCAATGCACTACAGGCCACTAAGGACTTTTAACACATCATTTATAACATTACAGGTCATGATTATACAATGATTCCTGGTCATAATCATACCAAGTCCATCTATGCACGTAAGTCAAAGATGACTTTCATCACAATATAAGCATGAGGATGATGACAATGACATAATAATTCAATAAAACAAGTTCGAGAATAAATTTTAAAGATTTATAAGTTAATTTATCCTCGAAATCAATTACGTCCAAATTATCAACATGATATTGCTTTGTGGAGTAAAATTCAAGAATGCTCGGAAGAATATTTCCATGAAAAGAATCTTTGGATGAAGCGCTTGAATATCCAAGATATTCTACTAATTTCATGGAGTATAGAAGCGAAAACTTTAACCAACCTGAGTATAATAGAATATATGAAGCGTAAATGGATTTTTCGCTTGCCATACGGTAATCCACGTAGACGAGATCATTTCCATAATTTAATAAGGAATGAATCGAAGGATCATTCACCGTCGTCTGATAATCCACATGATGCAGTTATTCCAACGAATAATAAAGAATAAAATAATAGAAAAATTCACGGGCATGCGATAGGCCATGAGACGAGTTATTCTCAGCGAATAATAAAGAATGGAACTAGGTCAATGCATAATCCGCATGAGCGGGATGTTCCAACATAATAATAAAGAATGAAACTAGGTCGTATGTGTCCATGCGAGCGAGGATGTTCCAACGAGAATAATAAAGAATGAAACCCGGGTCATGCGTAATCCGCATGCAGACACGATGTTCCAACGAATAATAAAAAATGGGATAACAAATGAAATTCACGAGGCATTGGATGAGCCTTGCAGACGAGTTATTCAACGAAATAATAAAGAATGGAATAACGAAGAAGAATTTCACCATATATCGCGATCTTGGCATAAGGCAGTTATTCAACATAATAATAAAGAATGGAATAACAACTCTTACAGTATTGAAAGAAAATAACTCTCTTCATACGAAAGAATAATACCCACTTACCTTAGAAAAACTGGATATTGGAATAGTGAGGTGGCAGACTTATCTTCTTCTTTCTCTCTATAATTTCTCTCTATAATAATTGCTCTAAAGCTTTAGTGAATCGGTGAGAAATGAAGGAAGAATGAGCTTATTTATAAAAAATATAGTTTCGATAATTTACACGTTTTGGGGCTCGAAATATTACAGATATAATACCTTCCTCTTTTTCTTCATTTTTAATTTAGTCCTGCAAGTATTATCAAACTTGCACCACCTCCCTAATAGTAAATAATGTGAATCAATAGTTCAATCATGTGAATCAATAGTTATAATCATGTGAAAATCTGAATTACAAGATAGTACCTCCATCTATACCTCCATTTTTAACTTAGTCATGCAGTATTATCAATCTTTGCACCAACTCCCCTAATAGTACAAGAATGTGAATCAATAGTACACACATGTGAATAAATAGTTATAATCATGTGAATTAATAGCAATTAATTGCTCATTTATCCGATTAGTTACCCGACTGGTCAGTATAACTTCCAGACATCAATTAATATCAAAATAAATGTCGATTTTCACTAACACTAATAATTCTAACACAATGGAACTATCAATTTCATCTTTAATCAACACGAACTTATTAAATCATTAATATTATAACTCACAATATTTAACAACCGAATTAGTTACTGGAAAGAGGGCTTTCAGATAAAATTTCTCACTTATTGACGCACAATTAGATGACGAAAACCTCTCTTGATGCGGAACTTCTAGACATTGTAAATATTGTAATTTAATAATATGAATAACTTTGTCGTTTCAATTATTGATTTAATAATATATCATATTATGCGGATAATCTTGTGATGAATAATCGAATCGATAATATGAGAGATATGATCTTTATCATCTGGACCATCACTCCGCTTCCTCGACTCGTCCATTATATATTCTCATTTTACGAAGAGAGCGGTGAAAGAAAGGGTGAGCTCAACTAGCCCAAGAAGAAATATTATGACTAAGATAATGCGAGAATAAATTATCATTAGCCTTCAACAATGTTAAACCGATAAAATATAAAAGACATCAAGTTTAAGCTGCGGTGAACAAAGCGATCCATTAAAAGAGTCAAGTAGAGAATAAAATCTACTATCTTATATGATTTAAAAAGTTTTCATCAATTTAATCTTTGAGACTTCGACAATAAATAAACCACATCATCGAATCATCCTGCGCACTACGAGCCAGGATATTCATTAAATCATCAATGGTCAAATGACTATCTTAGAATAATCCACAGTATAATCATATCAAAATTGTCCATCAATGCACTACAAGCCAACGTGGATTTTACCACATCATCCGTCATATTACGGTCATGACTATACTGAATAATCCTCATTCATAATCACACCAAGTCCATCTATGCACGTAAGCCAAGATGACTTTTATCACAATATAAACATGATGATGATGATGATATAAGCATTAATCAACGAAAACAAGGATAAATATTAAAGACTTTAAATTTATCCAAGTATTATCAATCACTTAATAAACTCATAATCTAATATTATTAATATATAACAATATTTTAATCACTTCTTAAACTTATATATAATTTATTTCAATTGTTTATACTTTACCAAATAATGCATTTAATCATTCAAAAATGTCATACTCATAAGATTTCATCACCAATGATCAAATTCCTTATCAAAAATCTGCATATACCCTATATAAGATTCTCAAGCCATAAAATCCTATTTACTAATTTCGTTACTTCACATAACATATTTAACTCATATGTTCGTAACTAAACCATTTTCATGAAAAATTACAAATCAACTTGTATTTTTCTATCTTTTGCCCAAACATATATACATATATTTCATACACAACAAGTATTTTTTTATAATTTTTTAACTCCCTTAAGTGTTTTTTAAAAATCAATTTCTAATTAATTCCTTTAAAAATTAACTACCTCAAGTTTAACTCCAGAGATTCCCAAATCTTGGCAGGATCTTACAAATATTAACGTGAGCTTCCAGTTTAAATTTCATGGTCATCGGAGTTATAGAACTCCTAAGCATAGCATTTTTGTCTAAAAACCTAAATATTGAAATAGTCATAACTTGCTCATTTTAAGTCGAAATGAGCTCATTTTTGGACAGGAGGTATTTTATACTATATATTTTCATGTCCCAAAAGGCCGAAATTTTTCTCACAAACTAAGTGGCCGAAAATGCCCTTTGAAATTTCTGGATAGTAGCCTTTTTGGTACGTTGCAGTTTTTGACTCCTTTGTTAAAATTAGTCCACATGAAAATCTACAACACCTTTTCCAGTGATTCCACTTGGATAAGTTAGAAAACTCATAGATCTAACTCTAGAACTTGACCACACTCAATAATTTGAAATATAATAGGATATATGGTCAATTGAATTTCATATTCCATTTTCACCAAAATCTGATTTTCAACCCTTTGTGATTTCTAAGAAACTTTCATGTTTTCACATAATAACCAACATAACTCATCATGACAATGACATAATAATTCAATAAAACAAGTTCAAGAATAAATTTTAAAGATTTATAAGTTAATTTATCCTGAACTCAATAATGTCCAAATTATCAACATGATCTTTGCTTTGTGGAGAAAAAATTCAAGAATGCTCGGAAGAATATTTCCACGAAAAGATACTGGATGAAGCGCAAATATCCAGGATATTCTACTAATTTCAAGGAATATAGAAGCCAAAGCTTTAACCAACTGTGTATATTAGAATATATGAAACTGCAAATGGATTTTCGTCCACCATGCGATAATCCACGTAGCCAGATCATTTCCATAATTTAATAAGAAATGAATACAAAGGATCATTCAACATGCATGTGTTAATCCACCACAGACGGAGTTATTAAAAGCGAGAATAATAAAGAATGGAATAACGAAGGATTCACCATGCATGCGATGAATCGTAATAAATAATTGAACCGGTCGTGCGTAAGCGCATGTAGGCGAGGATATTAAACGAGAATAATAAAGAAGCGGAATCGGTCACGTGAAATTCATGCCAAGCGATATTCCAACGAATAATAAAGAATGGAATAACAACGAAATCACCATGCATGCGATGAATCGCGCAGACGGGTTATTCAATGAATAATAAATAATGGAACCGGTCGTGCGTAAACGCACAAACAGATATTCGAATAGAATGATAAAGAATGGAATAATGTAAGAATTTCACCATGTATGTAGTGGTTGCCAGATAGAGCGAGTTATTCAACATAATAATAAATAATGGAATAATGAAGAATTTCACTATGTATGCGGTGCTTGGCATACACTGAGTTATTCAATGAATAATAAGGAATGGAATAACGAAATTCTCTTCGTGAATAATGAAAGAAATAATACCTTACCTTATAAAGAAGAGTAATCCAACGGGTAGGGCATGGATATACGTGAAGAAAACTTGCAGACTGCGCTCAAAGCTTCTTAAAACTCTAAAGAAATACCAAGATTATAGAGAATTCTCTAAATTTACGGTGTGATTTGAATTCTAACTAAGCATCCTATTTATAGGAAAATAGAAAGGATACTATGCAATAAAATATAATATATATATATATATATATATATATTTTATTTAAAATCTAATAAAACAATTAACTTTATAAAAGTATTCTATTTTATATAAAAAAAGATTTTACTATCTGAAAACCTTTATCGCAGTCTTATCATGCAAATACTATGCGTAATAAAATATAATATATTATAATTATTGTCTAATAAAACAAATAACTTTATAAAAGTATTCTATTTTATATAAAAAGCTTTTCTATTTTATTACATTAATAAGACTAATAAAACAAAATTTATATATATAATATATATATATAAACTTTCGTGACTTCATAAAAATACACCTCAATATATTTAACAACATTTATCATCATTATTATAATTCAAAATATTAATCTACCAGGTCGTTCCCAGGAAAGAGGGGGATTTCCAATAAGGATTTCTCCCTATTGGTTCGTAATTAGGTGACCAAACCTCTCATTGGCAGAACTTCTAAACATCATTAATATTGCAAATAATAATATTAATAACTTCGTCGTCTCAATTATTGATTTAATAATATACAAAATATCGACAATAATTGAATCAAATAACGTGAGATATTATCGTGAATTCTTTGTAGCAATAATTGAACAAAAGCGAGTGACTTCTCACGTAAACATCAATAATCAATATCGTGTGCTACTTGTCTGTACCCACAGCGTATTCTTTTTATCTTTTACTACCAAGTAGTTCAACGGTTTTAACGGTAAAACTTCCGCCGTTATTTTCATAAAATATTTTTGTCGTTTTCTTAATCCGACAATAATTCCGTTGTGGGGTCCACCAATGATTGTACGGTCGTATGGATATTTCCCGACAAAAAGAATATTTCCCGACCAATCGAATATTATATAACAACTTGCATACTTTGCAAAATTTATAAATACTACCTACAACTATAACATTATCTCAAATCTACACCATAATATTCAAAAAAATATTTCGAGAAAATTAAATCTTTATTCATAAAATTTGGGATTTTACAATCTCCATTGTTGTCTCTCTTCTATCTAAAGCTCGACAATTTCAGATCTTCAAAAGTTAGGGTTCGGTAAATTAAGACCAAAATGCAGATGATGGAGATGATAAGCAAAGTCCGAGGCTTTTAGATCGTGGGTGATTCTTTGTGTAGGTTTGTAGGGGGTTTTGATCCGAGTGTGTTTTGATTTTAAAGTTATGATCTGGAGCAGTGGATATTTTAGGGTTTTTGGATTTGGGGTTTCAGATCCTAGTGTTTTGTTGGGGTTGGTGTTTTAGAAGAGGGGTCCATTTCAGATATGGGTTGTTTATTAGTTTATTTCATAATTGGGTTGTTGGTTTATTCATCAACATATCTAAGGGTGTAAATGAACCGATTCGAACTGAGTATTGAGTTGCTCACATTTGGTTCACAAAATTTATCGAATATAAAATAAGGTTTGATTTAGGCTCTACCAAGTCGATCCCGATCCCGAACCGTTTGAACTCTTTAAACGAAATCCGAGTATCAATAGAAAATTACAATTTGAGGAGGTTCAAGTAATTTATCGAACTTTAAAATTTGCTCATATTTGGTTCATTTATATTTCGAATCGAACTCGAATCAGAATTTTAGTCGAGAGTACGAATTGAGCCCGAACTGTTTGCTAATTTTACCGTCTTAAACATATCTATATATATCTATTAAAAATATAACACGTTATGGATACATCTCAAATTCATTTGGATTTGGTGGACACAACTCAATGCTTATCTTTTTTGCATTCAAGCCACGATTTAGCTCATCTTTTCCATTCTTTGTAGCCATAGGCAATCTGTACTTATCTGAGATTTAGTCTAATTTCTTATAGAGGTTGCAAGCTTAGAGGATTCATAGTTCTAATTTACAAGATCTTGGTGTTTCACTAGAGTTGGTAATTTGGAAGAAGGTTCCATTTATGTGTGAATAATAATAATAATAATAATAATAATAATAATAATAATAATAATAATAATAATAATAATAATAATAATAATCCTTTTAATATTCTACTGGGAAAAATGAATTGATTTAGTATAAATCTTAATCCTTTTGCTAAAGTATTAGCTAGTCTTGTGTAGTTAGGTGATCACATGACCAAGATCTCAAATTTGAGGTTTTTGGTTCGATTCTTGGGAGATCGTATTTTTTGACAATTAATTGAAAAATGCACATGTTATGACAAAAAACGTCCACATCATCATCAGCATTTTACTTGAGTTTTATAGCTTCAAGGTTTCCTTTTCTAAATAAAATAAAATTCCTATAACTATGGAAACAAACTTCCATATATAACAAATAAATATGGCAACAAAATCCTAATAGTAATCTAATTCGAACTTATGAAGATCTGAATTCAACTCCCGAAGTTATAACGACGACCGAAGTCCTCAATGCCTGAAGCCGAACTTCCGAAGTCAAGTCAACTAAAAACCAAAACCAAAAGACTCTCATACTAAAAGATATCAATTTTTGTCATTAATAGTGTCCTGGGTGAATAGTACCCGAGTGAATAGTACCCCGGCATGAAAAGATTAAAATTTAACAAGAATGTTCAAAAAAATATTTCCGTGAAAAGATACTCGATGAAACGCAAATTTCAAAGATATTCTACTAATTTCAAGGAGTATAGTAACAATACTTAACAAAATGAGTGTAGAATTCGGAATCTGAAGCGAAATAATATTACTTACATACTACAGAGTATGGAAGAAAATATTATTTCTTACGAGTATTGAACAAAAATAATATCCCTTACCTTAAAAGGAGAGTATATCTGACTGGTAGGGCAGGAATATTCTTGAAGAAAACTTGCACTATTTTTTACACTCAAAACTTCTTTAAACTCTAAAGAAATAAGCTCAATATTATAGAAGAAGTATTCTCAGATTCTGGTGTGATTTTCAATTCTAATTTAAGCATCCTATTTATAGGAGAATGGCAGGGCATTATTTACAAAAAAAATATCACGGATGCACAGGGAAAAAAATTCACTTTCTACCGACAATTTTAAAAAATGGGTAAGTGGGGGTTCATGTAATAAGCCAAATCTCTATTTATCTCAATTCACCTGGCTTCTCAAAACATATTTTTGATCAATAATTATTCATCATTAATATTATAACTCGCAATATTAACAACCAGATCATTCTGAGGAAAGATGAAGCTTTTCGATAAGGACTTCTCCTTATTGGCGCGTAATTAGGTGACCAAATTTCTTTCCTCGACAGAACTTTTTAGACATTGTTAATAATGCAAATAATAATATGCATAACTTTGTCATCTCAATTATTGATTTAATAATATAAAATATTGTGCAGATGATACTGTGACAATAATTAAATCAATAATATGAGATATTATGCATCAACTATTGTTGCAATAATTGAACAAAACTGAGTGACTTCTCACGTAAGCATCAATAATCAATGATATTGTACAATACCGTGTGCTACTATGCAATCACGCGTATTACTGCATTTTTACCACTGGGTATTTCAACAGTTTAACGGTAAAACTTTTGTCTATTTTTATAAAAAGTTATTTCTGTTGTTTTCTAACTCCGACAATAATTCCGTTGTGGGGTCCACCAATGATTGTGCCGTCGTACAAATATTTTCTGACCAATCGAATATTTTATGACAACTTGATTACTTTATAAAATTTGTAAATATTACCCACAACCATAACATTATATCAAATTCACACCTTATTATTCAAAAAAAATATTTAAAGAAAATTAAATCTTTATTCATAAAAGTTGGGGTCTTACACAATATGCATAATATACTGTGTGAACATCTAAAATTTATCATATGCGCTAAAATAACCAAGCACAAGTGGAAACAAATGAATCTCGCATAAATGATAAATATCTCAAAATAACAATGAATATCTTTAATACAAGCCAAATAATAAGTGATATACAAGTAAATAATAGAAAGTATATCAAATCCTACGAAGCCCTAATGAACAAACATGCCTACAAAAAGCATATTTAGGAATCGACTTCGTCAAAGGATCAACTACCATAAGACTAATGGGCATGTACTCCAATATCACCTCATTATTTGCTATGATATCTCTGATGAAGTTCATCCTCAAATCAATGTGTTTAGGCTACAACATACTGAAATATTAGTCTCTAACATTTAGTGTATTTAGAGATGCCATTAATGATGTTTTCCAAGCTTTTAAACATGTAATCATGGTATAAAGTGTAAATATAAAGTACATAAGATCACAAACCATGCTCTGATGCCAACGTAGGGATTTTAATACGCATGTTATTCATATTTACACATAATCAGGAAAATCAAAGGCATACCTCTTGAAGCGTAATTAAACCTTTGATGCGAAAAACCTCTTGTCGTTCTTTTTTTAACCCAACAGCGTCTCCGAACTACGATCGAGAACGGATCACTAACTCACGGTACGTAACAATTAGGGTTTGGTAGTGTATTAGGCAGGGGCGGATCCAGACTCATAATTCAGTGGGGTTAATCTCAAAAAAAATTCTTACAAATAAAATTTTTATAAAATAACTTACAAAACTAAACAATCTTCAAATATTATCTATAATAACATTTTTCGAGCTTTCATTGCTTGAAATTGTTGCATGATAGCCTCATTTTTAATAGTTACAAAAATATCACGCTCAATGTATGTTACTAAACAGTCATTCATCCATTCATCTCCTATTTGGTTACGGAGTTCATTCTTCACGATATTTATGGCTGAAAATGTCCTTTCAACGATTCAGATGTAGCGGGTAAAAGTAGAGCCAATTTCAAAGAACAAATAGACTTGGGGATACACATCATCCTTTCTTTTCTGAACCAACATTTGAGCCAATTCACCAATTCCTTTTATACTCAAAAAATTGGAATCGTTTCTCATATCCACAATAAAATTTTGGATTTGACCATCAAGTGCCAAAAGTTCCATATCATCAAATTCTGAAGGGTAAAGTTTTGCAAATTCAATTAATTTTTTATTGTCAAATGCCGAGAAAGAGTCACGTGGGTCAAGACATGCTATACTTGAAAGTAACTCTGTATTTGTGTTATCAAAGCGGTCATTCAACTCCCCAAGTTGACTATCAATCACAGTAAAAAATAATTGAACCCTAAAGCGGTGAAGGTTTGTGATTTCTTCAATATTGTGTTGTGGTCTTCCTGGAAACACAAAAATATCCTCCATCCTCGGGACAACTATGCTATGCAATGCACAAAATTCACAAGTTTCCGCTAACAAAACATCCCAGTTTTCTCTCATACATTGACAAGAGCTATTGCGTTGACAATGTCTTGATCTTTCCTCTGTAAGGCTTGTGATAAGTCATTTGTAATTCCCATGACTCCTTTCAATAAGTGTAACAAGAACACAAACTCAAAATCATTCATGTATTTTAAAAGTGTACTAGCTTCTGTACTTTTCTCCTCTTCGACATCATCTGCTACAAACTCGAGCACATCCATTATTGGAGAAAACAAGGTAATAACACTCAAAATTGTTTTAAAATGTGAACTCCAACGCGTTTCTCCAGGTCGTTTTATTGTTGTTTCTTGATTCAAACCTCGTCCACTCTTGATTTTGCCACTAGCAACTCCTTCAGCTACTTTTTGAAATTGCTTCAATCGGAGAATTTCTTTTCGTTTGCAAGAAGCCCCAACAACATTTGCTAACAATCCAAGATAGTCAAAAAAAGAACATAATGACTTATGTTTCTTAGCAACCGCAACAAGTGTCAATTGAAGCTGATGTGCAAAACAATGAATATAGAAAGCACATGGATTTTCAGATAATATTAAACTCTTAAGACCTTTAAACTTCCCTGACATATTGCTAGCTCCATCATAACCTTGATCACGCACACGTGATATGCTCAATCCATGTTTAGAAAAAAGTTGATCAATAACAACTTTTAGTGTCAAAGCAGAAGTTTCAGGAATATGAATAATGGCAAGAAATCGCTCAATTATACAACCATACCTGTCCACATATCGTAAAACCACTGCCATTTGTTCTTTGATTGATGTATCACGAGCCTCATCAACCAACAAAGAAAAAAACCCATCCCCAATTTCTTTAATGAGCAAATGTAGTCAAAAATGCAAATGTGCTCTACAAATATCTTTTTGAATTGAGTGTGCAATCAATTTATGATTCTCCTGGAGCATTTTTAGGACAACTTTTTACGCACCTCATCATTGTTTTCCGAAGAAAATCTAGTTTGAGAAATAAATAGCCCTCGCTTTCTTGAACCTCTCCGACTCATCGTGACCACGAAAAAGGCAATCCTTCTTTTTAAAAGAAACCTAACACATTTAATCGACGCGACCAATCAAGACGGTGAATCGATCCTTTGTTGCTCGAGCTTATGTTAGCAAATTGATATCTATGTGTTGAGGTTGATTCAATAAATCACGACAAGCTTGTTCACATTTACGATGAACACTACCATGATCTCCAACATGTATTTCTAATCTGTCCATCTTCTTCCAATTTCTAAATCCCTCGCCAACAAATGCATCCCCACCACCTTGGTTACCATGATCAATTTTAAATAGGTAACAACATAAACAAAATAGTGCATCTTCACTCAAACTATATTCCAACCTACTTTGATATTTTTTGTACCAATTCTTGTTGAATTTACGAGCAATTCCACTAATTAGTGTATTTGGAAATTTGTGAGGTATTGGTTGAGTCGGGCCCCTAAGTAAATAATTTCTTCGAAAATTCTCTCTTTCACTAGCAGGATAAGAACTAATTGGAGGTCTTTTACCGGGATCTCCCTCAATATTAAGGGAAGGAGATACCGATGTATGGGTTTGGAGGTTAACACTTTGCGGGTGAGTTTCTTGGTGAATATCAGTAGTGACATATTCGTCACTAGTCCCTTCAGCTTGGACATTTTCATGAATGGATTCAAATTTTGTACGTTTAGTTGTTATAACCCAGTTACGTATGTCCATGCCTGACAATCAATAAATATTTAAAAACTAATTCAACATCAAAATAAATCAATATATAATATGAATAGTCAATTGTAATTAGCAATTAGCACCAACAATAAACGATCTCAATTAAACTACTAACAAGTAACATTACAAAATTGAAAAAATATAAAAATAGATTAGAAACACATACTTGAAGAACTTTTATTTGATGGAGTTCTCTTTATTGTTGTAGTGTTGCTTTAAGAAGTAAAAAGCCCTAATTTTATAAAAGTACAAACAAGAAAAATCCATAAACAATTATAAAAATTTCTAAAGCAAATATTAAATTTGTGAAATTAAAAAACTAAAATTAAAATATACTTTGAAATCAAGATCGCAGATCGATGACTGAACGACAGAACTGGGTGACTCGCTTACATCGTCGGTTTGATCCACCTCTCTTTGTTATGCACCACTTTGGCGGGTGGGGATAATGATAAATGTGCAAAACTGAAAAAGGGCTTAGAATTTGGATTATTAGAAAAAGCCGAAAAGATTGGGAATTTGGAATACAACTTGCAAGACACAGATACTGAAAAGGCATATTGATATAGTTAGTGGAGAAAAAACTAAAAAAGGCATGGCCCGCAGCTGACTTACTGTTTAGCATATATAATATACATGAAACTTCACTTTAGACCCTCGTTTTTTTTTCTAATATGCCCTCTAACTTCCTTAAAATTTCGATTGGGGTCGGTGCCTCTCCGCCTCAAGCACCAGTCCGCCCACAGTATTAGGGCGCTCTGTATATTTAATAACTAAATGATCAAAATTGCGTGTTAATTGATCGACTGAGGGATACGGGTATTTAATACGTAAATAGTTAAACCACTCTCTAGCATTTCCCCCACGTTCAGTCAATCCACGTTTAATTAATTAAACGGTTCTATTGACCTTATCAATTGAGTAATCTATAAATTAACTCAAATAAATCGGACCCTCCATGAACGCTCTATTTATATTTCCGTAATCCAACAATAATAAATATATATTAACCTATGTATGTATATATATGGTGAGTTGTAATTGAGAGAGAAAGCTAGAGATGACCGGTGGTGGTACATACGCGTAAAATAACGTGTATTGTGAGCCTCATCCTCTGACCAATTTCTTCTTCGTTACTATATCGTCAGCATGAGCTTGTGAATTAATAGTGTTGATCATCACCCTCGTATATGGATTAATTTATACAGCCACAGGACTGTTTCATTTTTATAATTAATAGAGTTGATCAAATTAAATGCCACCATAATTATAATATTTATAATTTATTAAATTAATTAATTCAAATTAAATGCCAGGCGCAGTATGTATGAATGTAATAGTAATATATTTGATGTATGCTTGGCCGCGTGAAGGATAATTAAAAAAAAAAGAGTTGCTGCGCCAATTTCTTTTTGACTTTTGAAGCATTCAATTCCTGGATATATACCGACTCTTATAAATTAAGCCAACAAACTCACTCAATTATCTTACAATAATAATAAAAAAAAAAACTTTCAAGCTAGGCAGTAAAGTGAGACTTTCTTAGCAATTAATTAATCTAATTACTTGATTAAATACTACTAATTACATAATAAACATGTTAATGAGATATTAGCATATAAGTTAAGATTGGAGTCCTAATTAACCATTATGTGTGTGTATATATATATAGGGTCCGGTTAACATGAAGTTTATTTTTTAGTAAGTTGTGGAATTAACAATAGAATGTTTATACATGAGGCTAGCTAGCATGCGTGTCAAGATCTTTCTGATAATAATTGACCAATTTAACTAAAAATGAACTTCATGCTAACCACTTCCATATATATGTTTAGTTACTCGGTATTTGCAATGTTTAGAAATCTAAATGTACTTGATAATTTTATTCATTTAATACCAATAACTTATTTTAAACACAATTTATTTTATTTATGAGTGTAACATTTGAGACTCAAACGAAACGCACTAAAATTATACAATGCATTTGGAGGTCAAACACTAGGGCATATAAATATATATAACTAATAGCAATATTTTAAAGGGATTAATTGTTAGGGTGATGCAAATAGAATATATAGGGATCCCCAAACCCCACCACCACCAGCCCCACCTCCTAACAAAGAAACTTACCTTTTTTTAAAAAAACCGATTTATCTCGCTCTTATCACATTCTTTTTCAACCATGTAGATATCGATCTACCATATAAAGCCAAGCATTAATAGATAAAATATTAAACAAACAAATAAAATAAAAAACTAAAAAACAAAACCCACGAGCCTTCCTCAAGAAGTGCCTTGTAGCCTACGTAACTTCTTTGGTCATACCTTATGTAGCTCCTGCTAAACCCTCTTTCTTTCTATTTAAGGCCCTTGTATTGTCCTCCTTTCTAAACTGCTGCTTCCCTTTCATAAAAATATCCCCACCAGAATTTCCTTTTTTGTTTGGCTTTCTAAAAAGCTTTATTTTAGTGAATATATAAGTATATATATATAAATTATTATTGTTCAATTAATTAATGTCCATGGAAGGAGCTCCAATTGTGGTTGACGAAGGAGATCAAGAGCTCCTCAATTTGCCTCCAGGATTTAGGTTTCATCCAACTGATGAGGAGATTATTACTCACTATCTTACCCAGAAGGTGGTCAACAACAACTTTTATGCAACTGCTATCGGAGAAGTTGATCTAAATAAGTGCGAGCCATGGGATTTGCCAAGTAAGGATATATATATATATATATCGATCTTAATTATTCGAATCATTTTCTTCTTTTCTATTTGTGTACGTACGTGTTTTAATTATCTGATTTAAGAAATTCATATAAAGAGAAATATCGGATCTGAACCTAGGACCTCATGCTTTGATATATTACCTAGCTAGCTAGCTCTCTATATATTTCAGATAATTATTTGTATTTTCAAATCATTTAATTTCTTATTTTATGATTTGAGACTATCATAAAAAAAGTTGTATCATATATATATATAGAGTACACAATGCTTGTCTTACCTATATTTTTATTTGTGAGAATTATTTATTAATTTTGAAATTAATTAATTATTACTTAATTACTTGCAGAGAAAGCAAAGATGGGAGAGAAGGAATGGTACTTCTTTTGCCAGAGAGACAGGAAGTATCCGACGGGGATGAGGACGAACCGGGCGACAGAATCAGGATACTGGAAAGCCACCGGAAAAGATAAGGAGATTTACAGTAAAGGGAAAGGTAACCAGCAGCTTGTTGGGATGAAGAAGACCCTTGTTTTCTATAAAGGAAGAGCCCCTAAAGGAGAGAAAAGCAATTGGGTTATGCATGAATTTAGACTCGATGGCAAATTCTCTTATTACAACTTCAAGTCAGCTAAGGTACCGTACCCAAATGTCTTTCTTTTTTCTATCTTAATTACCTTCTTATATATTAATTATATATGGTACATATATACTCATTGTTTTGGTTGTTAATTATTTCCATTTTTGAATTTTGGTACGTCTTTTATACATATATATGGGTCCACTTTTTTATTTTTTTTGGGATAAGTTAAAAAGAATATATATATATATATATATATATATATATATATATATATATATATATATATATATAGTTATAATTCATAGCAAACATTTTGTACCAAGTATTCTATTAGAATAGATGTGACATTAATAATTTTGAATATGTAAAAATAGAACTAATTTTCTATGCATTTAGAGTTTAAAATGATTCTACAGGTAGCTGAATTGAGACGTACATTTCATCAACAAAAAATATGTTTGGACAAAGAAGTCTTTGTTTTATGAGTTAAAGTTTCTTACGTATATATATACTATATAGTCATTGTTGAAATCATTATAACATGTTATTAATTAATAAAGTATTTATATTAGTTAAAAATTATCTTTGTATCATAATTAATCCTAACACTGCTCATGCATACATTGTCGGTGTATTAAATGTAAATTCTTACTTTTAATTATCAAGTGTCACTTGCAATTTGCATAATATATATATAATGATATATAAAGAATTTGCTTAATTTGAAATGAATGGATTGATCGATCCATTATTAATCTTTAATGGGAACTAATGATCATGCATATAATTATGATCAATATTGCAGGATGAATGGGTTGTGTGTAGGGTTTTCCACAAGAACACAGGAATGATAAAGAGAAGTAATACATTGACAGAGCTTACGAGGATGAACTCTTTTGTGGAAGGTCTTTTGGATAGTCCTTCTTTGCCACCTCTCATGGATTCTCCTTACTCCAATAATACCAATGGTAATATTGTTACCAATAATGAAGATGATTTCAAGGGGACAACCAGCAGAAACTCTTTCTCATATTTCCCCACAAATCAAATACAAAATAACTGCTGCATGACCAATTTCAACCCCACCAATTACCAAACTAGTACTCCTCCTCCTCCTCCTAGTAGTAATAGTAATAATAATAATAATTACCAAATACTACCAAATTCCATTTTCTACTCTCAAAATGGAATATTTCCAAATGCAAATAATTTCCCGTACCAAGGTTCTTCTAGTCCTCTTGGCTACTTGCATTCACTTTCAAGCTTTTCGGGATTGGAGCAAACTGCAGCTCTAGAGAGGCACTTGAAGGTGGAACAGTTGTCGTCGAATCAATCAATGGTCAGCCGGTCGCAGGACACTGGGCTGAGCACTGACTTGACGGCGGAGATATCGTCAAAGCAACAAGTGGATAGAAGAAGCCAGCAATCTTATGGAGATATTGAGGGTCGTCCCATTAATTCAGTTGCTCCCCTTTCAGATCTGGATTCTTTCTGGAATTACTAAAGTATTTTGCACCAAATTTAAGTTATCCGTTGATCCTATCCTATATATATATATATTCAATTAATCCATTGATTGCTAGCTAGCTAGGACGACTTCTTCTGTATTGTTTTATATTTACAGTTAGTCCAAAAGGGAATTAAATTTCCTGACATTCGTGTAAATATATATTTATATACCTTGGTTTAATTTGTTGATATTCTTGTAACAAGTCTAAAATTTACATTTTTTAGTGATAGATATTGTAGGAGATCTAGAGCTTAATAAATACATATATATATATATATATATTTATATATATATCTTCTTTCTTTCATTAATATAACTTGTGGTTGTTCTTGGTAATTATACACTTGGTTTCTTTTCCCTTTATATAATTCTTGAGCACGAACTTAAATTTTGATTTTGTCAATTTTCTGAATCGGCGGAGTATATAAATTCAGGATTGTCAATTGAAGAACTCAGAAATATATATATATATATATATATATATATATATATATATATATATATATATATATATATATAGAGTCCAGAATCTTAAGCTTTCATTTTATTCATCTCACCCGAGCTCACCCCTTTTTAGCGATTTTCCGACGACGTTTCATCATACAATCATCGCTCATACTTTTAACGACGGACAACATATAAGCGTCGCTAAAAAGTATAGACAACGATTATATACGATCGAAATCCGTAAATCCGGTCCGTCATTAAAAAAAGGTGAACTCGGATGAGTTGATAAAAAGAACTTAAAATCCGACTATATATATATATATATATATATATATATATCAAATTCATTCTCCAAATAACTAAGACGAAACCATTTATATAATGACGGTTTTTCTCATCGCTATATAGATATAAAATGGATTTTTATGTTATAGCAACGAAAAAAACCGTCGCTATACATACTATACATATATATATATAAGAAAAATATATATACACAGCTGTGTAGTGCATAATCGTTTATGACGACGCTTTTTTGGAGTTATGACGACAGTTGAACCGTCGCCATAGATATTTTGGTCTATGGCGACCGTATAGCCTAAAAAATTCTCGTCATAACACAACTGTGTATTATATAGATATGTATATACATTTAGTCATATATATATATATATATGGAATTGAATAATTTATAATACGGAATTCAAGTCTCTTATTAGACTTATATTTTTCATGCTAAAAATGCAATTACCTATGAATAAAATATGATGTTAAATACAAAATTAAATTTTATTTCTTTTTCTCTTTATAAACTCAATAAGAATATGAAAGAATTAAAACCTATGATTTTTCTATTCGTTTTTAAGGTACAAAATTATCGATAAAGATATATTTGTTCTGATAGCATAATTTTTACTTCAAGGAATATATCGTTTTTTTATACTATAAGCTAAATTTCAATTAAATTTGTTGAAAGGTGGATGGATAAAGTCTTTGACTGCTCCCTAAATTCACGAATATACATACATACATACTAGAATTAATATAAAGGAAACCTAGCTAGCTAGGTCATACTTAATTTACACCAGGTAGTTTCCTTGCAAAACCCTAAATTTAAGGGTTTAGCTGTGAGAATATTCTCTCCTAAATCTTATGCTACGCATCTAGTTTATCTTAATTTCATTCAACTTAATTAGTTGTACTTCTTTTTGACCATTGATATTGTCATAGAAAAAAAAAATTAATGGATTAAAATTTCTTATATTATAATTATCTTCTAATTTCTCTCATTACATATTTAACGACACAATAAAACTCGTCGCAAATATATAATTAGCAAAACAATGCAAAATAATTGTGTCGCTAGTATCATCACTAAAAGTAATATCTTTGTCAATAAATGCGTATTGGAAAAAATTGAAAGATGTGTAATAAATAGGATTCTAATCAACTGACAGAGCAAATATGCATATATTTAACGACATTTTTGCAGTTGCTTCAGCGACGGTATATGTTTTTAGCGATATTTATTCTTCTGGCAACAATATTTTTGTTCGGAAAATATCAATTATTTTTCTTTTTTTTCCTCTCTTTTCTTTTAGCGATAAATGCGTATTGGAAAAAATTGGATCCGAATCACCTGACATATCAGCAATTATGCATTTAAAGATATTTTTGCAGTTGCTTCAGCGACTAAAAACTTTTAGCGACGTTTATTTTTTTCAGATAATATCAATTATATATATATATATATATATATATATATATATATATATATATATATACCTTGTCCAGAATCTTGTTTTACACTTTATCTCATTCTCATAGAACTCACCCCTTTAGCGATGGACCCGGCGGACGTTACATCATCATAAATCGTCGTCTATACTTTTAGCGACGGACAACATATAAGCGTCGCTAAAAGTATGAAACAACGATTGTATGATCGAATCATCGCCAGAATCAAAATCGCTTAAAAGAGGTGAGTTACGGTGAGTTGAATAAGAGGTGAGCTTAAGATCCGAACTCTCTCTCTCTCTCTATATATATATATGATTAAACAAATCAAACATGATTCATTGAAGCCGTGTATTATGACGCAATTAATCCGATTCTTCTTTGTCAAGGTATATATATATATATATATATATATATATATATATATAATGCATTTTTTGGCTTCTAGAAGAGAAGAAAGGGTTACTTTCATGTGATTGATTTCCTTACTTTCTATTCAAACCAAAGCGTCCGTTTGGATACAGACTTACGGGGGGAGAGAAGTGACCTAGCTAGCTAGGTCGTTTTTTTTCATCCAATTACTTTCAAGGCATTTTAATTATCCATTCGATCATTTTAATTATAGCGACAGAACCGTAGTTATAAAATTTATACTAATATTTTTATTATTAAAATAATAATTTTTATTATAAATTTAATAATTTTCTATATATATATATAATTATCAAAATTGGATATAGAGTGTTTAGTAGCAATACAATTTGATACTAATTTGTATTCTAAGATTTGATGAACGCGATTTCTGAGAACAAAATTATTATGCGTATGGAAAATTATGTGTGTATATATAAAGGTCACTTCAGGTGTTGAAGTGACTTAAATTATATAATATTAATCTTAAATATCTTTCACTTTATATAAATAAATATAGTATTATGTAATAGTAGTAATGAATAAATAAATGAAGGGTGGCCGGATTTATTGCATTAGAACATGGGGACCTGGCTGGCTGCAACCATTTATATTCCTGCACCACGTGTCGCTAGCTAGCTGTCTATGTGAAAGCAATGTGCTCGACCCGGCTGGCTATATCTTCTTCTTACTTCTTTCCTAAGTTATTTAATCCTCTCCTCGTCGAGGACAGATCTTTTCTTCCTATTTTCTCTATTTTTTTTGTTTTTCATTTAAATTTTGACATTTAAATTTTTACTTATCATCAATTAATTTTAAATTAAATAAAATATCAGATATCAAATTTTAAGTGAGAGAACACAAAGGGACAGAAAAAATGAGAACAGAAAATCTGCTCTCATTCTTGTCACATTTTTCTACACATGTACTAGTGAGAGCAGATCCTCTGTTCTCATTTAATTTTCATGTTCTCCTTGTGTTTCTCATTTAAATATTTGACCCCTAATATCTTATTTAACACCAATTAATTCTTAAATTAAATAAGAGGTCAGATGTCAAAATTTAAGTGAGGGACACAAGGAGGACAGAAAAAATGGGGACATAGGATCTGCTCTCTATACTACAGTAAAACCCTATTTAGGAATACTCTATATAAGAATAACCTCTACAATATTATAAAAAAATTTGGTCCCAATTTGGGCCAGTTATAAATAGGAATAACCTCTAAATTGTAATATGTTATATACCTTTTAAGTCCCGTATTAAGAAACTATACCTCTATATAGTAATAATTATATATATATATATATGAGAGAGAGAGAGACAATATTAATTTTAAAAGACTACATTTTCTATAAAAGACTATATTTTCTATAAAGAATTATATTTTTTATAAAAGACTACATTTCCTATAAATGACTACATTTTTCTATAAAAGATCACATTTTCCTATAAAAACTACATTTACTATAAAAGATTACATTTTCCTAGTTTGAAAATCTAAATAATTTATGTTTTCTTTAATTTTTGTTATAAAATCTATATTTTTGTTAAAGTGGATATTTTTGGGTGCTCGAAAAATATTTTGTACCAATACCTCTATTTAGTAATAATCTCTCAATTAGAATACAAATAGTTTGGTCCTAAGTCTATTCCTAAATATTGGTTTTACTGTAGTAACTAGTACACTCCATCCTCCTTAAATTTACTAGTAATCCATCCGTTTCTTAATATAAGTCGTTTTAAAGAAACGTTTTTGTTCCTAAATATAAGTCATTTGAGAATTTCAAATAAGCATTAATTATTTAGTTTCTAATATTACCCCAAGTAATAAATATAATTTTAGTTCTCTCACTATTTTTTATTCAATAAATAATACTCTCTTTTTCTAATACAAGGGTAATATAAACAATTGATATTATATTTAATGCTATACGATCATTTTCTTAATACTTATGCACAAGTCTAAAACGACTTATTTAAGGAACGGAAGGAGTATCTCTTTTGTGGAATATTCTTTTTATTTGATCATTCCCAAAGTGTAAATAAAGTTGAAAGAAAGGGAAGAAATGAAAGTTTGGCTTTAATTAGGTAATCTCCTGCTGAGATCATTATTAGTAAATATTGTCGTCGCCGGCGTATGTCCGATGAGTGTAAGAAGGTGTGCTTAAACCATGCTTATTGGGTCTGCAAAACCTTTGGCTATAAGAAAGGCCGGTTTGCTGTCTTTTGTTCGTCTGTATGCATAAAGAAAAATTAAGATGATATAAACAGATCAGTTTTTTTTAACATGGACATAAAATATTGCCTATTTTTATTTTTATTTTTATTTTTATTTTTATTTATGATTAATAAGTATAAGAGAGACCTCCAAGATATATTTGGTTTTGCTGTGATCGTAGGCTAATCTTCATTCTGCTCACAATTTTTCTTCAACTTATTTTATCTGTTGAGGCTTATTATAGCAATGATGATTGTAATTTGTTAATATAAATTAAGTCAGTTATCAATTTGGTCAGATCTCAGACTACAGAGCTTGACTAGCGCGACCGAGCCAGCGGACCCTCTCTTTTTTGTTTCAATAAATCTAGGGGGATATTGTTCTAGTGACATTTTTAGTCAATTTTTTTTTTTGTAATACCTTTCAAAAAATATATAGTATTTATTATAATTAAATTTTTTTTATAAAAAATAGTATTTTAGGTGTAATTTGGATACATACAAGAGACTTGGTCTGTACAGCTAAAAAATTATTTTCTATAAAAATTTCAGTTGAAATAAATATTTTACATTTTTTGGGAGGTACTACAAAAAAAAAACCAAAAAAAAAAAGTCGCTAGAATGTCGCTACAAGAATGTCCTCCTAGAAGGACTCTTTGTTTTGACTCCCTAAATCCTAGACAGGGACGGATCCAGCCTCGCAATTCAGTGGGGGCAAATTCAAATTTTTTTTCTTCTTAAAAATAAAATTTTAATAAAATAATTACAAAACTAAATAATCCTATAATTACATTCTCTCTTTGTGAGGTATTGATTGAGTCGGACTCCCGAGTAAATAACTTCTTCTAAAAGTTTCTCTTTCACTAACGAGATAAAAATTCATTGGTTGTCTTTTACCGAGATCCCTCTCAATATTAATTAAGGAAAGAAGATACCGGTGTATGGATTTGGGTTTGGGGGTTAACCGTTAACATTTTGCGAGTGCGTTTCTTGTCTTCTTGGTAAATATTAGGACTGACACTGTAAGACCCCAACTTTTATGAATAAAGATGAATTTTTAATAAATATCATTTTTGAATATTATGGAGTAAATTTTATATAATGTTATAGTTGTAGGTAATATTTAGAAATTTTGAAAAGTATGCAAGTTGTTATATAATATTTGATTGGTCAGAGAATATTCATACGACGGCACAATCATTGGTGGACCCCATGAATCTAATTATTGCTTGATTGAAAAATGACAAATTTTTTTTATGAAAATAACTATAAGTTTTACCATTAATCTGTTGAAACACCCCATGTTAAAAGTACGATGTCTGGCGTGGTTGCATAGTAACACATGGTATTGATTATTGATGCTTACGTGAGAAGTCACTCAGTTTTGTTCATTATTACTACAGTAATTGTTGCATAATATCTCACATTATTTGATTCAATTATTATCGATATTTTATATATTATTAAATCAATAATTGAGATAACAAAGTTATTAATATTATTATTTGCAATATTAACGATGTCTATAAGTTACGCGAGGAGAGTTTGGTCACCTAATTGCGGCAATATAGGAGAAATCCTTATTGAAATCCCCTTTTTTCAGGAGCGACACAGTCGATTAATATTATGAATTATAATAATGATGATAAATGTTATTAAATATATTGAGGTGTCTTTTTATGAAGTCACGGAAGTTTATATATATATATATATTATATATATAAATTTTATTTTATTAGTATTATTAATGTAATAAAAGCAGAAAAAGTTTTTTATATAAAATGTAATACTTTTATAAAGTTATTTATTTTATTAGACAATAATTAGAATATATTATATTTTATTATGCATAGTATTTGCATAGTGCTGCGTAGTATTTTATATGGTAAAATCTTTTTATATAAAAGCAGAATACTTTTATAAAGTTATTTGTTTTATTAGACAATAATTAGAATATAATATATTTTATTATGCGTAGTGTTTGCAGATAAGACTGCGTAGTGTTTGCATAGTAAAATCTTTTATATAAAATGAATACTTTTATAAAGTTAATTATTTTATTAGATTTTAAATAATATATATATATATATATTATATTTTATTGCATAGTATCCTTTCTATTTTCCTATAAATAGGATGCTTGGTTAGAATTGAAATCACACCGAAATTCGTAGAATTCTCTTACTATAATCTTGGCGTATTTCTTTAGAATTTTAAGAAGTTTTGAAAGCGTAGTCTGCAAGTTTTCTTCAAGTATATCCCCTCGCCTCTACCCATCGAGTACTCTTCTTTATAAGGTAAGGGGTATTATTTCTTTTCATACATACGGTGAAATTCTTACATTATTCCGTTCTTTATTATTCATTGGAATATCCACGTGCATGCGTATTACGTATGTTCTGGTTCCATTATTTATTATTTTTTTGGAATAACCTGTCTGTGCGGTCTATCGCATGCCTGGTGAAGTCTTTTGTTATTCCATTCTCTATTATTCTGTTGGAATATCCTGTCTGTGTGTTTACGCATGACCTGGTTCCATTATTTATTATTCTGTTGGAATAACCTGTCTGTGCGGTCTATCGCATGCATGGTGAATTCTTCTGTTATTCCATTCTTTATTATTTTGTTGGAATAACCTGTCTATGCGAATTACCACATGCATGGTAAATGACCCTTCGTATTCATTTCTTATTAAATTATGAAAATGATCTGTCTACGTGGATTACCGCATGGCGGGTGAAAATCCATTGCAGTTTCATATATTCTATGATACTCATTTGGTTAAAATTTTGGATTCTATACTCCATGAAATTAGTGGAATATCCTTGATATTTGCGCTTCATCCAGTATCTTTTCATGAAAATATTCTTCTGAGCATTCTTGAATTTTACTCCACAAAATTGTATCATGTTGATAATTTGGACATTATTGAGTTCAGGATAAATTAACTTATAAATCTTTATAATTTATTCTTGAACTTGTTTTATTGCATTATTATGTCACTGTCATCATCCTCATGCTTATATTGTGATGAAAGTCATCTTTGGCTTACGTGCATAGATGGACTTGGTATGATTATAACCAGGGATTATTCGGTATAATCATGACCTGTAATGTTATAAATGATGTGGTAAAAGTCCTCAGTGGCCTGTAATGTATTGACGGATAATTTTTGGTATGATTATGACAAGGGATTATTCGGTATAGTCATGACCATTAATAATTTAATGAATATCCTTGGCCCGTAAAGCAGGGATGACTCGATGATGTGGTTTATTTATTAAGCTGAGTCTCAGCGATAAAAATTGATGAAAACATTTTAGATCATAGAAGATAGTAGACATCATGCTCTACTTGACTCTTCTAATGGATTTATTATTCCGCTGCAGTTAAACTTGATGTCTATTGTATTTTATTAATTTAACATTGTTGAAGACTAATGATAATTTATTCTGCATTATCTTATTCATAATATTTCTTACTGGGCTAGTTGAGCTCACCCTTTCTTTCATTGTTCTCTTGAGAAATGAGAACGTGGCAAAGACTAGTCGGGGAGCGGAGAGAGTGACGGTCCGAGATGATAGCATTAGTAGTCCTCACTATTCTGTTAAATAGTGTGACAATAAATGTAATGAGGATTCCATTGAGTGTGGATATTGTCTAGATGACAATATTCTTATTAAAACTCTTAGATTTTTTTTTTTTTGTCGTATTTTACACGACTGTTGTATAATTAAGTTGTATTTGAATTTTATACCATGTATTTGGCGACTCAAGATGGGTGATGTATACCTATTTTGGGGGCGTCACAGTTGGTATCAAAGCTTAGGGATATGATCCTTGGCTGAGATGTGAGACAAGAACTAGGAGGGGAGAGACGGAGAATTCCTTCGCTAGTATGACCTACCTAAGTTTATTTGGTATTTAATTGGTCGGTCAGAGTATAGAGATAATATGTGATATGTTAATTAACCCTTGTTTTGTGGTAGTATTTAAAAATGGCATCTGAAAATGTTGAGATAAGCAATGAAGCACATGAGACCGTTGAGTCACTAACGATCAATGCCCAGGGTAATGTGCAACAGGAAGACAATAATTCTCATGAAAATAATAACACCGATGAAATGGTGAACGATGGGATGTTAGAAGGCTTTATGCAATTCATGCAACATTAGGCGAGAGTGGCTCCTGTCCAAAATGCAGGTGAAAACACTGACAACTCTCGGATGGTCACTGCTAAGCAGTTCAAGGAGCTGGGACCACCGGAGTTTTTTGGAGAGCCAAAATCACTTAAGGCAGAGATGTGGATAAAGAAGATCAACAAGATATTTGATGTCTTAGGATGCTCCGAGGAACAAAAGGTTCCCTTTGCCACCTTCATGTTGCGTGCAGAGACAGATTACTGGTGGGAATCTGTAAAGCGTACTCAACCTGCCGTACTGAAGATGTCTCGGGAGAAGTTCCAAGAATTGTTCAACGACAAGTACTTTCCTGAAAGTATTCGTACATGAAGGAGGTGGAGTTCATCAAGCTTGAGCAAAATAATATGACCGTGGCGCAGTACGAAGCTTTGTTTGCCGAGTTGTCTTGATTTGCGTCCCACTTGGTTGATAATGAGGAGAGAATGACGCGGATGTTTCTAAGAGGTTTGAAACCCGAGATACGTCAATACCTTATCTCTCATAAACTGTGTTTGTATTCAGATGTTGTGAATAGAGCTCAGTTATTGGAGCGCGATAATGAGTCAACCCAACCAAGAGAGAAGCAAAACAAGTCGATAATACCGATGGTAGCGATCATCGAGCGGTGACAACAAACGTGGAGGAATCAACATGCGAGAAATGATAACCACTTCCGGTGGTAATCATGGCCAAGACAATAGGAGTGGAAAGTTCAAGAAGAGAAGGTTCAAAGAAAGATGGAAAGACGTCGGCACCAAAGACCCGTTGTTAAGGAAAGAGAACGACAAATCGATCAGTATGTTACAAATGTGGAGGAAAGGACACATAAGTCCAAACTCAATTAGGTTTGTAATAATCATGAACGCTTGATAAAATTGCATAAATAAGTGAAAACGTGAAAAATCAGAGTTTTAAAAATTTTACAAACTATATATCCGGATCACCCTTTATGCACAATTATTAATTAAATGAAAAAGAAAGAACAAGAATCATACCCTTGAAGATTCGAGCTTCCTCAGGTACAAGTTCACCTCCAATCCTTTTCGCGTTTAACTTGAATCCATCGGGTTTGGTTCCTTCCTTTGATCAACGTTAGCCACCCAAGTGTTTGGCCTCTAGAGGTGATCCACCAAGGAAGAAGAAAGATTCAAGAAGATGTGTATTTAGAAAAACCCTAGTTTTTCTATCTCTCATAGAAAAAGGGTGTACTCTCCCAACTATTGGAATTACGTATTCTATGAATACGTCAACAACCGCCTCACCCATAATAAGACTCCTCTTATTTATAGATGTAGGCAACACTCCTTAACAATTAAGGAATTGGGCTTTATTTTAATTAATTAAACTCTTTTAATTAATTAGCCTCCTAATCTTATTAGGATATATGAGAGTACTTTTATTAATTAATTCCCAAACTCCTTTAGGAATTAAATAATAATAATAGTAATAATAATAATAATAAGACTCCTCTTATTAATTTATATTTAATATTTTTAAAATATTAAATAATAAATATTAAGCTATTTAATTTATTCTATCACCATAGATTAAATTAAATATACTTAACTTATTATTATAATTATGCCATTTACTTCTTAAATAATTATTCTTCTTTTTATGGTGTTACCTTTAGGTTCTCCATATTAAACCTATTGTGAATAAATCAATTAGAACAATTTTAATCTTATTTAAATAAATAAATTAAAATATTAATTTATTTAAATAAATAATATTTATTCTACAATAGGGATAAGCCTCCCAATGATCAACGACTTTCCGAGATAATATAGATTTCAACATTAATCATAAAAGAACCTTTGAGTAAATAGTTACCGTACAATTCAATCCTTCCACCATACAATGTCCCAATTAAACATAAGACATGGAATTACTGTCAAGTCTTATTTTATTTAATTATATGTATTTCGACTCTTAAATGCACAACTCCAAATAATGCAAATTAGAAACTCCTTTCTAATTTTATTCTGCATTGGCCAAGGACTACTGAGTTGTCATTTATCGAATCACATTGGACATTTCTCTTCTTTTACTAGAAGTGATAGATTCTTTATTGATCATACATTATCTCCATGTACAACTTATTATACCCAAGCATACCCTTTGATATACCCTAAGGGTCTTAAGGAATAAGTCAAAGTATAATTCATCATACACAAGATACTATGATGATCTCAAGTCCAATGATCACTTGTACTACTACTATCACTACTGAAATTCCTATTGACAAAAAAGTAAAACTCCATTAGGTATTCCTTAGCGAGCCACGTTTAGTGAACTTATTCTCTAATAAGCACCTACATACTTGCTTTAGTGTCTCCACACAAATGACCATGAGATCAATCATCCTCATCCAACGAAAGCAAGTTAACGATGTACCAATCTATCCGGATTCACTAATCCCCAATTTAGTAATCCAACGATTGGGAACTATTTTAGTTTTAAGCTTTCTAAGAATTTAGATCTCATTAGAATGATCATCATCATTATTCTAAAAGCATTGCTTAAAACTACGGGTTTATCACATATTATAAAACAACATCACGTAGATAATTTAAAAGCCTTTAATAAATTAATACTCTTTATTAATAAATGAATAAGATTGTTACAAAGTATATGCTTTATCATCAAACATGATTGGCTTGTGTGCATACTACTTTCAATCTCCCACTTGCACTAAAGCCAATCGTCATGGTATCTCATACCCTTCTTCTCTAAGTGATGATTATCCTGCTGTTGGATAAGCTTTAGTTAATGGATATGTAATGTTGTTCTTGAGAGTTCACAATCTCTATAGTGTTTTCCCATCTTTCAATGATTCCTATAATCAAATAAAAGTGCCACAACACATGTTTAGATCCAAGTTGAGACTTAGGAACTATTCCTAGTTCTGTAATGAACTTTTCATCCAAACAATCAACTTGCAGCTTCATTTACAGCTATATACTTTGTCTTTATCACTAAACCAACAACTCTTTGCTGTTTGGAACTTTCCAATTCACTGCACCACCGTTCAAGGTAACGCTTTACCTTAAAGTGGATTTTCTGTCATCTTGGTCTGTCTGAAAAACTTGAGTCTGTTAAGCCCTCTAGTTTTAATTCAGACCCACCATGTATATGATTACATCCTTAGTTCCGGTTAAGTACTTTAAGATGTTTTTCACTGACTCATAGTGAACTTCTCCAGAATATGACTGATCAACATCAGGTCTCGTATATTTCATTGCATATATGACAGTTACTCATGTGATCTCTCTTTTATGAGTCTATGAGGACTATTAAGAGAGATACACTCCATGGCTCATGAAAATGAGACATCCCATGGAGTTTTCCATACTAAACGACTTTAACATTAAATGAATATACATTCCTTGGGTTAATCCAAGCATCCTTTTGAATCTATCTATATAGATTTGTATCCCCAATTATGATACTCCTCCCAAATCATTCATGGAGGAATGTTTAGACAACTTTATCTTTACTGATTCTAGCATTGTCATGTCATTCCTTATCCGCAGTATATCAATATATAATACTAGGAATATCACGACGCTCCCACTGACCCTTTTGTACACACTAGGTTCATTCTTGTTTTTGATAAAATCAAACTCTTTTGAGTGTCTTATCAAAACGAATGTTCCATTTTTGAGAAGCTTGCTTCAATCCATTTCTCTGAGTGTCTACAACTCTTACCTCATCGTATGTAACTGGATCATCATCTTCTATGATATGTACCTCATCATCATCATTCATGATGAATCCATACCTCCCAGGTATCTTCGGTACTATTCCAGATTTACGATTCGGTTGTGGTACAATAGGTCTATCTACCAGTTCCTCATATTTGACTTATAGTGTTTTGTGGTTCTTGAACTCTTCAAGATTCTATTATCCTCTTACTAGCCCCTTTAATGATAAACACCTTTATCTTAGAAGGCAGCGTGTTTCACAACAAACACCTTTTGCTAAGTAGGATTATAAAACATATACCTTAAACTTACTTTAGGATGTCCCACAAATCAACACTTGTCAAATCTTGTCCCAAGCTTATCCTTTGAAACCTTTTCACATAAGTTGGACAACCCCTTATCTCAACATACTTAAGATTAAGAATCCCCATGTCCATAACTTTTATAGAGTCTTGAGGCTGGATTTTGAGGTTACCTTTTCGTAGATATGCATTCATTTCTAGGGCATGACCCCAGAGGGATACTGGAATGTTGGTAAAATCATTATGGATGCACCATGTCCAACAAGGTATAATTTTTCCTTTCAGATACATCAATCAATTATTGCATATCAGGAGGCGTCCATTGTGAGAAAACCATTTGAGATGATCTAGAAACGCATTGCACAAGTATTTATTCATTGATCTAATCAAAGAATCTTAATACTCTGTCAATTTGTTTCACTTCTGAATTCTTTGAACCTTTCAAATAATTCACACTTGTATTTCATCAAATACACACATTCAACTTTTTGAATAATTATCTCCTTTTCTTATACTAGTTTGTTCAATTTGCAAAATAATTTTTACGTAAGTCAAGTACACAAAATCCATCAAGTAATATTTCAGTTCTATACAAAACATTATTATTATAAATAGAACAACAATTGTTCTTAAATATAATACCAAAGATTTCATTGTCCAACAACAAAAATGGAAATAATGTTTCTAACAAGAACTGGAATACAATAACAACTTATTGACTTAATAGATTTGCCCGTAGGCATTGCTAAACTATAAGTTTCTATGTCTAATGTAGCAACCTTTGCTTCATTTCCCACACATAAGATTACTTATCCTTTATTTAGCTTTCTACTTCTGTTTGGTCCCTTCATAAATCTATATTTATGATAACCAAAGCCGGTATCCAATAACCAAGTAGAACCTTGACTTAAAGAAAAATTTATTTTAAATCATGAACAAATTTGTATTTATAACCGAAACTTCACTAAGCTTCTTTTGGTTAGTCTCTGCAAGATGCTTCTCACAGTTTCTTTTCTAGTGTCCTGGCTTAATGCAGTGGAAGCAAACTCATTTGCTAGCCGTATCAGTATTGTTCTTATTATCCTTTGTTTTTGCCTTTCTATTTACCTTCTTTGAATCGTTCTGCTTTTCAAAAGATCCTTTGTCCCCTACTAGTAAGACTTGGTCTTTCATGGTTGGAAAGTGACTCAACATTTTTCAACATGTTAAGCAAATCAGCGAGGCTGATATCTAGCTTGTTCATATGAAAAATTCACAATAATTGTGAAAGGAGTCTGGGAGTGAGTGCAAGATCAAATATTGGCTCAACTCTCCATCTATGACAAAACTCGTTGTCCTAATTGATCAATCAAATTGATAATGTTAAGGACTTTTATCTGTACTGTAGTGTCATCGGTCATTCTAGATCAGAAGAGCTCCTTAGATATCTGATATCTATCAGTCCTACTTTCCTCACCATCAACTACTTGATGTGCGGGAATATAAGAGAAGCATCCATAGTTTCATCTTGTGGCTGAAGCTAGATTCTTCATGGATGCGAGCATGATGCATTGAGCCAACTATGCATCATCTTGCCACTTTCTAAAAGTAGCAATCTCTTCCTCAGAGGCATTATCTGCAACCATTGCAGGGATATGCGAATTAAGGACATAAGATAGATTTTCAGCTTTGAGAACTTTTCTCAATTCCTTAAACAATCCGTTTAATTCGGTCCGGTTAAATAACATCTAATATGCTTCGCAGTGATAGTTATTTAGACATTGTAAAATTTTGTAAATGAATTTGTAATTAACAACATTTTAACATACATTCTTTTATTAATTACCAAAATAAATTAGGTCTTGTTTTAAATTGGTATCTCCCACTATTTTCTTCAAACTATATTACCCTCAATATATATAGTTCGGCAAAATCTAATTAAAGATTTGCTAGTGAGAATAAGGATCCCATTTGAAATGTATATAGCCTTGTGGTGACACAACAAACTATATATAAATAAATAGGTAGACAACTCTTGTCAATTACATCAACTATACAACTCATTGTATTTTGCCTCTTAGATTATTTTGATCAAGTGGTGGCACATCCGAATCAAAACTATCCAAGTTAAGTCCAACCTAGCACTCCATATATTCAAAAAAGAAAAATATTATCCTTGTGGTGACACAACAAAACAATATTGTTCAATTTTCTTTATAAGCATCAAATGTGATAAATTAACATCTTAAATACTTAATACTTTCCTTGTGGTGACATAACAAACCCATATTAAATATTTAATACTCTATTAATTTTATCATGCTAGAAGGCGACGTTCTATATTCTAAATATCTTTGAACGCTTAAGATTTATTATAAAAAATTTGAGGGATTTGTTATTAATTTGTCTCATCTTGTTTAGCGCGCATGCACATATATATATTAAATACGCGTCATATTAATTAACATGCGAAGCATGTTTAAATAATATATAATATATATAGTATAAGCATGCACATATAAAATACAATATTCTACCTGGATTGATTATGAACTTTTATTCTAGTTTGGTTCACTAGAGCCACCAAGTGAACCAAAAGGTCAAATCCTAGGGGTGCAAGAATTAATATTTATATATAACTATTACATTTAAACCCGGGCTCCATTACAAATGAGTCTTCTAGCGCTCCTTGCACCTTGATCTCCAATTCTTTAAAATTAATTCTAACTATTCCTATTACAAAACTATTTAAAATAAATAGAAACCTTGATCAGCAGTCAAGGGGAAGTACATAGGAGGAAGATAGAATTTACATTAAGAAAAAATTAGAGAAGACGAGGTACGCAGACCCCATTTAATAAAATCCGTACATTCATGCATCCAACTAAAATAAAATCCAATTACATTGGTCAATAGTCCATAATCAATCCCATTTATTATCATACACATCATCATATCCATCAATAAATAACATTTATCTCATGAATAATAAACATTCAATATATATATATATATATATATATATATTGATATCATTTACTGGGCAAATTTAGTTAGTATAAAATCTAATTTTGAATCAAAATAAACTCCTTTATTTTAATTAATTATGGAATCCAATTCTAAGTTAAAAAAAACTTTTATTAAAGGAAACACGAATTCTCTTTCCTATTCACAAATAAAGTCCTTTATTTTGAATAATATGAAATCTTATTCCATATCTAAATAAACTCTTTTATTTAAGGAAATATGGATTCACTTTCCTATTCGCAAATAAACTCCTTTATTTTGAATAATATAAAATCTTATTTCATATCTAAATAAACTCCTTTATTTTAGAAAACATGGAATCTAATTTCAACTCCAATTAGTTATCATGGAATCCAATTCCAACTCTAATTAGTTAACATGAAATTTAATTTTAAAATTAAAATAAATCTCTTTATTTTAATATTAAAATAAACCTTTATTTTAATAATAAAATAATTAAAATAATATATTATATATATATATATATATATATATAAAACGGCCAGGAGATGCTTCCTTATATATATAATATATATAATTACTAAGAATCCTTATCATATATGATTAAAATGAAATTCATGTGATCCTGTTAACCCATTTTGTGTCACGTGCTTCAAGCCTTCAAGTTAGTATACTATTCTCCAAGTCTCGGTCACGGATTCAAAATGGATTTTGCATTTTTTTTTTTAAATTTTAAACAATAAACTTATGCCCAATTAAATTATTCTAAACACATCAATATATATATCAAATTAAAATAATTAATAATTCGCATAAAGGTTTGGCTCTGATGCCACTGTTAGGTTTGTAATATTCATGAACGCAATCAAATTGCATAAATAAGAGGAAACGTGAAAAATCAGAGTTTTAAAAATTTTATAAAACATATACCCGGATCACCCTTTATGCACAATTATTAATTAAACGAAAAAGAAAGAACAAGAATCATACCCTTGAAGATTCGAGCTTCCTCGTGAAGTTCACCTCCAATCCTTTTCGCGTTCAACTTTAATCCACCGGGTTTGGTTCCTTCCTTTGATCAACGTTAGCCACCCAAGTGTTTGGCCTCTAGAGGTGATCCACCAAGGAAGAAGAAAGATTCAAGTAGATGTGTATTTGGCAAAACCCTAATTTTTTTATCTCTCATAGAAAAGGGTGTACTCTCCCAACTATTGAAATTACGTATTCTATGAATACGTCAACAACCACCTCACCCATAATAAGACTCCTCTTATTTATAGATGTAGACAACTCTCCTTAACAATTAAAGAATTGGGCTTTATTTTAATTAATTAAACTCTTTTAATTAATTAGGCTCCTAATCTTATTAGGAATAATTAATTAAACTCTTTTAATTAATTAGTCTCCTAATCTTATTAGGATATATGAGAGTACTTTTATTAATTAATTCTCAAACTCCTTTAGGAATTAAATAATAATAATAGTAATAATAATAATAAGACTCCTCTTATTAATTATATTTAATATTTTAAAATATTAAATAATAAATATTAAGCTATTTAATTTATTCTATCACCATAGATTAAATTAAATATACTTAACTTATTATTATAATTATGCCATTTACTTCTTAAATAATTATTCTTCCTTTTATGGTGTGACCCTTTAGGTTCTCCATATTAAACCGGTTGTGAATAAATCAATTAGAACAATTTTAGTCTTATTTAAATAAATAAATTAAAATATTAATTTATTTAAATAAATAATATTTATTCTACAATAGGGATAAGCCTCCCTAGTGATCAACGACTTTCCAGATAATATAGATTTCAACATTAATCATAAAAGAACCTTTGAGTAAATAGTTACCGTACAATTCAATCCTTCCACCATACAATGTCCCAATTAAACATAAGACATGGAATTACTGTCAAGTCTTATTTTATTTAATTATATGTATTTTGACTCTTAAATGCACAACTCCAAATAATGCAAATTAGAAACTCCTTTCTAATTTTATTCTGCATTGGCCAAGGACTACTGAGTTGTCATTTATCGAATCACATAGGACATTTCTCTTCTTTTACTAGAAGTGGTAGATTCTTTATTGGTCATACATTATCTCCATGTACAACTTATTATACCCAAGCATACCCTTTGATATACCCTAAGGGTCTTAAGGAATAAGTCAAAGTATAATTCATCATACACAAGATACTATGATGATCTCAAGTCCAATGATCACTTGTACTACTATCACTACAGGAATTCCTATTGACAGGCAAGTAAAACTCCATTAGGTATTCCTTAGCGAGCCACGTTTAGTGAACTTATTCTCTAATAAGCACCTACATACTTGCTTTAGTGTCTCCACACAAATGATCATGAGATCAATCATCCTCATCCAATGAGCAAAGAACGATGTGTACTAATCTATCCGGATTCACTAATCCCCAATTTAGTAATCCAACGATTGGGAACTATTTTAGTTTTAAGCTTTCTAAGAATTTAGATCTCATTAGAATGATCATCATCATTATTCTAAAAGCATTGCTTAAAACTACGGGTTTATCACATATTATAAAACAACATCATGTAGATAATTTAAAAGCCTTTAATAAATTAATACTCTTTATTAATAAATGAATAAGATTGTTACAAAATATATGCTTTATCATTAAACATGATTGGCTTGTGTGCATACTACTTTCATAAACTGCACGATGCAGTCCAAAGCATGTTACAATTGTGGAAAAGAAGGTCACCTAGCCTGATTTTGTCGTGCACCAAAGTCAAGTCCAGCTGGGATGGAGGCATCCAAGGGTGTCCCAGACAAGACAAAACCGGTAGTTCAAAGGAGAGCTTTTGTCGTAACCTCCCTAAAAGCGAGGAATCCGAACAAGGTGATCACGGGTAAGCTAATCATAAACTCTAGCGAAGTTTATACTTTATTTGATACTTAGGTTCTACCCATTCTTTTATTTCTCCTACTTTGCCAACGTTTAAATTTGACTCTGAGAATTAGACTTTGATTTATCTATTGAAACTCCGCTTGGGAGAAACCTTCATTATCCACGGTTTATAAGTCTTGTTTGATCCAAATCAGAATCGCATTATTACCTGTCGATCTTATTTCTTTGAAAATACTTGCATTTGATGTGATTCTAGGGATTGATTGGTTAACTACTCATCATGTAAAAATTAATTGTTTTCGTAAGGTTGTTAGCTTTCATATTCATAACCAACCTATTATGAAAATTCAAGCAACCAAACTATTAAAATCAATCACTGTCATCTCAAGCCATAAAGCTATTCGTTTATTGAAAAACGGATGTCAAGCTTTCTTAGCTTATGTCACGGATCTAAACAAAAATACGTCAATTTTGAATGATATTTCTATTGTTAATAAATTTCCTGACGTATTTCCTGAAGAACTTCCCGACCTACCCCGTAGCGTGAAATTGAATTTTGTATCGACCTTGAACCCGTTACAAAAACCCATTTCCAAAGCCCCATATCGAATGGTTCCTATTGAACTTCGTGAGTTAAAGATCCAACTGCAGAATTATTAGACATCGGTTTCATTCGTCTAAGTCGTCTCCTTGGGGTGCTCCTGCGTTATTCGTGAAGAAGAAAGATGGGAGTATCGACTTTGTATTGATTATCCGGAGTTGAACCATGGCACTATCAAAATAGATTTCCATTGCCTCGCATTGATGACTGTTTGACCACCGATTCTGGCGGCCAAATTTTTTCAAAGATTGATCTTCGTTTGGGATATCACCAATTGAATATTGTAACCGGTGACATTCCAAAGATGGCTTTTAACTTGGTATGGGCATTATGAATTCCTAGTCATGTCTTTTGGATCGACTAATGCTCCCTTTGCCTTCATGGATATGATGAACCGAGTATTCAAGGAATATTTGGATCACTTTGTGGTCGCCTCTTTATTGATGACATTCTCATATATTCCAAAAACCATGAAGATCATGAGCAACACTTGAGGTGATACTCCAAAAAGCTCCGTGAAAACAAGCTTTTATGCCAAGTTGAAGAAATGCGAGTTACGGCTTGAGGAAGTAGCATTCCTTGGGCACGTAGTATCAAGTCATGGAATATCATTAACCCAAAGAAAGATTGAAGCAATTCAAAGTGGGGAGCAACTAAATAAGTGGCCAAAGTACATAGCTTTCTCGGTTTAAATTTGGTTATTATCGGAGATTCGTGGGAAGTATTTTCTAGAATCATTTGCCCATTAACTCAAATTTACTCGAAAGATACAAAGTTTGGTTGGAGCGAAGAATGTGAGAAGGGTTTTTAAGAACCCAAGAGAAGACTCATTTCAGAACCTGTTCTGACAATACCATCTAGCTCGGAGGGATTTGTCATCTGCAGTGATGCTTCGGGCAAAGGGTTAGGATGTGTTCTCATGCAACATGGGAAAGTCATAGCCTATGCCTCTCGGCAACTCAAAGAATATGAGAGGAATTATCCTACTCATGATCTAGAGTTGGCAGTTGTTGTCTTCGCACTTAAAATTTGGAGGCATTACTTGTATGGGGAGAAAGTGGAGATCTTTACGGATCATAAAAGCCTCAAATACTTTTTCACTCAAAAGGAACTCAACATGCGACAATGACGTTGGCTTGAAATATTGAAAGATTATGATCATACCATCCAATACCACCATGGAAAAGCGAACGTGGTAGCTGACGCATTGAGTAGAAGATCATATGCGGGTACGAGTGCAATATTGTCAACGCAAAGTGTAAGACCCAAACTTATTATTAAATGAAATTGAATTTCCTCTATTTATTATCTTGAAATAGTAAGGGTTGATTTGATTAATGTGGTTAGTTATGGGTAAAATGCGCAAATATTTCAAATAAGCAAGTGATTATAAAATATTCATTTTTATCGAAGAATATTCGTTTGGTCGTGGAATATTCTTACTGTCGGGGAATATTCCTACGACGGCGCAGCCTTGTGTGGGCCCCATAACGGAAAGCGATTAGATGAAGAAAAACGACAAATATAAGTTGTTTATAAATAATTGGCGTAGTTATTCTGGATTATCTTTGTTGGAATACCCGTTGGTTTAAAACACGATGAAGATACGGTATTGCACCAATTATTGATTCTTACGTAGGAAAACATTACTCAATAATTGTTACAGTAATTACTGTTCAATATTTTATTTTATTGATTCAATAATTGTTACATTGATATTTTATATTATTGTTGTTTCAATAATTGTCAATACACAGTATTTTCATTATCAGATCAATAATTCATATTATTTGAATAATATTATTAGATAACATTATTGGCAATGTCTAGAAAGTTCTGTCTAAGGAGAGGTTTGGTCACCTAATTGCGCCAAAGAAGAGAGAAATCCTTATTGGAAAGCCCCCTCTTTCCTAGGAATAGCCTGGTTGCCAGTATTGTGATTCTGTAATATTATTTGTGAATAATTAATTATTGATTTATATGATAAGAAAAATATTCATTTTATGTGGATATAAATGGAGAAAATTTTTAATGTGACAATTGTTGAAAATTGATATTTTATCTTTTCTGATAAAATAATTCATTTAAATATGTTATTATATTTTAATAATATAATAATGGTGATATTTTTACAATGAATGTGGGATATATGAATAAATGAGGAGGAAGAGTATTTTTGTTGCAATAAATATTTAAAACATGTTTTTCATGTTTGTGGACCCTATTTCTTGACTGAAATTTGATTATAGCCTGTAAAATCGCTCGTTTGTGGATTTCGGTCAATTTCTGTTTAGAATTTGGAAAAACTTTCTTCTGCAAAGTTGTAGATAATGGAATTTCCTATGGAAAAAACATAAGGTTCGAATTTTTCTGATAAAAGGGCTATTTATTATGAATTATTGAAGTTCCGGATTAATTGATTATTATTTTTTTTGAAATTTTAAATAACTTTTATATGAAAAAGGAAGGTGTGCGTTAGAATTTATAATATATATATTAATATTTTATTAAATTTTCTGCTTTGGTGTTCTAAGCAATTTCTTATAAATAGGGTGCTTAGGTTAGAATTGAAAATCACACCAGAAACTGAAGTTTTTTCTCTCTTTCTCTCTCTATATTATCGAGCGTATTCTTGTGAGTATTTTGATACTTGTGTGTTGCTATACGGTGCAAGTTCCCTTCAGCACTATATCCAATATTCCAGTTAGAAGTACTGTCTTTTCGAGGTAAGGGATATTATTTTTTTTAAAAATGATATTATTTCTTCTATTGTCACTATGCCGAAATATTGGTAAGATTTTTCTTGTGAAATTCTTATCTTTTAGTGTCGGGATTACTATTCACGTATACGGCACTATTCACGTATGCGATACTATTTACGAATACGGCACTATTCACAGAAAAATTAAATTTTCATTTTTTTGTCCAAAATATCTATTATGGATATTAGCTTTGATTGTATCCATGTTTTGATCATTCTTGAATTTTACTTCACTATGGTTATTTATGAAGTATTGTTGAACTTGGATTGTTTAAAGTACGAATCCTTAATATTTGTTCTTTTGTTTCACTGAATTCGTTTTCTTTAAAATATTTTTCATCATCCTCACCTAAATGATGATATTATCAATATCTTTGGCACAGTAGTGCAAAAAGATGGTTAATTTTCTTATGAATATCTTTGGCCCGTAGTGCAAAGATAAACAGGTGTTGAGATGAACATGACCAACTGATGAATATCTTTGGCCTGTAGTGCAAAGATGAATATTTGATTCAAGATGTATATTGATTGATGTTACAGGGATAAAATATTGATGATGGACTTTTAAATTCATAGATAATAGTAGATGACATTCTCTACGTAACTCTTCTATGAATTATTATTTCCGCTGCGAATTTTGATCTAAAACTTGTTGTCTATTGTATTTTATCAGATTTTTCTCTGTTGAAGACTAACGATAATTTGTTCTATATTATCTTAGTCATAATATTCTTTACTGGGATAGTTGAGCTCACCCATTTCCTTTTTGTTCCATTTTTCTTCTCAGGAGGCGAGAATGTAGCGAGTTCTAGTCGGGGTGTGGAATGATGGATCTAAAAAGTTGTCTTAGTAATCCTCACCATTTTTGTAAAATAATATACCAATAATTATAATGAGGACTTATTTGGGTGTGAATATTATCTAGATGACAATATTTGTATTTAAACTCACAGTTTATATGTTGTATTAATAAAGTTGTAATTATTTCTGTACCATGTTATTGACGACTCAAAATAGGTGATGTATACCTATTTTTGGGGCGTCACAGTTGGTATCAAAACTTAGGGATATGATCTCTTGCGGAGATCGGGGAATAGAACTAGGAGGGGAGAGACGAGTAAAACCTTCGCTAGTGTGTCTTACCTAAGCTTATTTGTTGGTTGGTAAGTATATAGGGATATGGTTAATTTCTTTAATTAACCCTTGTTTTATGGCAGTATTTGAGAATGTCGACTGAGAATGTTAACAGTGGAGCAAATGAGACAGTTGAGACACCTTTACCCACCAACGAGGAGAACGTGCAATAGGCTGGCAATGTTCCTTCTATGAACAACACCAACGGCGAGATGATGAACAGCGAGAATGTTTAGAAGCTTTTTGCGCTTATGCAAAATCGATTTAGGAGACTTCGTGCACAAAATACAATGGAAATGATAATAACGCACGGTTTGTCACAAATGCAAGCGATTCAAAGAGTTGGGACCACCGAGTGCAGGGAAAGCGGGTCCGATTAAAAAGCGTAAACGTGGGTCAAAGTTAACGAAACCAAGTCCAGCGGGGATGGTGACTCAAAAGGTTGTCCCAGAAAAGTCAAAATTAACGGTTTCTAGAAGAGCGTTTGTCGTGACTGGTCAAAATGCGAGGAACCCAAACGAGGTGATCACGGGTAAGCTAATCATAAATTCTTGCGAAGTTTATACCTTACTAGATGCCGGTGCTACCCATTCATTTATCTCTCCTGTTTGTGCTCAACGTTTAAACTTAACTCCGGAGAAATTAGACTTTGATTTATCTGTGGAGACTCTGTTAGGAAAAACTTTTATCACATCCACTATTTATAAATCTTGTTTGATCCAAGTTGGCACCATCACATTACCTGTTGACCTTATCTCTTTAAAGATACTTGCTTTTGATGTGATTTTAGGGATTGATTGGTTAACTACTCATCATGCCAAAATTGATTATTTTCGTAAGGTTGTTAGTTTTCATATTCCTAACCAACCTGTTGTACGAATTCAAGCAACTAAACCATTAAAATCAATCACTGTCATATCAAGTCATAAAGCTATTCGTTTATTGAAAAACGGATGTCAAGCTTTCTTAGCCCATGTTATGGATTTGAATAAAGACACGTCGATTTGAATAATATTCTGTTGTTATTATTGACTTTCCAAGTATTTCACGAAGAACTTCCCAGTCACCCCCCGAACGTGAAGTTGAATTACGTATTGATCTTGAACTTTGGTACAAAGCTCATTTCTAAAACCCCATATCGAATGGCTCTATTGAACTTCGTGGAGTTAAAAGTCCAACTACAGTGAATTATTAGACATCGGTTTCATTCGTCCCTAATACATCTCCTTGGGTGCTCCTATTTTATTTGTAAAGAAAGAAAGACGGGGAGTATGCGACTTTGTATTGACTATCGGGAATTGAACCATGTCACCATCAAGAATAGTATCTCTACTTTACCTCGTATTAACGACGACCTGTTTGACCCGGATTGCAAGGAGCACAATTCTTTTCAAATATCGATCTTCGCTTACGGATATCATCAATTTGAAGATTAGAACTGAGGATATTCCAAAGACTGCCTTCAGAACTCGGTACGGGCATTATGAATTCTTAGTCATGTCTTTTCGATTGACTAATGCTCTTGCGGCTTTCATGGATATGATGAATCGAGTATTCAAGGATTATTTGGATCAGTTCGTTGTTGTCTTTATTGATGACATCCTCATATATTTCAAAAGCCGTGAAGATCATGAACACCATTTGAAGCTGGTACTCTAAAGGCTTTGTGAAAACAAGTTATATGCCAAGTTGAAGAAATGCGAGTTCTGGCTTGAGGAAGTAGCATTCCTTGGGCACGTGGTGTCAAAACATGGAGTATTCGTTGACCCGGTGAAGATTGAAGCAATACAAAGTTGGGAGCAACTGAAGACGGTGACCGAAGTATGTAGCTTTTTGGGCTTAGCTGGTTATTATCGGAGATTCGTGGAACGATTTTCTCGAATCGCTACTCCGCTAACTTAGCTGACTCGGAAAGATACAAAATTCGTATGGAGCGAGGAATGCGAGAAGAGTTTTCAAGAGCTTAAAAGGAGACTCATTTCGACACCTGTTCTGACAATATCATCTGGTTCGGATGGATTTGTTATCTATAGCGATGCTTCAGGCAAAGGGTTAGGATGTGTTCTAATGCAACGTGGAAAAGTCATAGCCTTTATGCCTCATGACAACTTAAAGAATATGAGAGGAATTATCCTACTCACATGATCTAGAGTTAGCGGCAGCTTATTTTTTTGATGAGGATCCGGAGGCACTATCTATATGGGGAGAAAATGGAGATATATTCGACCATAAAAGCCTCAAATATTTCTTCACTAAAAAGGAACTCAACATGCAAGCAACGACGTTGGCTCGAGTCAGAAAAAGATTATGACCACACCATTCAATACCATCCTGAAAAGCAAATGTGGTAGTTGACGCGTTGAGTAGAAGATCATATGCAGGAACGAGTGCGATGATGTCAAGTATACTCATAGAACCAACTTTAATCGATAAAGTTAAAGTTGCTTAAGCCACAGACCCGGAGCTAATGCGTATGAAGAAGAAAATACAATAAGGTGTTATTCCGTAAGCGAATCGATGATGAAGGAATACTTGAGTACACCGGACTACGTGTTCCTAACGACTGACGATTTGAAGTACTGAAGATCATGATGGAAGCACACAATACACCGCTTGCAATCCATCTCGGAAGTACCAAAATGTATCGTGATCTTCGACATACATTTTGGTGGAACAATATGAAGAGAGAGATTGCAAAGTTTATCTCGAGGTGTTTAACTTGTCAACGTGTAAAGGCGAAGTATCAAGTATCTAAGGGTCCATTGCAACCCCTTGAGCTTCCAAAATGGAAGTGGGAACACATTACCATGGATTTCGTTACGGGTCTTCCCACGGTTTCTCAAGGCATAGATGCGATTTGGGTTATTGTTGATAGATTAACTAAGTCCGCTCATTTCTTGCCGACACGGAGACTTATTCCTTGAACGTCTTGCTCGTAGTGTATGCGTGAATGAGATTGTAAGATTGCATGGCATACCAAGATCCATAGTTTTTAATCGTGACCCAAGATTCACTTCACGATTTTGGGTTCGCTTGCAAAAAAGCTATGGGCACAGTTTTACGATTATCTGGCCGGCATACCATCCTCAAACGGACGGACAATCAGAGAGGACTATTCAAACTCTTGAAGATCTATTAAGACTCTGTGTCCTAGACTTTAAAGGGGGTTGGGATAAGTATTTACCTTTGGTGAAATTCTCCTACAACAACAGTTATCAGGCAAGTATAGGTGTGGCTCCATTCAAAGCATTATATGGACGTAAGTGTCGCTCTCTAGTATGTTGGGATGAGGTTGGTGAAGCAACATTGTTGGGACCAGAGTTGGTATGTATGACTACAGAAAAGATCCAAATGATTCGATAACGTATACAAACGGCATAAGATCGACAAAAGAGTTATGCGGATCTTCATCGAAAGGACGTGGAATTTAGTATTGGGGATCATTTATTGTTGCGTGTTGCTCCATGGAAGGGAGTTACAAGATTTGGGAAAAGTGGAAAGCTCAATCCACGATTTATTGGTCCATTTTAGATTCTTGACCGAGTAGGAAAAGTAGCTTATGGACTCGCGTTACCTCCAAGTATGTCTCGTGTTCATAATATTTTTCACATATCTGTGTTACGTAAATATGTGAAAGACCCGAACCACGTTATTGAGTTAGAACCGCATTTAGATAGCCAAAGACTTAACGTACGAGGAGGTACCTGTCAAGATCTTGGATAGGAAGGAGCATGTCCTACGCACAAAGGTCATACCACAAGTCAAAGTTTTGTAGAGGAACCATGCTATAGAGGAAATGACCTGGGAGTTGGAAAAGGAAATGAAAGCGAGGTATCCTCACCTTTTCGAAACACCAGGTACGTACGTCAATTTTGAGGACGAAATTTCATAAGGAGGGGAGGTTGTAAGACCCCAACTTATTATTAAATGAAATTAAATTTCCTCTATTTATTATCTTGAAATAATAAGGGTTGATTTGATTAATGTGGTTAGTTATGGGTAAAATGCGCAAATATTTTAAAAAAGCAAGTGGTTATAAAATATTCATTTTATCAAGAATATTCGTTTGGTTGTGGAATATTCTTCTTTGTCGGGAATATTCAATACGACGGCACGACCTCTTGTGTGGGCCCCATAACGGAAAGCGATTGGATGAAGGAAAACGACAAATATAAGTTGTTTATAAATAATCTACGTAGTTATTACAGAATTAATCTGTTGGAATACCCTTATGGTTAAAACACAAAGATATCACGGTATTGCACCAATTATTGATTCTTACGTAAAGGCCTTTTCAATAATTGTTACGGAATTATTGTTCAATATTTTATTGATTCAATAATTGCTACGTTGATATTTTATATTATTGTTGTTTCAATAATTGTCACTTTACACAATATTTTTATTATCGGATCAATAATTCATATTATTTGAATAATATTATTAGATAACATTATTGGCAATGTCTAGAAAGTTCTGCTCTAAGGAGAGGTTTGGTCACCTAATTGTGTGTCAATGAGGAGAAATCCTTATTGAAAGCCCTCTTTCCTCAGAATAGCGACTGGTTTATCGATTATTGTGATTTTATAATATTATTTGTGAATAATTAATTATTAATTTATATGATAAGAAAAATATTCATTTTATGTGGATATAGATAGAGAAAATTTTTAATGTGACAATTGTTGAAAATTGATATTTTATCTTTTCTGATAAAATAATTCATTTAAATATGTTATTATATTTTAATAATATAATAATGGTGATATTTTTACAATGAATGTGGGATATATGAATAAATGAGGAGGAAGAGTATTTTTGTTGCAATAAATATTTAAAACATGTTTTTCATGTTTGTGGACCCCATTTCTTGACTGAAATTTGATTATAGCTTGTAAAATTGCCCGTTTGTGGATTTCGGTCAATTTCTATTTGGAATTTGGAAAAACTTTCTTCTGCAAAGTTGTAGATAATGGAATTTCCTATGGAAAAGACATAAGGTTCAAATTTTTCTGACAAAAGGGATATTTATTATGAATTATTGAAGTTCTGGATTAATTAATTATTATTTGTTTTTGGAGTTTTAAATAACTTTTATATGAAAAACGTTTTTGGCAAGTTTGGCACATGTGTGGCTGATATTTTGGAACAATGAAGGTGTGCGTAAGAATTTATAATATATATATTAATATTTTATTAATTTTTTTGCTTTGGTGTTCTAAGCAATTTCCTATAAATAGGGTGTTTAGGTTAGAATTGAAAATTACACCAGAAACTGAAGTTTTCTCTCTCTTTCTCTCTATATTATCGAAGCGTATTCTTGTGAGTATTTTGATACTTTGAGTGTTGCTATACGGTCTGACTTCCTTCAAAGACTATATCCAGTATTCCAGTTAAATCTTTATCTTTTTTGAGGTAAGGATATTATTTTTTTTAAAAATGATATTATTTCTTCTAATATCATTACTCCGGAATATTGGTAAGATTTTTCTTGTGAAATTCTTGTCTTTTAGTGTCGGGGTTACTATTCACGTATACGGCACTATTCACGTATGCGATACTATTCACGAATACGGCGCTATTCACAGAAAAATTAAATTTTCATTTTTTTGTCCAAAATATCTATTATGGATATTAACTTTGATTGTATCCATGTTTTGATCATTCTTGAATTTTACTTCACTATGGTTATTTATGAAGTATTGTTGAACTTGGACTGTTTAAAGTACGAATCCTTAATATTTGTTCTTTTGTTTCACTGAATTCGTTTTCTTTAAAATATTTTTCATCATCCTCAGTCCTAAATGATGATATTACTGAATATCTTTGGCATGTAGTGCAAAGATGGTTAATTTTCTTATGAATATCTTTGGCCCGTAGTGCAAAGATAAACAGGTGTTGAGATGAACATGACCAACTGATGAATATCTTTGGCCTGTAGTGCAAAGATGAATATTTGATTCAAGATGTATATTGATTAATGTTACAGGGATAAAATATTGATGATGGACTTTTAAATTCATAGATAATAGTAGATGACATTCTCTACGTAACTCTTCTATGAATTATTATTTCCGCTGCGAATTTTGATCTAAAACTTGTTGTCTATTGTATTTTATCAGATTTTTCTCTGTTGAAGACTAACGATAATTTGTTACATATTATCTTAGTCATAATATTCTTCTTTCGGCTAGTTGAGCTCACCCTTTTCCTTCTTGTTCCATTTTTTTTCTCGGGAGGCGAGAATGTAGCGAGTTCTAGTCGGGGTGTGGAATGATGGATCTAGAAAGTTGTCTTAGTAATCCTCACCATTTTTGTAAAATAATATACCAATAATTATAATGAGGACTTATTTGGGTGTGAATATTGTCTAAATGGCAATATTTGTATTTAAACTCACAGTTTATATGTTGTATTAATAAAGTTGTAGTTGTTTCTGTACCATGTTATTAACAACTCAAAATAGGTGATGTATACCTATTTTGGGGGCGTCACACAAAGGCCCATTTTGTATGACTTACAAAGGATGGAGATAGAGTTAAAAGACTTCAGGGACCCATGTGATGATGGCGAATATACGAGTAGAACCGACTTTAATTAATAAAGTTAAAGCTGCTCAAGCTACAGACCTGGAGCTGATGCGTATGAGAAAGAAAGTGCAAGAAGGTGCTATGCCGGAAGCAAGAATCGATGAAGAAGGAATACTTTAGTCAACTCCAGACTTTGTGTTCCTAACAACCCTGATTTAAAGTATAAAATCATGATGGAGGCGCACAACACACCGTTTGCAATCCATCCTGGGAGTACCAAAATGTATTGTGATCTTCGTCATACATTTTAGTGGAGCTATATGAAGAGAGAGATAGCAATGTTTATCTCAAGGTTTCTAACTTGTCACTGAGTCAAGGCGGAGCATCAAATGCCAAAAGGTCCATTGCAACCACTTGAAATTCTAGAATGGAAGTGGGAGCACATTACCATGGATTCTGTTACTGGTCTTCCCAAGGTTTCTCAAGGCATAGATGCAATTTGGGTCATTGTTGATAGATTGACCAAGTCTGCTCACTTTTTACCAAGACGAGAAACTTATACACTTGAACGTCTTGCTCGTATGTACATAATCGAGATTGTAAGACTGCATGGTATGCTAGTATCCATAGTTTCTGATCGAGACCCAAGATTCACTTCAAGATTTTGGGTTAGTTGCAAAAAAACTATGGAGCGCGGTTCTGATTTAGTTCAAAGATATCATCCTCGGACGGACGGATAATCGAGAGGACTATTCAAACTCTTGAAGATTTATTAAGACTCTGTGTCATTGACTTCAAGTGAAGTTGGGACAAGTTCTTACCATTGGTGGAGTTTTCCTACAACAACAGCTATCAAGCAAGTATTGACATGACTCCATTCGAAGCGTTGTATGGAAGAAAGTATGTCGCTCTCGAGATCTTTGGGGTGAAATGGGTGAAGCAACGTTGTTGGGACCGGAGTTAGTACGTATGACTAAAGAAAAGATTCAAACGATCCAACAACGTATAAAACCTCACAAGATCGACAAAAGAGTTATGATGATCTTCATCGAAAGGACGTGGAATTCGATATTGGAGATCATGTGTTGTTACGTGTTGCTCCATGGAAAGGAGTTACGAGATTTGGAAAGAGAGAAAATGTAAGACCCCGAATTTTATGAAATAAAAGTATTCAATTTTTCTTATAATTATTATTCAGTAAATGATTAAATTGATAAAAGTTTAAAGTTAAGTGTGATATATATAAAATTTTCAAAATAAGCAAGTGGCTATAAAATACTCATTGTTATCGGGGAATATTCGTTTGGTCGTGGAATATTCTTGATGTTGGGAAATATTCGTATGACGGCGCAACCATTTATGGGCCCATAACAGAATAACTGTCGGATGAAGAAAACGACAAGTTTGAGTTTTTATAAAAAATGACGTAGTTGTTACCATTAACACTGTTGAAATACCTAGTGGTTAAAATACAGTAATATTCGTGGTTGCACAGTAGCACATGGTTTTGCACAGTATTTTTGAATTATTGATTTTTACGTAAGAAGACTCTACTCAATAATTGTTACAGTAATTACTGTTCAATATTTTATTTTATTGATTCAATAATTGCTACGTTGATATTTTATATTATTGTTGTTTCAATAATTGTCACTGCACAGTATTTCCCATCAATAATTCATATTATTTGAATAATATTATTAGATAACATTATTGGCAATGTCTAGAAAGTTACATCAAGGAGAGGTTTGGTCACCTAATTGCTGCGCCGATAAGGAAAAATCCTTATCGGAAAGCCCCTCTTTTCTTGGGAGCGGCTACCGTTTATCATTATTGTGATTACGTAATATTATTTGTGAATAATTATTTATTGATTTATATGATAAGGAAATATTTATTCGATGAGGATATAAATGATGGATTTATTTATGTGGTTATAAATGAAGGAATTAATGTTGAGGTGTTTTATCAGTATTTTGTCGGATTAGAGGTATTAAAAGATCAAATCAGTGTTCTTAAAGCTCTATTGCGTGAGTTATAATTTTGATCCGACCGTTGGATCGTTGTGATTTTTGGATTTGTTTTACATATATAAGTTTAGTATATGTCCACAAATTTTGAACCGTTAAAAATTAACGTATGATTTTTTATGAATTTTAAAAGGTGTTGAAAATCGTCCGTTTGTGGATTTCGAATATTTTTTGTCTGGAATTTGGAAAAACTTAAAGCTACAAAGTTGTAGAGAATTTAATTTCATTTGGAATGGACATAAAATTTGTATTTTTCTGATAAACGAACTATTTTCTACAATTTACTGAAGTTTCGAAAAATAAAATAATTTTTATTAAAATTGGTAGAACCCACTTTTATTTGAAAACATGTGGGCTGCTTAAATCATTCCAATTTGGCTGCTCAAAAATTCAGATGAAGTGGCGTAGAAGAGAGAAAAGATAAATTAATATTTTATTAATTTAGTCTCCTTTGGCGTTCTAGCATTTTCCTATAAATAGGTGCTTAAGTTAGAATTAAAAATCACACCAGAAACAAGTTTTCTTTTCTCTCTATATTATCGAGCATATTTTATGAGTATTTAGATACTTTGAGAGTTGTTATTCAGTTCAAGTTTCCTTCGGCTTTACATCCGATATTCCAGTCAGAAGTACTGCTCTTTTAAGGTAAGAGATTTTAAGGGTTATTATGTTTTTTAGTTTCGTAATTTTTTCGACCTTCAAAAATTCTGGAAAAATTTGAAATGGTAATTTGATGAATTTTCTAGATTGTGTCCAAAAATGGCGATTTTTGGATGTATAGATTAGGAGTTATGAATATTATGAGAAAAGACTATTTTAAAAGTAAACCCTTAAAACTCCTTGTGGTTAACTCCAAAATTAATGAAATTTTTATTGGAAGTACATCTATATAATATCAGTATACCCTGTAAATTTCAGAATTTTTGGATAAAAGTACAATTTATGATAAATGTCTAAATATTCGGTAGTTTTGGCCATATGAAAAATAGTAAATGAATTTTAAAAATTCTGAGAAAAATATATGTTCAATATGGGACTATGTTCTGCTAAATCCCAGAAAAGAAAATTTGTTTGTACTACTTTGGTATTTTTTATGAAAATGGACTACTTATGAGTAAATGAATTAAATATGTTATGTGAAGTAACAAAATTAAAAAATAAGATTTTATGGCTTGAGAATCCTATATGAGGTATATGCAGATTTTTTATGAGGGTTTTGGTTATTGGTGATGAAATCTTATGAGTTTGGCATTTTAGGATGATTAAATGCATTAATTAATAAAGTGTAAACAATTAAAATAATTTATTTATAAGTTTAAGAAATGATTTAAATATTGTTGTAATATTAATAATATTATATTATAAGATTATTAAGTAATTTATAACATTTAGATTAAGGTGTTGTAAATATTGATATAGATATTATTGTGAAACTTTATCTTTTCGTGTCGGGATTACTATTCATTAGTACTATTCATGAGTTACTATTCATGAGTTACTATTCACGAGTTACTATTCATGACAAAATTGGTTTCTTTTTCTGACCAAATTATCGTTGATTTATGAATCTTACTCTTGAGATTAAATCTATATGTTGATTATATTATTTTTATTATCATATATAACATTTTTATAACCCTAATGATGATATTTCTCTTTGACTTGAGTGTAAAGATGGATAGATTATTGGTATGATCGTGACTATGGGTTCTCTTTGGCCAGTAGTGTAAAGATGAATTGTTGACTGGTATGATCATGACCATTGAATTTATAATTGAATATTTTTAACTTAAGTGCAAAGGTGAATTGATCAACATGGTTATAATTATTGTTTATATAAATTCTGAAATGATTATATATTTCTTTGAGATATTAATATCTTTGGCCTGTAGTGCAAAGATGACATGTTGTTGAATATCTTTGGCTTAGTAGTGCAAAGATGAATTGTTGATGAATATCTTTGGCCCGTAGTCTGAAAGATGACTGATTGTTGTCGAAAGATTTTGGCCCATAGTGCAAAGATGACTGTTGTTGAATATCTTTGGCATGTAGTGCAAAGATGAACTCATTAATGAATATCTTTGACCCGTGGTGCAAATATGAACTTATTAGTATGATTATGAGCAGAACTGTGATTTGGTATAACCATGATCTTTGATGTTTCGTAAAGGCGGGTAATGTAAATTATCTTAAATCTGGATGAGAAGAGTAATTTAGAATCAAAATTATGATTATGAGTTATTCACAGGATTGTGGACAGGAACTGTTGATTGATTACAGGGATAAAACATTGTTGGTGGACTTTTAACATGAAGAAGATAATAGACTTTATGGTCTATTTGACTCTTCTAATGGATTACTTGTTCCAATCGCAACTATGGTTGAAAAGTTTTATCATCTACCATATGTTCTAAATCTACGATTTATTACTTGACGAAGGCTATTGATAATTTAATTATCTTTAGTCATGATATTCTTTCTTTGGGCTATTTGTGCTCACCCTTTTTGCTTCACAATTCCTTTCGTGTAATAAGAGTGTTCCTGGTCGAAGCGGGGATAACGAGGGAATAGAATCTGGTTCTATAGTTGTTGAGGTTCTCCTAAATAGTATGAAAATAATTTTATTGAGAACTTTAGATAAGTGTGTCGATCATTATTGTATCGTCATTTGATATTTAATTTTGGTGAACCGAATAGGGTGAGGTGAACCCAACTTTGAAAGGGTGTTTTGCCACTATCATACAAGATGTCTAATGACCTACGAGTTATCATAAGACAGGGTTGTGCACATCCACTTGCTGATTATATCTACGAGTACTACCTATATGATCTTGGAGTTTGGTTGAAATATAATGTTCAATTACAGACGGTGGAGATAGTTATATGTCAAGAGAAGACTCACCATCGGAAAGAACATGATAATAATCTTCTCATTTTTCTTTGGGGTATATTAGATCAACCAAGGATAATTCTCTGGACATATGATATCTATCATAACTTAGATTCACGGCCTCCCATGTACGAAGGTTTTCTTGACCATTTTCTAAATATTTTAATTTCTAAAATAGTTATTGACTGTACCTTTATGTAAGGTATCACTGTGAGGTGCTGTCCTGGGTTGGGACATGAGTCACAGTTGGTATTAAAACTCACAGTATATGTGTTGTTGTATTTTCACGACAATTGTAGTAATAAAGTTGTAGTTGTTTTCTGTACCATATATTTGGCGACTCAGAATAGGTTGGATGGATTGGACCTATTTTGGGGCGCTCGCGAAAAACTCAATCCTTGATTCATTGGCCCATTTTAATCCTCGATCGAGTAGGAACTGTGGCTATAGACTCGCTTTCTGCCAAGTATGTCTCGTGTTCATAACGTTTTTATATATCCGTTTCGTAAATATGTGAAAGACCCAAACCACATTATTGAGTTAGAACCGGACGAAATAGCGGAAGATTTAACGTGTGAAGAGATTCCTATTCAAATCTTGGATAAGAAGGAACATATTCTACGCTCCAAGGTTATATCTCAAGTCGAGGTTTTGTGAAGAAACCACGATGTTGAGAAATGACACAGGAGTTAGAATCAAATAAAATCAAGGTATCCTTACCTCTTGGCACATACCGGTATGTACCCTAATTTCGAGGGCAAAATTTCATAAGAAGGGGAGGTTGTAAGACCCCAACTTTTATGAATAAAGATGAATTTTCAATAAATATCATTTTTGAATATTATGGAGTAAATTTGATATAATGTTATAGTTGTGGATAATATTTAGAAATTTTGAAAAGTATGCAAGTTGTTATATAATATTCGATTGGTCAGAGAATATTCGTACGACGGCACAATCATTGGTGGATCCCACAACGGAATTATTGTCGGATTGAGAAAACGACAAAAATATTTTTATGAAAATAACGACGGAAGTTTTACCATTAACTGTTGAAACACCATGTGTTAAAAGTACAGTAATATGCGTGGTTGCATAGTAGCACACAGTATTGATTAGTGATGCTTACGTGAGAAGTTATTCAGTTTTGTTCAATTATTACTATAGTAATTGTGACGCCCCCAAAATAGTTATACAACACCCGTTGTGAGTCGCCAAATACATGGTGCAGAAAGCAAACTATAACTTCAATAATACAAATGTCGTGTAAAATACGACAACACACATTGTGAGTTTAAATATAAATATTGTCTTCTAGACAATATCCACACTCAAATAAATCCTCATTACAATTATTCATACACTATTTTACAGAAATAGTGAGGAATGCTAAAACATCTTTCTAGAACCATCACTCTATACCCCGACTAGATCCTGCTATGTTCTCACCTCCTGAGAAGAAAAATGGAACAAAAAGAAAAAGGGTGAGCTCAACTAGCCCAGTAAAGAATATTATGACTAAAATAATATACAACAAATTATCATTAGTCTTCAACGGGAAAAAATCTAATAGAATATAATGAGCGACAAGTTTTAGATCAATAAATACAATGGAAGCGAAGATCCATTAGAAGAGTCACGTAGAGAATGAGTTCTACTATCTTCTAAGATTTAAAAGTCTATCATCAATATTTTATCCCTGTAACATCAATCAATATACATCTTTAATCAAATATTCATCTTTGCACTACAGGCCAAAGATATTAATCAGTTAATCATTCATCTTTGCACTACATGCCAAAGATATTCATTTATATTACCAGTGGGTCATGTTCATCTCAACACCTGTTCATCTTTGCACTACGTGTAAGACCCCAACTTATTATAAATAAAATTGAATTTTTCTTTATTCATTATTCTAAATTAATAAGGGTTAATTTGATATAATTCTTTGGTTATGGGTGAAATGTGCAAAGTTTACAAAATAAGCAAGTGGTTATAAAATATTCATTATTGTCGGGAAATATTCGTTTGGTCGTGGAATATTCTTTTTTTGTCGGGAATCTCCGTGACGACGCATGGCCTTGATCATTGGTGGGCCCCATAACGGAAAACGGTTGGATGAAGGAAAACGACAAAGATTGAGTTTTATAAATAACGACGTAAATTATTACCGCTTAACAACGTTGGGTTACACGGTGGTTAAAATACGATGTCTGGCGTGGTTGCACTAAGATAGCACGGTATTACCAAAGATATTGTTGAATTATTGATCCTTACGTAAGAAGGCACTTTACTCAATAATTGTTACAGAATTATCGCTCATTATTTTATCTTATTGATTCAATAATTCTTTGCATTGATATTTATATTATTATTGTCATTACACGAGATTTTTTCCATTATCAAATCAATAATTCATATTATTTGAATAATATTATCGAGATAACATTATTGGCAATGTCTAGAAAGTTCTGCATAAGGAGAGGTTTGGTCACCTAATTGCATGCCAAGTAAGGAGAAAATCCTTATTGGAAAGCCCTCTTCCTGAGGAACTACCGGTTGTCGATCTTGTGATTACAGAATATTATTTTGAATAATTAATTATTGATTATTATGATAAAGAAAATATTTATTTTATGTGGATATAGATGGAGAAAATTTTTAATGTGACAATTGTTGAAAATTAATATTTTATCTTTTTTTGATAAAATAATACATTTAACTATATTATTTTAATAATATATTAATTGGTGATATTTTTATAATGATTGTGGGATATATGAGTATATGAGGAGGTAGAGTATTTTGTGGCATTAAATGTTTAACATATGTTTTGTGTGTCGGTGGACACAATTCTTGACCAAAATTGATTATAGACCGTAAAATCGTCTGCTTATGAATTTCGGTCAATTTCTGTTTGGAATTTGGAAAAATTTTCTTCTGCAAAGTTGTAGAGAATGGAATTTCCCATGAAAAGTTGCGAGTTTCGAATTTTTCTGATAAACGAACTATTTTCTATGAATTATTGAAGTTACGGAAAATAAAATAATTTTTTTATTAATTATGGTGGGACCCACTTTTTGGTGGTGTTGAATGCACATGTCAAAAATTTCAAATTTTGAGCATTGAAAGTTTGAAAGCATGCGTAGAAATTGGTTTATAAATAATATTAATTTATTATTTTAGTCTCCTTTGGCGTTCTAGCATTTTCCTATAAATATAGAGGCTAAGTTAGAATTGAAAATCACACCGTAAACTAAGTTTTCTCTTTTCTCTCTAAATTATCGGCGTATTCTTGTGAGTATACTTTGAGTGTTGCTATACTCGGTGCGGGTTTACAAGACTATATCTAAAATTCAATCGTAAATCGATTATTTTGAGGTAAGGGTATTATTTTCTTCTTAAATGATATTTTCTTCAATATCATTATGCCAAGTATTGGTGAACTTTTTATCAAATTTGGAACTTGTTGTGTCTCTGGGGTTACTATTCACTTATACTAAGACTATTCACGTATCTGACACTTATTCACGAATCACGACTATTCAATCAAAAAAATAAAATTTTTTCTTTTTGTCCAAAATATCTATTCGGATACTAGCTTTTGATTGTATCCATATTTTGATCATTCTTGAATTTTACACCAATATGATTATTTTCAAGTATTTTTGGACATGGGTAAAACAAAGTATGAATCCTTAATCCTTAATCCTTGTCATTTTGTTTCAATTGGATTCGCTTCTTTAAAAATGTTTTCATCATCCTCGACCCTAAATGGTGATATAAATGAATATCTTTGGCACAGGTGCAAAGATGAACGATTAATCGATGAATATCTTTGGCTGTGTAGTGCAAAAGATGAATGTGTTGAGATGAACATGACCAACCGGTGATATAAAATGAATATCTTTGGCACAGAAAGCAAAGATGATTAAAGATGTATATTGATTGTTATTACGAGGATAAACTATTGATGATGGACTTTTAAACCTTAGAAGACGGTAGAATTCTTTCTCTACGTGACTCTTCTAATGGATTCTTTATTTCACGCATTTGTTGATCTAAAACTTGTTGTCTATTGTATTCTATTAGATTTTTCCTGTTGAAGACTAACGATAATTTGTTGTATATTATCTTAGTCATAATATTCTTTACTTTGGGCTAGTTGAGCTCACCCTTTTCCTTTTTGTTCCATTTTTCTTCTCGGGAGGTGAGTAACATAGCGAGGATCGAGTCGTAGGTATGGAGTGATGGTTCTAGGAAGATGTTTTAAAATGCATCCTCACTATTTCTCGTAAAATAGTGTATGAATAATTAATGAGGACTTATTTGGGTGTGTATATTGTGCAGAAGACAATATTTGTATTCAAACTCACAGTTGTATTGTCGTATTCTACACGACATACCGTATTGTCAAAGTTGTAATTTGCTTTCTATACCATGTATTTTGGCGACTCAAAATGGGTGTTGATATACCTATTTTGGGGGCGTCCATGATTAATATCGAGCTTAGGATATGATCTCCAGCGGAGATCGGGGAATAGAACTAGGAGGAGGAGAGACGAGTAAATCCTTCGCTAGTGAGTCCTACTAAAGCTTATTTGTTGGTCGGTCATAATATAGGATATTATGTGATATGTTAATTTGTTTAATTAACCCTTGTTTTATGGCGATGTTAAGAATGGTCACGCTTGAGAACGTTAACAATGGAGTTTATGAGACCGTGGAGACGCCGCAGACACACCAACGGTTTAACGCAACGGTAACAGTGAAATGTTCCTCCCGTGAACAACGCCAATTGAACAAATGATGAAACGACGGATGTTTAGAAGCTTTTTGCGGTTCATGCAAAATCGATATGAGGAGACTCGTGTACAAAATACGGGTGGAAATGATGGCAATGCACTGCATCATCACAAACCGGCGCTTAAGGAGTTGGGACCACCGATTTCCATGGAAAGCCGGATCCGATCAAGGCGAAAACGTGGGTCAAGCAAATTACCAAGATATTCGATGTCTTGGGGTGCACGGAGGAAATGTAAGGTTCCATTCGCCACCTTTATGTTTCGTGGTGAAGCGATTCATGGTGGGAATCATGAAGCGTACTCACCAGATGCACTTAACATGTCTTGGGAAAGATTTCAGAATCGTTCAATGACAAGTACTTTCCGAGTAAAGTATTCGTCATATGAAGGAGGTAGAGTTTATTAGACTTCGAGCGAGAACAACATGACGGTGTCTCAAAGATCGAGGCAAAGTTCGCAGAGTTATCCGTGCTGCACCTCATTTGGTGGAGAATGAGGAACGAATGACGCGTATGTTTTACGAGAGGTCTAAAACCGTAGATTCGCCAATACCTTATCTCTCATAAATTTTCTCTGTATTTAGATGTTGTTATGTGGCTCGCTTATTAGAATCGAGATAGTGAGTATACTCAACCGAGGGACCACAATCGTAGTAGTCATCGTAACGATGATAACCAAATGAGGAGGAAAGAATACGGACAAAGCGGTAACCACTCGTGTGGTAATCGTGGACATGATAATAGGAGAGGTGACTCAAGTGAAAATTTCGAAAAGAAGATTCAACAATGACGGGAAGATATCAACGGCGGCAGCTGACCAAAGACCAACAAATGCTGGGGGAGAGAACCGGCCACGCTTAGATGTTACAAATGCGGGAAGGAGGGACATATCACCAAAACCCGCCCACAACAATCCAAGGTATGTTACAACCGTGGAAAGGAAGGCCACATCGCTCGAGATTGTACTTATCACGAAACCAAGTTCAATGAGGAGTGGTGATTCCAAGGGTCATTCCGGATAAGTCGAAATCGGCCGTTTCTGGAAGAAGCGTTTGTCGTGATCGACAAAACGTGAGAACCCAAACGAGGTGATCACGGGTAAGCTAATCTTGAATTCTTGCGAAGTTTATACCTTACTAGATATCTGGTTTCTACCCATTCTTTTATCTCTCCTACTTGTGCTCAACGTTTAAACTTGACTCGAGAGAATTAGATTTTGATTTATCTGCTGAAACTCCAGATTGGGTGAAACCTTCGTTACATCTACGCTTTATAAATCTTGCATGATCCAAGTTGGCACTATCACATTACACGTTGATCTTATCTCTTTAAAGATACTTGTTTTTGATGTGATTTTAGGAATTGATTGTTTTACGTAAGTTGTTAGTTTTCATATTCCTAACCAACCTGTCATACAATTCAAACCACTAAACCACTAAAATCAATCATCATCATATCAAGCCACAAAGCTATTCGCTTATTGAAAAAGCGGATGTCAAGCTTTCTTAGCCCATGTTATGGATTTGAATAAAGACAAGTCGATTTGAATAATATTTACGTGGTTAAAGAATTCCACGATGTATTTCTGAAGAGCTTCCCTGGCCTACCCCCGTAACGTGATGTTGAATTCTTTATTGACCTTGAACCGGTACAAAGCCCATTTCTAAAACCCCATATCGAATGGCTCCTATTGAACTTCGTGAGTTAAAAGTCCAACTACGTGGATTTATTAGACATCGGTTTCATTCGTCCCAAGACGTCTCCTTGGGGTGCTCCCTGCTTTATTAAGTAAAGAAGAAAGACGGAATATGAGACTTTGTATTGACTATCGAGAATTGAACCATGTCACCATCAAGAATAGGTATCCGCCACCTCGCATTGATGACCTATTTGACCAATTTACAAGGAGCACAATTCTTTTTCAAAGATCGATCTTAGCTTCGGATATCATCAAATCAAGATTAAAACGAGGATATTCCAAAGATGGCATTTAGGACTCGATCACGGCATTATGAATTCTTGGTCATGTCTTTTGGATTGACTAATGCTCCTCATTGCTTTCATGGATATGATGAACCGTGTGTTCAAGGAATATTTGGATCGGATTCGTTGTTGTCTTTATTGATGACATCCTCATCTATTCCAAAAGCCGTGAAGATCATGAGCACCATTTGAAGCGTCGGTACTACAAAGACTTTGTGAACACAAGCTTTATGCCAAGTTGAAGAAATGCGAGTTCGGCTTGAGGAAGTAGCATTCCTTGGGCACGTGGTGTCAAAACAAGGAGTATCTCGCTGACGGCCAAGATTGAAGCAATACAAAGTTAGGAGCAACCAAAGTTATGACAAGTCTGCACGACTTTCACGGCTTAATTGGTTATTATCGAGATTTGTGGAAGGATTTTCTCGAATCGCTATCAGATTAACTCAAATGACTTTAAGGATGCAAAATTCTTATGGAACGCGAGGAATGCGAGAAGAGCTTCTAAGAGCTCAAGAGGAGACTCATTTCAAAGACTGTTTCGACAATACCATCTGGTTCGGATGGATTTGTTATCTACAGCGATGCTTCTGGCAAGGGGTTAGGATGTGTTCTCATGCAACATGGGAAAGTCATAGCCTATGCCTCACGACAACTCAAAGAATATGAGAGGAATTATCCTACTCATGATCTAGAGTTGGCAGCAGTCGTATTCGCGTTGAAGATATGGAGACACTACTTGTATGGAGAGAAAGTGGAGATTTATACGGACCATAAAAGCCTCAAATATTTCTTCACCCAAAAAGAACTCAACATGCGGCAACGCACGTTGCTATCGAAGCTGTCAAAAGAAGACGATCACACTATTCAATATCATCCCGAAAAGCGAACGTAATAGTCGACGCATTAAAGTAGAAGATAATATGCAATCTGAGTGCGATATTCGTCAATGCGAAAGGCCCATTTGTATGACTTGCAAAGGATGGAGGTAGAATTAAAGACTTGAGGACCCACATAATGATGGCGAATATACTGAGTAAATGACTTTAATCGATAAAGTTAAAGTCGCTTGCTCAAGCTACTGGACACAGGGTGATGCGTATGAAGAAGAAAGTGCAAGAAGGAGCTATTCCAAGCAAGAATTGATGAGGAAGGAATACTTGAGTCAATTCTACTTTATGCGTTCTAACGATTCCGACACAAAACATAAAATCATGATGGAGGCACACAACACCCCGCTTGCAATCCATCTCGGAAGTACCAAAATGTATCATGATATTCGACATACATTTTGGTGGAACAATATGAAGAGAGAGATTGCGGAGTTTATCTCAAGATGTTTAACCTCATCGGCGTGTAAAGGCGGAACATCAAGTGCCAAAAGGTCCATCAGAACCACTTGAGATTAGGAATGGAAATGGGAACACATTACTATGGATTTTGTTACTGTGTCTTCCCAAAGTTTCTCAGGCGTAGATGCAATTTGGGTTATTGTTGATAGATTAACCAAGTCGCCCATTTCTTACCGAATCGCGAGACTTATTCCTCGAACGTCTTCGCTCAGATGTGCGTGAATGAGATTATGCGATTGCATGGCATGCCAAGATCCATAGTTTCGGATCGTGACCAGATTCACTTCAAGATTTTGGGTTAGCTTGCGCGAAAGCTACGAACGCAGATTTACGATTATCTGATTCAGATACCATCCTCAAACCAGACGGACAATCGAGAGAGATTCATTCAAACCCTTGAAGATCTATTAAGACTTTGTGTCCTAGATTTCAAAGGAAGTTGGGATAAGTACCTACCAACGGTGGAATTCTCCTACAACAACAAAGTTATCAAGCAAGTATAGGCATGGCTCCATTTGAGGCGTTGTATGGATTTAAATGTCGCTCTCCAAAGATATCTTTGGGACGAGGTGGGAGAAGCAATATTGTTGGGACCCGTAATTAGTAATGCATGACTACGTGAAAAGATCCAAATGATTCGACAACGTATTCAAACTTCACAAGATCGACAAAAGAGTTATCTTTGATCTTCATAGAAAGGACGTGGAGTTTAATATTGGAGATCATGTATTGTTACGTATTGCTCCATGGAAGGGAGTTACAAGATTTGGGAAAGAGGAAAGCTCAATCCAAGGTTTGTTGGTCCATTTGAGATTCTTGACCGAATAGGGAACGTAGCCTATAGACTCGCGTTACCTCCAAGTATGTCTCGTGTTCACAATGTATTCCACATATCTATGCTTCAGTAAATATGTGAAAGACCCGAACCACATTATTGCATTAGAACCGTATTTGAGATAGCGGAAGATTTAACCTACGAGGAGATACTGTTGAGATTTTGGATAGGAAAGAGCATGTCTTACGCATGCGAAGGTTATACCACAAGTTAAGGTTTTGTGGAGAAACCATGCAATTGAGGAAATGACATGGGAGTTGGAATCGGAGATGAAAGCAAAGTACCCTCACCTTTTCGATATACTGTGTATCGTATGTCAATTTAGAGGTGACGAAAATTTCATAAGGAGGGAGGTTGTAAGACCCCAACTTATTATAAATAAAATTGAATTTTTCTTTATTCATTATTCTAAATTAATAAGGGTTAATTTGATATAATTCTTTGGTTATGGGTGAAATGTGCAAAGTTTACAAAATAAGCAAGTGGTTATAAAATATTCATTATTGTTTGGGAATATTCGTTTGGTCGTGGAATATTCTTTTTGTCGGGAATCTCCGTACGACGGCGCAGTCATTGGTGGGCCCCATAACGGAACGGTTGGATGAAGGAAAACGCAAAAAGATTGAGTTTTATAAATAACGACGTAAATTATTACCGCTTAACATTTGTTGGGTTACACGGTGGTTAAAATCTGATGTCTACGTGGTTGCACAAAAGAAAGACACCAGTATTGCACAAATATTGTTGAATTATTGATCCTTACGTAAGAAGGCACTTTACTCAATAATTGTTACGATAATTATCGTTCATTATTTTATCTTATTGATTCAATAATTGTTTGCATTGATATTTATATTATTATTGTTTCAATAATTGTCATTACACAAGATTTTCCATTATCAAATCAATAATTCATATTATTTGAATAATATTATCGATAACATTATTGGCAATGTCTAGAAAGTTCTGTCGCAGGAGAGGTTTGGTCACCTAATTGCTACCAGCCAAGTGAGAAATCCTTATTGGAAAGCCCCCTGCTTCCTGAAAACGGCACACAAGTCGATCTTGTGATTACAATAATATTATTTTGAATAATTAATTATTGATTATTATGATAAAGAAAATATTTATTTTATGTGGATATAGATGGAGAAAATTTTTAATGTGACAATTGATGAAAATTAATATTTTATCTTTTTCTCGATAAAATAATACATTTAAATATATTATTTTAATAATATATTAACTATGATATTTTTATAATGATTGTGGGATATATGAGTATATGAGGAGGTAGAGTATTTTGTGGCATTAAATGTTTAACATATGTTTTGTGTGTTTGGTGGACACAATTCTTAACAGTAAAAATTGATTATAGGCGTAAAATCGTCTGCTTTATGGATTTCGGTCAATTTCTGCTTGGAATTTAGAAAAATTTTCTTCTGCAAAGTTGTAGAGAATGGAATTTCCATGAAAAGTCATGAGTTTTCAATTTTTCTGATAAACGAACTATTTTCTATGAATTATTGAAGTTACGGAAAATAAAATAATTTTTTTATTAATTATGGTAGACCCACTTTTTGGTGGGTGTTGAATGCACATGGGTCTTTGAAATTTTCAAAGCATTGAGGGGCTGAAAGCATGCGTGAAATTGGTTTATAAATAATATTAATTTATTATTTTAGTCTCCTTTTGGCGTTCTAGCATTTTCCTATAAATAGAAATTTAAGTTGGAATTGAAAATCACACCGAAACTAAGTTTTCTCTTTCTCTCTCTAAATTATCGAAAATATTCTTGTGAGTATACTTTGAGTGTTGCTATACTGGTCTGGGTTTACAAGACTATATCTAAAATTCAATCGAAACGATTATTTTGAGATAAGGGGTATTATTTTCTTCTTAAATGATATTTTCTTCAATATCATTATGCCAAGTATTGGTGAACTTTTTATCAAATTTGGAACTTGTTGTGTCAAGGTTCTTATTCACGATACTGCAAGACTATTCACGATATCTACACTATACTATTCACGAATACTGAAGACTATTCACCAGAAAAATAAAATTTTTCTTTTTGTCCAAAATATCTATTCTAGATACTAGCTTTGATTGTATCCATGTTTTGATCATTCTTGAATTTTACACCAATATGATTATTTTCAAGTATTTTTGACATGGGTAAAACAAAGTACTGAATCCTTAATCCTTAATCCTTGTCATTTTGTTTCACCGGATTCGTTTCTTTAAAAATGTTTTCATCATCCTCAGTCCTAAATGGTGATATAAATGAATATCTTTGGCACAGAGTAGTGCAAAGATGAATGATTAATCGATGAATATCTTTGCCTCAGTAGGCAAAAAGATGAATAGAAGTGTTGAGATGAACATGACCAATTTGGTGATACTAAATGAATATCTTTGGCTCATAGTGCAAAGATGATTAAAGATGTATATTGATTGTTATTACGAGGATAAACTATTGATGATGGACTTTTAAACCTTAGAAGACGGTAGAATTCTTTCTCTACGTGACTCTTCTAATGGATTGCTATTTCATTGCATTTGTTGATCTAAAACTTGTTGTCTATTGTATTCTATTAGATTTTTCCTCGTTGAAGACTAACGATAATTTGTTGTATATTATCTTAGTCATAATATTCTTTTTCTCGGGCTAGTTGAGCTCACCCTTTCCTTTTTGTTCCATTTTTCTTCTCGGAGGTGAGAACATGGCGAGGATCGAGTCGAGGGTATGGAGTGATGGTTCTAGGAAGATGTTTTAAATTATCCTCACTATTTACGTAAAATAGTGTATGAATAATTAATGAGGACTTATTTGGGTGTGTATATTGTCTAGAAGACAATATTTGTATTCAAACTCACAGTTGTATTGTCGTATTCTACACGACATCTGTATTGTCAAAGTTGTAATTTGCTTTCTATACCATGTATTTTGGTGACTCAAAATGGGTGTTGTATACCTATTTTGGGGGCGTCACACTACGGGCCAAAGATATTCAATAATATCATCATTTAAGGACTGAGGATGATGAAAAATATTTTAAAGAAAACGAAGCCAGTGAGACAGAAGGACATATATTAGGGATTCGTATAACAGTTTATCCAAAATCAATAATACTCCATAATAACCAATTGTGAAGCAGAATTTAAAAATAAAGATCAAAACATGGATACAATCAAAGATAGTAACCATAATAGACATCTTGGACAAAAGAAAAATTTTTTTTTTTAAATAGAATAGTGTATTATTGAATAATGATATCGTGAATAGTAATCCCGACACAAAAAGTTTTAAATTTGATTAAAAAGTTCACCAATATTTTGGCATAATGATATTGAAGAAAACAATATCATTTAAGAAGAAAATAACATCCCTTACCTCAAAATAACGGTACTTCTGATCGAAATATCTGGATATAAATAGAGGAAACTTGTAAAACGACAAAGAACTCTCAAAGTATCAAAATACTCACAATAATACGCTCGATAATCTAGAGAGAAAGAAAACTTTTTTCTGGTGTGATTTTCAATTCTAACCTAAGCGTCTATTTATAGAAAAATGTTAGAACGTCAAAGGAGACTAAATAATAAAATATTATTATTCTTTTTCTTTCTTTTACGCCAACTTTCACCAACCAAGCCAGCCATCTTGGAACCAAAATTCAGCAGCCCACATGTGTTAAAACAAAAGTGGGTCCCACCCATAATTTAATAAAAATTATTTTATTTTTCAAAACTTCAGTAATTCATAGAAAATAGCCCATTTATCAGAAAAATACGAATTTTATGTCCATTCCACACGAAATCGAATTCTCTACAACTTTGTAGCTTTGAATTTTTTTTAAATTCTAAACAGAAAATATCCGAAATTCCCAAACGGGTGATTTTTAATACCTCCCTTCCGACAAAATATTGATAAAACACCTCAGCATTAATTCCTTCATTAATAACCACATAAATAAATCCATCATTTATATCCACATCAAATAAATATTTTCTTATCATATAAATCAATAATTAATTATTCACAAATAATATTACAGAATCACAATTATGACAACCCTACTGCTCTCGGAAAGAGGGGGCTTTGGCGCAATTAGGTGACCAAACCTCTCTCGATGTAACTTTCTAGACATTTCCAATAATGCTATCTAATAATATTATTCAAATAATATGAATTATTGATCCGATAATGGAAAATATCATCAAAGTGATAATTATCAAACAACAATAATATTAAATATCAACGCAAATAATTATTGAATCAATAAAATAAAATATTGAATAAAGAATTCATCGTAATAATTATTGAGTAGTACCTTCACATACGAATCAATAATTCAATAATACTTGGCAATTAATACCGGTGTCTATCGCTGCAACCAATGCCAGACATCGTATTTTAACCACTGTATATTCAAATGATGTTAATCTGGTAACAACTACACTGTTATTTATAAAATCTCATACTTTGTCGTTTTCTTCATCCGACAGTTATTCTGTTATGAGCCCCACGAATGGCTGCTGCGCTGTCATACGAATATTTCCCGACAAAAATGAATATTTTAAACCACTTGCTTATTTTATAAAATTTGCACATTTCACCCATAACCAAAGCATTATATCAAATTAACACCTTATTAATTTAGAATAATGAATAGAGAAAATTCAATTTTATTTATAATAAGTTGGGGTCTTACAGTAATTATTACATAGTATCTCACATTATTTGATTCAATTATTGTCGATATTTTATATATTATTAAATCAATAATTGAGATAACAAAGTTATTAATATTATTATTAACGATGTCTAGAAGTTCTGCTAATGAGAGGTTTGGTCACCTAATTGCGCGCCAATAGGGAGAAATTCTTATTGGAAAGCCCCTCTTTCCTGGGAACGACCTGGTCGATTAATATTTTGAATTATAATAATGATGATAAATGTTGTTAAATATATTGAGGTGTCTTTTTATGAAGTCACGGAAGTTTATATATATATATATTATATAAATTTTGTTTTATTAGTATTATAAATGTAATAAAACAGAAAAGCTTTTTATATAAAACAGAATATTTTTATAAAGTTATTTGTTTTATTAAAAAATAATTAGAATATATTATATGTTATTATGCATAGTATTTGCATAAAGGTATCAGATAGTATTTTATATAGTAAAATCTTTTATATAAAATAGAATACTTTTATAAAGTTATTTCCTTTATTAGACAATAATTAGAATATAATATATTTTATTATGCATAGTGTTTTGCGTAAGTACTGCATAGTATTTGCAGATAGTAAAATCTTTTTATATAAAATGTAATACTTTTATAAAGTTAATTGTTTTATTAGATTTTAAATAATATATATATATATATATATATATTATATTTTATTGCATAGATCCTTTTCTATTTTCCTATAAATAAGATGCTTAGTTAAAATTGAAATCACACCGAAATTAGGAGAATTCTCTTCATAATCTTGAGCGTATTTCTTTAGAATTTTAAGAAGCTTTGAGCGTAGTCTAAGTTTTCTTCAAGTATATCCCCGCCTCTACCCGGCTTGAGTACTCTTCTTTATAAGGTAAGGGGTATTATTTCTTTCGTATTCATGAAGAGAACTTACATTACTCCATTCTTTATTATTCATTGGAATAACTCAGTATATATGAAGTACCTGCATACATGGTGAAATTTTTCAGTTATTCCATTCCTTATTATTCTGTTGAAATAACCTGTATATGCGAAGTACCGCATACATGGTAAAATTCTTTTGTTATTCTATTCTTTATTATTCTGTTAGAATATCATGTTTGTGCGTATTACGCATGACCTGGTTCCATTATTTATTATTCTATTGGAATAACTTTTATGCATGTTGATCTAACGACGCAGCTGAAGTCTTTTGTTATTTCATTCTCTATTACATTAGAATATCACGTCATGCGTTGCTTACGCATAACCCGGTTCCATTATTTATTATTTTGTTGGAATATCCTATCTCAATGCGTTTACACACCTGGTTCCATTATTTATTATTCGCTTGGAATAACTTTTTTGTGCGATCTATCGCATGTGGGTGAATTCTTCTCATTATTCTATTCTCATTGGAATAACTTTTGTCATGTGGATTACCACATGCATGGTGAATGACCTTTCGTATTTATTTCTTATTAAATTGTGGAAATGATCATGCTGCGTGGATTACCGCGTGGCGGTGAAAATCCATTACAGTTTCATATATTCTATGATACTCATTTGGTTAAAATTTTGGCTTCTATACTCCATGAAATTAGTGAAATATCCTTGATATTTGCGCTTCATCCAGTATCTTTTCATGAAAATATTCTTCTGAGCATTCTTGAATTTTACTGCACAAAGCAGTATCATGTTGATAATTTGGACATTATTGAGTTCAAGATAAATTAACTTAGAAATCTTTAAAATTTATTCTTGAACTTATTTTATTGAATTATTATGTCATTGTCATCATCCTCATGCTTATATTGTGATGAAAGTCATCTTTGACTTACGTGCATAGATGGACTTGGTATGATTATGACCAGGGATTATTCGGTATAATCATGACCTGTAATGTTATAAATGATGTGGTAAAAGTCCTCGGTGGCCTGTAGTGTATTGACAGACAATTTTTGGTATGATTATGACCATGGATTATTCGGTATAGTCATGACCATTGATAATTTAATGAATATCCTTGGCCCGTAAAGCACGGATGACTCGATGATGTGGTTTATTTATTAAGCTGAGTCTCAGCGATAAAAATTGATGAAAACATTTTAAATCATAGAAGATAGTAGATATCATGCTCTACTTGACTCTTCAATGGATTGCTTATTCACCGCAGCTTAAACTTGATGTCTATTGTATTTTATTAGTTTAACATTGTTGAAGACTAATGATAATTTATTCTGCATTATCTTAGTTATAATATTTCTTACTGGGCTAGTTGAGCTCACCCCTTTCTTTTACTGTTCTCTTCAGGAAATGAGAACGTAGTCGGGACTAGTCGGAGAACGGAGTGGCGGTCCAGATGATAGTATTAGTAGTCCTCACTATTCTGTTAAATAGCGTGACAATAAATGTATTGAGGACTCCTTTGAGTGTGGATATTGTCTAGATGACAATATTCTTATTAAAACTCTCAATTTATGTTTTGTCGTATTTTACAAGACTGTTGTATAATTAGTTTGTATTTGTATTCAGTACCTTGTATCTGACGACCCAAGATGGGTGATGTGTAGCTATTTTGGGGACGTCACAGACACGTTCGTCACTAGTCCCTTCGATCGGCTTGAACATTTTCAGGAATAAATTCAAAATTTGTACGTTTAGTGCCTAACAATCAATAAATATTTAAAAATTAATTCAACTTCAAAACAAAACCAATAAATAATATGAATAGTCAAGTGTAATTAGCAACAATAATAAACAATCTCAATTAAACCACTAATAAATAACAAGTAACATTTCAAAATAAATTACAAAAGTTAAAGAAAGTAAAAATAGAATAGAATACATACTCGAATAACTTTTATTTGATGGAGTTATCTTCATAAATAATTACAAAAATTCCTTAAACAATTGTTAAATACTCTGCAGTTTTTAAAATTGGGATATTTCCCGCAGTTTTTGAATGAAAAAAGAGAGACTGAATCAATTTTTGCTCCATTGAATTTAGACAATATTAAATAAATTTGACCAAGATAGTGGGAATGTGAAACTTATAAGACTATATTAAGTAAATAATAGTAGCAGGAATGTGAGATTAATAGAATTAATTTTTTAACCTTTTCAAATATTTTTTTTTAACTTTAGTGCTTGATTTCCTAGTATTTTCTAACTTGAGTGCTTAACCCTGCTCAATGAAAATTCAGTGGTGGCAGGTGCCCCCTGTCCTATACCTGGATCCGCCACGGATCCTAGACATTAAATCTTGAACCCTAAATACTAAACCCTAAACTTATATATTTTTAAATTACATCTAAATCACTGAATCATGTAAAAATTTGTGTTAAAATAAATATTATAAATTTTTTAAAAATAAAAAAAAGCCCCTAGATTTTTTTCAGACTATATTATATTTAATTTATATTCAGCTAAATAGTGTCAAATTGGCCTATTAGCTCAATTAGTTAGAGCGTCGTGTTGATAACGCGAAGGTCGCAGATTCAAAACCTGCATGGGCCAAATTATTTTACTAAGTTTTTTCAATGACCCTAATGGACAAACCAAAATTTTGATTGTCTCAAATCAAAAATAATTTTAAAGGGCTAGGCAATAGTCTCAATAGGTTGATCTCCTCGACACCAACATTTTATAAGATGTAAAATTTATTCAAGTCTCACTTTGTGTTAGGACCCTCAACCAGTAATTATTTAATGAGTCATAGCTACTTAGAAAAATTTATGTTAAAATTATAAGAAAGTCTCATTTATTAAATTTCTTAAAAAATTATTATTAATACTTATCTATATATATAACTGACAATCAAAACATACACAATTCACAATATATATATATATATATATATATATATATATATATATATATATATATAGTAAGGATCCAGTCAGTCATCTTATCTTCTTACTCACCGTCTTCACTCCCCTTTACAGCGACCGTGACGGTTTGATCATACAACCGCCGCTATACTTTTAGTGACGGATAACATATAAGCGTCATTAAAAATATGATTTACGACGATTGTATAATTAAATCGTCACGGTCATCGCTAAAGGGAGTGAGCACAAGTAGTAAAGATAAAGATAAGTCTGACTGATCCCATCATATATATATATATATATATATATATATATATATATATATATATATATGTGTGTGTGTGTGTGTGTGTGTGTGTGTGTTTATAGGGTTAGGCAAATATAAATCTATTTTATTAAGGAAGAACAAGAAAAATAACCGCTTCTTAAAGTTGTGTCATATTTTTTTTATTTGCCTTTAAAAATATGATTTGTTATAAATCTATTTTATCTACAATAATGCATGTGTTACTGAGACTAGTTAATATTAATAATAATAATAATAATAATAATGTATTGAAAGTATACTAAAAAAAAAAATAGAATTAAAATTTCTACGAACAAAAACGATAATTTTATAAAATATAGGTGTCACACTCATGCATGATATCAGAAATATTAATTCCCAAAAGAAGTACGAAATTTAATTATTTATGTCAAAAGAAATTATGCAAATACTACATTTGTTTTAAAATTAGATTGTATTTTTAAATTAAAAAAATGGCATGTTAATTTTAAATTAAATTGTAATTTTAATTTGAAAACCCAGGGAGGGAGCAGTAAATAACGCCATTTTCTAAGAAAAGAAATAATACCGCAGTTAAAAATAAAGAAACATAAGCACACGCGTCGTGTATTGAAGGAAAGATCCGTTATGACCGTTAGATTATTTTGTGGATAAAGCAACTCCCCATTCTTTATTCTTATCCATTTTTGTCTTTTCAAAGTCGCATCCCTTACCCATATTTCTAGGCGTATCTAATTATCTCTCTCCAAACCTTTTCTTAAGCTAAACGCAAACTAAGAAATCACACAAAGAAGAACCAACCCTTTGAACAATTCCACTTTATCTAATCCCTTTCATTTGAAATTTGAATTTTTCATCGCAAATCTACACCGCCGGGAGCTGATTAATACCACGAATTAGGTTTGAAGAATTTGTTTTTTTACAAAAATGTCCCAAGTTTTGAGCAATACTAACGTTTTCTCTCGCTGTAATGGTAATAGTAGTATTATTAATCAGCAAAAGCATCATCATCAACATATAAGAAGGGTATCTGTAATTCCGACTAGTAAATCGACGAATATTTCTCTCAGATCATCATCATCACCAATCAGCAATTTTTATGGCCGGAGAGTCGTTATTGGAGCACCCAATAAAGGGCTTAACAATAATACTCATCGGAAACCTCCTGGCGGTGATTCTAATGCCCGGGTTTGTTATTTAATTTAATATTTTCCAGTTATCCTTGTCTATATCTAAATTCATATTTAGGTCGATACAATTTTTTTGAGTTTTTTTTTTAATTCCCTTATGGTTTCCTAGCTATTGTTTTGTTGTTATTGTTACTTTATTGATTAAATTTTTGGGGATCAGATCTTTTTATCAGGGATTCTTGAAAAAGTAATATCAACTGCTGTATGGTTTCCTCTGTTGTGATATCAACTGTTGTGAAATAGAAATACCCTTTTTTTTTTACTTTTTTGTTATCGTCTTCGTGAAACTGGGTAATTCATTGTTTAAGAGGAAGGAAATATAAATCCAAAATAATTGTGTGTTGTATGCATCTTTAATTGAAAGTTTATTTCTTTTTAACAATATTATAATTGTATTCACATGATTTGATCACAAGATTTTTTGAAAAATAATATTTTGATTTTACTAGTTTCCTCTTTTTTCTTTTAAGAACTTGTACTATTACATTTCAATCCTAAGGGCCTAGGGGGCCTTGGTGATGGCCTAAGAGGGGAACTAGGGGGAACGTACTTTTGCTAATGTAGCTCTTGTGCTGATGTTGCTGTCAATTAGACTCAGCTTGTGCGTGAGCACAACACAATTAAGGAATAGGCCTTATCACGAGTTTCCTCTTTTAAGAGAGGGCATATCATCTTTACCATCTAGGTCTTACATATAAATCATACTCTAACTGGGGTTCTGCGTTTCTATAAATATATACAGATGGGCATTGGAATTGCGAAAGCTCAAAGATGGTGGGAGAAAGGGCTTAAAACAAACATGAAAGAGGTGGAGGGCCCTCAAGACCTTGTAGAATCTCTGCTGATTTCAGGGGATAAACTGGTTGTTGTTGATTTCTTCTCCCCTGGTTGTGGAGGTTGCAAAGCTCTTCATCCCAAGGTATCTTTCAGTTTCTTTTGTTACTTCTTTCTGGAGAAAATTCCTTTAAAAGAAGGTTAGATTGATTAAATCTGGCATATGGTCCTTGTTTAAAGGGGTGTTAAGTTCATTTGTATAAATTTGAATGTTTTATGTTGGCAGATATGTCAGTTGGCAGAGATGAACCCAGATGTGCAGTTCCTGCAGGTGAATTATGAGGCACACAAATCCATGTGCTATGCCCTTAATGTTCATGTTCTCCCTTTCTTCCGCTTCTATAGAGGGGCTCATGGTCGTCTTTGTAGCTTTAGTTGTACCAATGCTACGGTTAGTTCTCAGTTTCAACTCTATTTTTTAATGCCTTTACTTTTTTTTTCTTTTTTCTTTTTCTGTTGAGCAAACAATTTTTTGTAAACTGCATAGCAATATGATTTATCACGGTCAACCTATGATAAATATTTTCCAAATTTGTTTTCGTGATAACTTGCTGATCTGATTTGTTTGAGCTAACTAATGTAGTTCTACCGGCTGAGGGTTTGGGTTCTTGAAATCTAACTCTACGAACTCATTTTCGGTTTCCTTCTGCATGTAGCGTAGTCATGTGCATTGATCAGAATTCAGATACCATCTGCAGCTTATATCCCCATTCATTTTGCTATCCTTTCTACTACTTCATTTGGAAAATGTGTTGATGTAAATCATTGATTATATTACAGATCAAGAAATTCAAAGATGCATTGGCGAAACACAGCCCAGATAGATGTAGCCTAGGTGCACCAAAGGGGCTGGAGGAGAAGGAACTGGTAGCGCTTTCTGCCAACAAGGAGCTGTCGTTCACTTACAAACCAAAACCAGAACAACCAGTGGCTGTTCCGGAACAAGAGAAGATCTTCACAGCACCAGTATCGGCATCTCATTTAAACTCATATCCTCCTGCTCTTCGTCCTCGCTCTCTGCAGCCAAATACAGCATCAAAATCTGTTGAAGAGATCAAAGATAATACCTTGATCTCGTCGGGAAGATGATCGAGACAGCTTCCATTGTAGCTATATTCTTGTACAGTTTTGTTATATTGTGTGGTGGGAGGCCTAAAGATTAGCTAGATGTTGGGATATTTTACATGGATCGTACAATTCCACTACACTAGATAGGTAGAAGTATATGTTGTGTTTGTACTACCTAGTTTGCAGGCTTTGTGATCTACTCTCTTTTTAACCTTCCAGATCCAAGCCAAGCCTGCAAAGATTAGGGAAATTAGATGTGTATGTTCGATGGTTCTCTCTCCCTCTTTTTGTTTTGAGTGAAGAAACCTTCTAAGTATTGTTTTATAACTATAAAGGGGATAGATATACCCTTTAACTTGGATAAATGAGGAAAGTTTCTGTAATCCCCATACTGTTGGCTAAATTTGTGCTAGCACAAATCCAAGAAATAGGCTAATAAAACTCCCTAAGCTTGCTTCAACTGTTGTTCCTTGCAAATAAATTGTCCCCTTTGAATTTCTTGGTAATTTATTTTGCTGGAACCTCTGAGAAATTGGAAAAAGATTTAACTTTGGTTAAGTTATTTTTGGTACCAAGAGAAGGAATTGCAGTTGCACCTCTTGTGAGCTGATACAAATGATGTCCCTTTCTTCCCAGTTTCATGGGCTTTTTATCTTGTTCCATAAGAATTTGTTTCATTGTTTGGACTTTGAACCACAAAAAGAGTAGAAAAAGTTATGTTACAAAAATATATTGTTCACAAAATATGTTACAATTAAAATCTATAGTTAGATAAATATGTTACATAATATATAAATATTTATGTTTGTCAGGTTATTGAACTACATTCGATTTGAGTTTTAAAATCTATTCGAGTTCAAAGTTTGTCTCGTGCGAAGTAGGGAGGGGTGGTCCGATACAGAGTTCTACAAATATGTTACATAAATATGAAAATATTTATTTTTATTTGGTTATTTTTCTCTCAAATTCGCAGCAAAAATGTTTGGTTGGTTGCTTAGATCTCAGATGGACAAAACGACATTTTCATATTAAACTTAACGTCCACATTATTAAATTGCGGACAAGACTTCACAGTCTAGCGTCCGCAGTATTAAACTGCGAACGAAACTGAATATTAAAACGACATTGTGACGAGTCTATAATTGGCGTTCGACATGACTTGTATAAGAGGAGTATTTTGAATATCTATCCAGTCCGCAGTATTAAACTATTAAAAACTAAATTGCGAACATGAACTCTATTTAATTATTCGATCATCTGATCGAATGAACGTTCACGATCTGTTATAAAGATAACTTTAATCCTTTAAAATATATATTTTTTAAATTTTGGAATTGGGATGTTGAAGAAATTTGTAGTTTATGATTATTATTATTATTATTTATTATTTCCTTAAAAGGATGAGAAAAGGGTATCTATGTAATCTGTATATACGGAAACCGTGGAATACAGCGAGTCAACCATGTTTGTTTTTCTTCGTCCTCATTGGGGGAACAGAATATTATTAGTACAACTTTATTATTATCTACATTATTATTATTAAACATAAATAAATAAATCAGTTTCACACGCCCACCGTCGGTAGAACTGTATTATTACTCCTATTATTAAGCTTTTGTTCTCATCTTTGTCCTTCCTTATTGAAACCCTAAATATTAACCAGATTATACGTTCATCACTCAGGTATGCTCTCCTAATTTTAATTCCTGCTTTAAATCGAATTTGAAATCTATAATGAGTTTATGTAAGAGTAGCACTTAATTGACTTTAATTCCTGCTTTAAGTTTGCTTATGTATTGTTAATTTTGTTTTTTTTCTTGAACTGGAATTGGAAAGTTTCTTCCTTTATATATTTGCATATAACTTTTGTATAGGTTATTACGAGATGGAGTAGCCCTTCTGGATTAACCTTATATAAGGCCTTGAGATTATTTTTAATTCTGCCACAGAGTTTTTATTTATTGATTTAGATTTTTCTCTGGTTTCGAGACAGATTTTATGTGGTAAACATTTCCATTTGCTATGCTTGAGTTAAGACTACTTGTAATAATTTATGGCCATTATGGACTATTTTGTCTTATGATTAGTCCACTATGTTTTGTCATTTTTAAGGTCAAATCTCAAGTGAAAAGGTGGTATTATATAATCCCCATTTTGAGGTATCAAGTGACCTTCAAAATTATCACAAATAGTCCATGGATTAAATAAAAGACTAATCTTTGGGATAAAATAGTTTGTAGTGGAAATAAATTAGTACAATAGTCTTATTTTACCCATCATTTTTGCAAACAAACGTAGCCCTAGTGATATTTGTTAATTTTGTTGATTATGATATAGGTGCTGAATTACTACCTTATTTGTAGAAACTCCTTCATAAGTATTAAGCTATTATTGGTTTTTATTTTTCAAACACTTTATATGTATGCTTGGTTTCTAAACTAATTCCCAGTGTGCATGTAGTTTTCTGTTTGAGGATAATTGTTTTATAAAAGAGAAGACTTTCAAGTTATAAATGCAAAGAATCTCGACCGTATTTTGCAATGGACATAGTCCTATTGAACTTTTGTCTTAGAATACTACAACAAGCTTGCAAAGTGAAAGTTATGTAATTAAACCAAATAAAGTACTTCCTCCGTTCCAGAATATCAGAGCAAAATGATATTCAAAATGCAAAAGAATGTGCTCTTATATTTTGAAACGGAAGGAGTATATCTCATAAGAATTAAATGGTTCCTATCCCCACACTCGGGACCAAAAAACATATTCCAAGCTTGAATTTTTTTTGACCTTCTTGTTTTCTCCCTTTTTCCTGTATATCTAAATTATCTTTCCCAAATTTCTTTCATTTTGTTTTAGTAATATGAACCAATCACTTCCCCTCTATTTCTAATTGACTAATTGTGTATATGCTTCATTTATCAACACTCTTCCCATTAAGAATTCTCAATTTAGATGACATATTCTTCACAAAACATATCAATTTTTGGAGCTTGACCTTTTGTGTTCTTGATATCCTCAATTTGCAGGTGGAATATTTCTAAGAGAATGAAACCTTGATAAATGTGTAAAGGAAGAACAATCTTAAAAATAGACTGCCAATGTGGGAGCATTAGTCTTTTGTATATTTTGTTGGGAGATCAAAGTTCGACTGTTTGCCGAGTTATGTCTATTCATGCTCCCACAATATATTTCTAAATATGTACTCTTGGTATATTGTGTGATCATACTTTTGTGAAAGTAATTTTTCCGACCCCAGAACATCCCTACTGTTCAGATAGAAATAGCTAAGACGGGTGCACTTTGTTGTGTGGCCGCTGGGCCACATGGAGAAAAATCATTTAAAACGGGAAGAGACCATTCCATGGATCTTATCGAACCTCATTGGAGGACAAATTTTAGTTTTTCTCCTCCTCCTCCATCGAGAATATGGGATTGCCGGATACGGACAGATAGTTTGCTGAATGGACCTGGAGATTCAGTTCATGGTACATCAACATCCTCAAATGGTAAAGTAAGCAAAAGAGGGTTGGGCAGTGACAGATACACCAACCATCACCATTCTGTGTCTGATGGCATTCTATCTTATTCTGGTAGCCCGCCAGATAATGTCCAGGTCCCTCGATGGACATCACCAATTCAAAAGATCAACTTCGACGACTTCGCTACCCCTTCTATTAGAGGTAATTTGAGTTTGATTTTTTCACTTCTCAATATTGAATACTAGTGAGTTTTAGAGCCTGGCTTAGATCGCTCAATTATGACTTAAAATGAAATCTTTGGTCACTATATTTTGATTGATTCTGAAAGTTATATGTAATTAGATAAATGAGCCTAGTCTGAACATGATGCTAGCCTTGTTTGCTAAACGAGTCAAACTTGGTTCAAGTCGACTAAACTCAACTAAGCTCGTTAGCTCTATTAAATACAAATCATAATATTTTACACAGTAAGTATATATTCTACTCTTTATGCTTGATATGAGCTAAAGCTCAACTCGTGAGCCAAACAAACCAAGTTTTAACATGTTAGAATGAGCTTGATTTGAATTTGACAAAATCTTATTAAGTCGAGCTCAGAACTCCATCACTCGATTCGACTAGATGTGATTTCAACCCTAAGTGTGTGCAACCCCGTTGTTGGGCTTTCATTTATTAGAATGATGTTTTAACTTATCTAGGAATGAGCTTTATTAGGGTAGCAGTATTCTGGATTATGTGTACAGTCATCTTTCCTCAACAAGGGGTTGGGGAAAACTTACGCAGTGAGATAAAATAAGGGACGATCTTTTACATCTTTAAAGAATTGAATTGTGCTGGAGAATTCATTAAAAATACACCTGTACTGGCAAACTCCCTTTTTTGGTTGTTGCTTTTAGGATGTTATATGATTTCACTTCTTTCTTTTTTGAGCTTTTTTAAGATGGCAATGATAATTACACTGCTCGCATGTGAAGATGCAAATCTAGGTGCACCGATTTCAATACTATTTTGCTCTAACATAATGAGCCAATATGGGAAAACTTGAACTAAAAAATTCTGAAATCAAAGCTTTGATACCGTGTTAGATCATCACTTGTTACGGAAGTTTCAGTTATTGGATAATGGGACTAGGCTAGCATTGTATGTCATGGTCTAAGTTGTGTATTGGGGTAATGGTTTTTGTAGAGAGGTTGAATGCGTTGATGGTCATTTTTTTATGAATTGACTCGGTGGTTTTTGTACAGAATGATATTTAGTCCCAACCAAGACATTGTTCCTTTCAGAGGTGTCTCAGCTTCAGTTGGCAGTTTAACTTCAGTGTTTTTAAAAGATCCCTCAAACTGTCACATTATTATAGACTTACAGTTGTTCGTGGTTCTATTATAATTCTCGTTGGTCTTATAATTAATTTTTGTTGCTTTTACCTAACCAGCCTTCTTTCGATCGATATATTGTATATCCTATTTTAACGATGCTTGACCAAGCTTAGGTTTAAATTATCAGGTTCAAGGCCTGAGACTGCTTGGCTCCCTCACTTTACTGAGGTGAATGTTTGTGTATCTCATTGCTCAGATAATTTTAAGCAAACAATCTTAGTAATTGAACATCTTTATCCTTTTGGTGTTCCTTTATGCAGAGGCAGTATGTTGCTAGTGCATCTGCAGCATCCTGCAGTTATGGATCTCCTTCCTCGCTTACAGAGTCTAGACCATGGGAATCATCTGGGAAACAGCCATCGCCCCTTTTTGCGAGTCGCAACTTCAGTAGCCGGCGCTCCTTCATGTCAAAACCTGTTTATCCTCTAGTGATACACAACCCGGTGTCTGATTGTGAAACCATTGGTGATGCTGATACTTGCAGTATTGGTAGGTTGACACCTGGTAAGGATATGATCTTACCATCAAACTGGCCTGATATTAGCACAAATATTGAGCACAAATTTCATAAAACTCTTACTGAACTCCCAAAGATGGACACATCAACTGACCCCAGCTCAAGCTCTAGAAGAGAGGGTTTTCGATGGAGCAGTGCAAGCAGTTATGATATGGGATTTGATGGAGAGAATTTCGATGTATCCGAAAATATAGATGTAGAAAGTCTAAGATCACCCAATTACCATACAAGTGATCAAAAATGTGGAGTTTGCGCAAAGCTCTTGTGGCAGAAGTCTCCATGGGGTTCAAATAGAATCATGAGAAGTGGAGATCTGCCAATTGCTGGGATACTTCCTTGCAGTCATGTGTTCCATGCGGAATGCTTGGAGCAAGTGACTCCCAAATCGCAGATTCAGGACCCTCCTTGCCCCTTGTGCCTAAAAACCATAGGGCTGTCTGAAGATTCCCCACCAGTTTCAGAACCCCTGATGATGGCGTTGAGATCTGTACGGCAGAGGAGAGGGGTTATGATAAGTGATGCTCAGGAGAATTCTAGTATTGATGAAGTCTTCAATTATATGACAGACAGTACAACAAAAACCTCATCTAGTTCAAGGTTGCGGCAGAAAGGCAGTCATTATTTGTTAACAAATCAGTTCAAAAAGCATTTGTCATTTAAGGGGAAGATGGCCAAAGATTTCTTCAGTACAAAAGTTTTCCACAGGTCACGTTCATCATCTTCTGTCAGGGAACCTGTTCAGATTTAAATATCTCCTTACTAGCCTCGTCTGTGTAATTCATCCGAGTTTCTCTGGGATGCAGGGTTAGATGTTATATCTCATGTTCTCTCTTTTTGCTCATGTTTCCTACTTTGAGGGAATGCAAGTTATTAGGATCTTTCTGTACTACTTGTTGATGATTTGAACTCCTCTAAGAAGCTTCAACTTATGTTTGTTTCTAACTGTTGATGGAATCACTTGAATTTCTTTGGTTCTTTTTGTGCCAAAAGTTGCACTATAGCCAGATTGCTTACTGGAGAAATTATACTTTATATTGTAAGCTGATTTAGGATACTAAAACTGTAAACTATAAACCCCAAGAAAATTATGCTATGTTTGGATTGTAAGAATGGAATAATTTTTTAGCATGTCAAGTGCATATTTGGTTGGTAATGGTAATGGTGGTGGTGGGTGGTGTGATAAAGATGGTATAATTGCCACATCCATCCTTTCCATTGGCATCTGATAAATTCTCCATTTTATAACTAACTACTAATAAGGCTAAAACCTTTGATATTTGCATTAGGCATGCCATATTGGTCCTTGAGGAAGTGGCTGCATATGCTACAAAATGAGGAAATAGAAATTGCATAATTTATAGATCTCTGTTCCACTTAGAATTTTTAAGTGTTGTGTTTTGGTTGGTCTAAGAGTATGCAAGTCACTATATTTTGTAAATTAACTGTTTTTATAAAAGAAAAAAAGTGTATGGATATGATTACTCATAAAAGTAGTTTTCCTTGAGACTAGTTCCAACTGGTTAGGCACTAACCGGCGTGATTGGTAATTTTCAAATGCACGTGAAATTTCCACTATTAGTGAAGATGCTCATGGTTAAAGTAGTGTATATAGGAGCATGCGCATGCTGATGTTGGGTTCAATTCTTTATACGCACAAATGAAGGACATGGTGTACGTGGGTTTGTCGCAGTGATTTAAATGAGGTCTGGAAGTGAGTCGTAAATTTAAACGTTCTGGGATCGAATTTTACTAACTGCAAATGTCAAGCCCGAAATAGTCACAAGCTCACGAAACTGCAGCAGACGCAAGCATGTATGAAAAATCTGGTCTGGGGTGAGAAAATTAGTCCGACTGCAATCAGGAAATACTCCACATTATCAAAAAAGAAAAAGAAAAAAAGATATGGTGTATGTGGGTTGTCCCCGCCCATTGGTAAGATCTCACCCGTGGGCGCATTTGAGCTTTCTACTCTTCATGCATGTGATTATACTGTTTCTTGTTGATGCATATATACTAGTTTGGTGTGTCCAGTCCTCATACTAAACCGCCTTTGCAATCATGAAATAGCCCTACTCGCTTTGTAATCTATATGTATATAGACCAAAGTTGATAGCCTAAGAGTAAATATTCTCGTTTTTACTGCATGTTCAAGTTTATATTTCAGCAGAGTTGATAAGAAATGTTCTCTTTTGGTTCGGCGGCTAAGGGGTTGACATGAACGTATCAGTTAATTATGCGAGATGATTGATAGGTAATTTACGTTTATTTATTTTCCTAGAATTAGCTTAGAATGTGAGACATAGTTAGGTGGATGCCACAACACAAAAGAAGAATAATTAATACCATAATAAATTGTGGCAACGGCTTATTGGATGTAAGAGAGGTGTAGTCGCCTTTTCATGCCTATAGGCAAAGAATGATTTGAAAGCGGCCATGTGATATGGATACACACCCTCTTCGGGAGCATTTTACCGAGTTGCATGTGGGCCGAAGGCCTAGCATTGGGAAGAGTTAATGAGCCCATTGGATTGAAGTTCAGGAAAGAGTTCGGACATTTGAGTCTTTTGGACTGGAGTCCTATTCGAGATATAGTAGTCGGGTTCGGGTATCCGAATCTTTGGGGCCGGAACCCCATTCTGGAGGGGTGATGTTCGGGTCGGGCCTTCGAGTCCGCTGGGCCGAAATCTGAACCATGTAGTGAGCTCGGTTGGATTGGGCCTGTGCAGTGGGTTGTCCTGCGTGCAGAGTCTAAAGCCCAGCCGTATTTGAATATGGTAACTCCAAAGGTAGTGATTGGATTGGATTTCACTTCCACCTTTTAAGGAGATTGTGTTGGATCCGAATTATGGTAACTGCCATAATTTAGGAGTCATAATCCGACTTGGAGAAGGATTCGAAGGTGATGAGGCACTATAAATACAAAGCTTAGGGTACAATTATGAGGTAATACCTACTTTTGAGCACTAAACACTTAGCCTCCATTGTTAAACCTTGTGAACGGCCTATACTTATTCTCACACCGGAGTCCCCATGACCAATTGTCAAGCTTCATGTGATCTGTTATTGTCTTGAGTTCTAGCGCGTGGATTACAGGATTGACGCCTTGGCCAAACTCAGCGTTAACATTGGCGCTAGAAGGAGGGTTTTAGTGTTTAATCAATCACAACCGACTTTTCCTAAAGAGGCTATGGCGGCGGGGAGGAGCGATCTTCTAACCGGAAAAGCGAAAACACATCGAGACCACCCGGTGAGAGGTTCGGTCGAGGATAGGCCGGGTTCCGAATCCGAGGAAATCGGGGAGGAACCTACCGCTTCCCTCGTGAAGACTCTTCCACGACAACGATTGTACCCTAACCAACCAAAGCTAGTAGGGAGGATGAGAATCATTCTCGGGCACTTGAGGTGCACGAAAAAAGTCGAGGTGAAGGCAGCCGAGATCAAAGGGATTTTATTCTACAGAAGAAGATGCAGCAGAACAAAGACGTCATGTTGGCCCTACGTCTTCAGTAGGAGGAGCTCGAACAGCAGATGACAAAGATGGCCGGAGAATAGGAGGCGTCCTCAAAGAGGCGTAGGCATCGGAGCCGATCCCTATCACCCCGACGGGGAGAGGCAGAAAGAGAAAGGAGCAGGCACCGGAGTCGCTCGAGAGATGGCCGAAGTAGAAGGAGGAGTCGTTCGGCAGAACGACGATCGGAGCATCCAGGCAGATCGGGACAAAGGAGGAGGGACGCAACTCCTGAATATGAGAGGGACAAACCCCGATCGTCCCCTCGTAAGGAGGAATCTGACCCCCTCGCTCGAAGGGTGGCAGAACTGGAAAAATTGTTGTTGGCAAAGAATTCGATGGGGACACCTTCGGCTTGCGTAGGGTCGCCCTTCTCGCCAGAAATTAATCTTGTGACGGCCGACCCCAAAAAGAAGATGCCCCCGATGGAGACCTATGATGGGCTGGGGGATCAATATGACCACTCAGACGGGTATGATAGGTTGATGATATACTACGGACATTTTGATGCTCCCAAGTGTCATATGTTCGCAACGACTTTGAAAAAGAGCGCCCGAGAATGGATGGGAACCCTGGCGGCGGGATCGATTAACTCCTGGGGTGATCTTCAAGAAAAATTTCATGCGGTTAAGAATGTAGCGAGGAAAGATCACGGCTTCCTCATGCAGTCGAGCAAGTCGGATGAAAGCACAGGTTAAGTGCGTCGAAAGGTTTCGAGAGAGGCTATGGGGTCGATGGCGAGTTAAACTCCCATGAGCCTTGGGATTCTTCACTTCCTGGCCGGACATCGGAAATCGAAGAAGTTGATGAAGGATCTAGTGATCAACCCTCCGGCAGATTTGACAGAGGCTTTCCACCGAGTCGAGGGTCACATAGCAATAGAAGAGGCGATGAGAAATTTTAAACCCCACTCCCAGTCTTACGAGAAGTCCAAGGATCGGGATAAACAAAACTCTCAACGGTCGGATAATCAGGGGAAATCTGACAATTATGGTAAGAAAAGCTACAATGGGGAGGTTCGAACAGACGGACGTACCGCTTTCCGAATAAGAATGTCAACAAAGTCTATACCGCACTCAACACTGACCGGGATAAAATATTGGAGGAGATGTAGAACAAACCTTTCTTCGAGCCAAGTCCAGTGATCCCAAAGCCTGGAACGAGAGGTCGGGACAAATATTGCGCATACCATCAATGTCGGGGGCATACGACGGAGATGTGTAATGAATTAAAAGATTTGATAGAGAAGAATGTCCAAAATGGGCAATTGGTGCAGTATGTGGTCGGTCGGAAAGGTTTAGAGGCACCCCGAGAGGAAAACAGGGGGCCAACTCGGGAAACACAGCCGCAACCGCACCCACAAGCCCGAGGGGTGATTGATGTAATCTCAGGCGAGTCGGTAGGGCGTGTAACCGAAAGGAAGAGAAGTGGGCACCTCGAGGCTGTGTTATCAGTAGTAAGTTCATCACCCAGAAATGTAGGGCCTACACAGGAACCTCCATCTCTTTCTTAGATGAAGACTACCCCACCGACCACATCGAATCGCATGATAGTGCGCTGGTGATAATGGCACAGGTCGGACCAGTGGACATAAAAAGGATGATGATTGACAATGGGTCCTCGGTTGACATACTGTACACGCACGCCTATCAGAGGATGGACTTAAAAGGGAAGATGGAGTTAGGAGGAGAAGGCCCGTTATATGGTTTCAATGGGGATCCGGTGCATATGTCAGGAACCATCGAGCTTCCTTTCAGGTTCAGCACAGCACCACAGCAAGCAAAAATAATGGTGAAATTTTTTATGGTAAGTGGATTGGATTAACGCTACTGGCGCCATCACAGCCGGTAAGCAACATGGCGGCTTATGAGCGATCACATTCATCCTCACTTCAAGATTAAGTTTCCGACCTTTGAGCGGGATAGGGGAGGTAAAGGAGACCTTGATATCGCCTCAGAAGGTGTTACTTAAAATACCTTGATTTCTTCAATGGGTTGGGGTCAAGAAATGAAAATGACAATGGCCATTGAGATGAGAGCCATTCACTAAGAGTAATCTCGAACCTATGGCCCCCTTGTACGAGGAGACCAAGATGTAGAATTGATCCCCAAAACAACGAAAAAATTGATCAAGATCGGGGCAGGATTAAAAGAACTGCTGCGGACAGGACTGGTGGACCTGCTTCGGGTGTATGCCGATATCTTTTCTTGGGAGCCTAGTGACATGCCAGGAGTAAGTGAGTTGGTGGCGCTACATAGGCTGCATACAGACCCGAAGAGGAAGCCAGTAATACAGAAAAGAAGGATTTTCGCCCCGGAAAGGCAGAGGATCATAGATGAAGAGATCACTAAACTGCTGGAGGCAGGGTTCATTTTCGAGATTGACTACCCCAAATGGCTGGCAAATGTGGTATTGGTTCAAAAGCAAAACGAGAAGTGGAGGATGTGCATCGACTACACAGATCTGAACAAGGCGTGCCCAAAAGATTTATATCCTCTACCCAACATAGACCAACTGATTGATGCCACTTCGGGGTATGGCATTCTGAGTTTTATGAATGCATTCTCGGGGTACCACCAAATCTCGATGAATAAGGTGGACATCCCGAAGACCAGCTTCATCACACATCGGGCCATATATGCTTATCGGAAGATGACTTTCGGATTACTCAACGCTGGGGCAACTTACCAACGGATGATGAACTTCGTGTTCAGAAAGCAGCTGGGCTGAAGCATGGAGGTATACGTGGACGACATGATTATGAAAAGTATGTCAGTCCGGGATCATCTAGAGGACCTAGAAGGCTACTTCGAGACAGTGAGAAGACACAAGTTGAGACTGAACCCGACCAAGTGCACATTCGGTTTAGGGTCAGGGAAGTTTTTGGGTTACGTGGTTAGTAAGAGGGGCATCGAGGCAAACCCGAAAAAAATTCAAGCGATCTTAGACATGAGATCTCCGAAAACATATAAAGATGTGCACAGGTTGACGGGCCAGATAGCTGCCCTTCGGAGGTTTGTGTCAAGGTTGGTAAAAAGATGTTTACCCTTCTTTGACACTCTCAAGGGGCCGAAGAACGAGAAAAGTTTCCAATGAACTTCAGAGTGCGAAGACGCCTTCTAAGGGATCAAGAAGTACTTGTCCTCGGCACCATTACTGATGAAGCCGATCCCTTCGAAAACCTTATACCTTTACATTGCGGCAGTCCGATGGCGATGGGGCGCGACCTGTGCGAGACAAGGGGAAAGCGGTTCCTCGATGATATTACGTCAACCACGTTCTTAGGGATGCGGAGACGAGGTACCCAAACCTGGAAAAGTTTGTCTATGCCTTAATCATTGCTAGTAGAAAGCTCAGGCACTATTTCCAGGGTCGGCTAATAGTGGTGTACACGGATCAGCCATTAAAGAAAATTTTGCATAAGCCGGAGGTGTCGGGACGGTTAGCCGCATAGGCGATGGAATTAACGCAGTTTGCTATAGAGTATCATCCTCGAACGGCAATCAAAGGGCAGGCCTTAGCAGATTTTGTGGTAGAGTGTTCCTTCATAGAGCCAGATGTAACATAGTAACCGAAACTCGGCAGGGGGCAACCTCGTGGACTTTATACGTGGATGGGTCATCGACTTCGGATGTCAGTGGTGCAGGAGTCATTCTAACGAGTCCCGAAGGCTTCAAAGTCCAACAGGCGATTCGGTTTCAGTTCAAGGCCACAAACAATGAAGCAGAATACGAGGCCATACTAGCCGGACTTTGATTGGCCTGAAGCTTGAAAATACAAAAAATAGTTATCTACGGTGACTCACAGTTGGTAGTTAAACAGTTATCAGGAGAGTATGAGGCTTGGGGGGGCAAGAATGTCAAAGTATCTAGCCGAAGTGAAAGATAAGCTCGTGTACTTCACGTCGCATATTTGTCAGGGAGTTGATCGGTCGGATAATACGGTAGCAGATGCCCTAGCCAGGTTGGCAACCATGGAAGCAAGCTCCTTCAACGGATTGGTGTATCTGGAGGTCTTGGAACGGCCAAGTGTACCGAAGACAGATGTACTAGCTCTAGACCGACTTGACTGCTGGCTCACGCCTTATATATCTTACTTAGTGGATGGGACTCTACCTTCGGACCGAATCCTAGCGAGAAAAATCAAGCACCGAAGCTCAAACTTCGTCTTCATTGACGGGGATCTATACCAAAGGGCTTTCAGTTCTCCCCTACTCAAATGCTTAACTCCCTCGGAAGCAGACTATACACTTCGGGGAGTTCATGAAGGGATTTGTGGGGATCACATGGGGGCCAAGTCACTGGCGCACAAAATTTTGAGGCAGGGGTACTATTGACCGACTATCTACACAGAGGCTAAAGAATTCGTCAGAAAATGTCCCAAGTGCCAGCTGCACAGCACCATCCCACACCAGCCTCCCGAGGAGATGTATTCGATCTTATCCCCGATTCCCTTTGCCGTATGGGGAATCGACATCTTGGGGCCATTGTCGAAGGCCAAGGGACAAGTTAGTTTCGTGATTGTCGCTATCGACTATATGACGAAGTGGGTCGAAGCTAAGCCTTTGCAGAAGATCACAGAACAAGAATGTCTAAAGTTTTTCAAGGAAGGGGTTGTTTACACGCTTGACATCCGATAATGCGATGATTTAGATAATGGCGGGGCGGTTTGTGGGGTCGAAGTTCGAAGGTTTTCTGAAAGAGTTGGAAATTCAGCACCGCAAGACTACCGAGGTGGAGGGGGAGGGGGAACCGGCTTTGGCATAACTACCGAGGTGGCCTTGGCAAAAACCTTTGTAGATGGTTTGGAAGGCTTCTTCGCCTTCCTTAACAAAGCCATTTTCTCGGCACGACTCATTTTTAGAGCATTCTTGGTGGTGGGCTTGGTGGCGGGGCCCGAAGCAGAATCGGTTGAAAGTTCCACAATCGGGATGGTCTCTTCTTCGGCCATCTCGTCAATGATCGGAAGGCGGATTGGCTCGATGGTGATAGGAAATGGGGCTAAGGATTCAGTGGCCCCTTCGGGCTTGAAAATTGTCACTGCACAAGGAAGACGTGGTCAAGGTAGAGCTGTTAGAGTAAGACAAGAAAAAAATTATAAGGATTAAGGACATGTCGGGAGTTAGAAACTTATGCCCGTGCTTGTATAGCCAGCTTTCATTGGACAAAACCTGTAGACTCCATTCGGTCTGGCTCCACTTCTTGTAGAACTCTTTGAAGGCACCAGCCCAGTCCTTCGGGAATTTGGACACTTTGGCAATAGGATCTTCGGGGTGGGCCCAGTTCGGGAGGAGGGTGAGATCGGTCCCTTTCACAAAGATCCATTATGGATCTCACGCCTTTGTTGCTTCGTAGGGGTTTGATGGGATGATTCGGTTGGCTTTGTTTGTTTAAGCTATTAGAAGGCGGGTTCTTCGGCCAAATGAAGCGGTGAACAAAATGAAAAAAAGAAATCGAGACCGAGTGATCCACATCTCTTAGCAGAGGGCGATGAAAGAAATCAGGTGAATGTAAGAGTTCGGCACAAGCTGGTGTATGTGAACGAACCCGACGAAGAAGAAGAGGAAGGGCGAGATGAATTCATGGAGAAAGCCAAGACCCCATACTTGATGAAGTGCGAGGAGAGGCATGACCCATTCGCCTTCGGGTCTCCAGAACATCTTATATCCGGATTTGGGTACCCGAAGCTTGTATTTTTTAGGGATGTTGAAAAGGGTTCGGATGTCAGAGATTTGAGAAGGGGTGACAGTGGATGTGGTGTTGATATGGGAAAACTCCGCTTCGGAGTGGTAGGCGTTGCGGATTTTGGCCTCGGCACTGATGGGGGTAGGAATGACCGAGGAGGAATGTAAGACCCCAAATTTTATGAAATAAAAGTATTCAATTTTCATATTTAGTAAATGGTTAAATTGATAAAAAATTAAAGTTAAGGGTGATATATATAAAATTTTCAAATTACGCAAGTGGTTATAAAATACTCATTGTTGTCAGGGAATATTCGTTTGGTCGTGGAATATTCTTGTTGTCGGTGAATATTTGTACGACGGCGCACCCATTTGTGGGCCCCATAACAGAATAAATGTCGGATGAAGAAAATGAAAAGTATGAGTTTTTATAAATAACGGCGTAGTTACTGTTAACACTGTTGGAATACCCGGTGGTTAAACATACAGTAATATGCGTGGTTACGTGATAGCTACGGTATTACACGATATTTTTGAATTATTGATCCTTACATAAGAAGGCCTTCTACTCAATAATTATTACGATAATTCTTGCTTCAATATTTTATTTTATTGATTCAATAATTCTTTGCGTTGATATTTTATATTATTGTTGCTTGATAATTGTTATTGCACAATATTTCTCATTATCATATCAATAATTCATATTATTTGAACAATATTATTAGATAGCATTATTGGCAATGTCTAGAAAGTTACATACAAGGAGAGGTTTGGTCACCTAATTTTAATTACGCTTGATGAGGAGAAATCCTTATTGGAAAGCCCCTCTTTCTGGGAACCACACGGTTGTCATAATTATGATTCGTAATATTATTTGTGAATAATTAATTATTGATTTATATGATAAGAAAATATTTATTTGATCGCGGATATAAATGATGGATTTATTTATATGGTTATAAATGAAGGAATTAATGTTGAGATGTTTTATCGATTATTTTTGTCGGAATGGAGGTATTAAAAATCAAATCAAGATATTTTTACGATATATTAAGTGACTTATAATTTTAATCAAGTAGTTGGATCATTGTGATTTTTGGATATGTTATACATATATAAGTGAGTATATGTCCACAAATTTTGAGCAGTTAAAAATGAGCGTATGATTTGTTATGAATTTTAAGAGGTGTTGATTAGGAAATTAGGTTTATAAATGATTTTGGTGGAAAATTCTAGAATTGAGTGGGCCCCACTTGTGGTTGGTGAAGAAATGTGCTTAATTTTATTTCAAATGTGGTGGGTAGCAATAGTAGCAGGTAAAGCCATCAAGTAGCAGGTCAAGCCTGCTTCGGCGTGCTAACATTTGCTTATAAATAGATGGCTAAGTTAGAATTGAAAATCACACCAGAAACATAAGCTTTCTCACTTTCTCTCTCTATATTATCAAGCGTATTTTGTGAGTATTTAGATACTTTGAGAGTTCTTATTCGGTTGCAAGGTTCCTTGACTTTACATTAGGTTGAAATCTTTAACTTCTTTCGAGGTAAGGGATATTAAAGGTTATTATTTTTCTTCAGTTTCGTAATTTTTCTGACCTTCTAAAATTTTGGAAAAATTTGAAATGATATTTTGATGAGTTTTCTCGATTGTGTCCAAAAATGGCGATTTTTGAATGTATAGATTAGAACTTATGGATTTTATGAGAAAAGACTATTTTAAAAGTAAACCCTTATAACTCATTGTGGTTAACTCCAAATTTGGTGAAATTTTTATTTAGAGTAGTACATCTATATAACATCAGTATATTCTATAAATTTCGGAATTTTTGGATAAAAGTATAATTTATGATAAATATCTAAATATTCGGCAGTTTTGGCCATATGAAAAATAGTAAATGACTTTTAAAAATTCTGAGAAAAATATATGTTCAGTATGGGACTATATTCTGCTAAATCCCATAAAAGAAATATTTTTAGAACTGATTTGGTATTTTTCATGAAAATGGACTAGTTATGAGTAAATAAATTAAATACGTTATGTGAAGTAACAAAATTGAAAAATAGGATTTTATGGCTTGGAAATCCTATATAAGGTATATGCAGATTTTTTATGAGGGTTTTGGTTATTGGTGATAAAATTGTATGATTTTAGCATTTTAGGATGATTAAATGCATTAATTGGTAAAGTGTAAATAATTAAAATAAATTGTTTATAAGTTTAAGAAATGATTAAAATATTATGATAATATTAATATTAGATTATGAGATTATTAAGTGATTTATAACATTTGGATTAAGGTGTTATGAAATCATTGATTTATGAATCTTACTCTTAAAATTAAATCACGATTGTTGATTATATTATTTTTATTATCATATATAACATTTTTATAATCACGGTGAAAAAATTTCTCTTTGACTTAAGTGTAAAGATGGGTAGATTATTGGTATGATTGTGACTATGGGTTCTCTTTGGCGATGATGCAAAGTTGAATCGATTACCCGTTGGTATAATCATGACCATTGAATTTACAATTGAATATTTTTAGCTTAAGTGCAAAGGTGAATTGATCAACATGGTTATAATTATTATTTATATAAATTCTGAAATGATTATGTATCTCTTTGAGATATTAATATCTTTGGCCTGTAGTGTAAAGATGAATTGTTGTTGAATATCTTTGGCCTGTAGTGCAAAGATGACCTCCTGTTGTTGAATATCTTTGGCGTGTAATGCAAAGATGACCTGTTGTTGAATATCTTTGGCTTGTAGTGCAAAGATGACCTGTTGTTGAATATCTTTGGCATTTAGTGCAAAGATGAACTGTTAATGAATATCTTTGGCCCATAGTGCAAAGATAAACTTATTAAATATGATTATGAGCGAGGAACCGTGATTTGGTATAACCATGATCTTTGATGTTTCAAGTAAATACATGTGATGAAAAATATCTTACGTCTTGGATGAGAAGAAAATTAGAACTATAATTATGATTATGAGTTATTCACATGACCGTGAGCGGGATCTGCTGATTAATATTCTGAGGTTAAAACATTGTTGGTGGACTTTTAACATGGAGAAGATAATAGACTTTATGGTCTATTTGACTCTTCTAATGGATTGCTCATTCATTTTTTACTATGGTTGAAAATTTTTATCATCTACCGTATGTTCTAAATCTACGATTTATTCTTGATGAAGGCTATTGATAATTTAATTATCTTTACTCATAATATTCTTTCTTGAGCTAGTTGTGCTCACTCATTTGCTTCACATTCCTTTAGGGTAATAAAGAGAGTGTAAATTTGGGTCGGCCCAGGGGATAACAAGGGAATAGTGTGGTGGTCAGAGACCATCAAAGTTTCTCAACACATTATAAAAGCGACATGACATCTGATATATAATTGTATTGAGGATCTAAGATGTGTGTATAATATATTATCGTCACTTAATAATTGATTTTGGTGAACAACAATAGGGTGAGAGTGAACCCAACTTTGGAAGGTGTTTTGCCTTTATCATACAAGATGTCTAATGACATACAATCTCGTGTTATCATAAAAACACGGTTGTGCATCCACTTCTTTGAGTATATCTCTGAGCACTACCTATATGATCTTGGAGTTTGGTTGAAACATAATGTTCAATCGCAGAGCGGTGGAGATAGTTATATGTCGAAGACTCACCATTGGAAGGAACATGATAGTAATCTTCTCGTTTTTCTTTGGGGTCTATTGGATCAACCAAGGATAATTCTCTGGACATATGATATCTATCATAACTTAGATTCATGGCCTCTTATGTACGAAGGTTTCCTTGAGCACTTTTCAAAGATTTTAATTTCTAAAACAGTTATTGACTGTACGTTTATGTAATGTATCAATGTGAGGTGTTGTCCATAGTTGGGACATGAGTCACAGTTGGTATTAAAATTCACAGTATATGTGTTGTTGTATTTTGCACGACAATTGTAGTAATAAAGTTGTAGTTATTTTTTGTACCATGTATTTGGCGACTCAGAATAGGTTGGATGGATTGGACCTATTTTGGGGGCGTCACAAGGAAGGGATATCAGTAGGAGCCACCGGCAAATCAACCGAAATCAGATCGTCGGTGGTGACAGGAGGCGGGACTGACTCGATAGAAGGGGCAATATCGAAATCTTCCATTGGAGTTGGAAGGGATGGAAATGTGAAAGTTTCAAACGCGAAAACGATAGAGAAGTTGAAAGTTTGAAAATGAAGATTAAAAACACGCAGAGTAGATGAAATTAGTGAAGATTGGGGGAAGAAGCGAGTTCGCCGAAAAAATTGGAACACAGATTTTAGAAGTGAAGGAGTTTGGAAAGAGTGGCAGTGATGGTTGAGGTGAGGGATTTATAGAGTGCGATCCACACGCGCTACCCAGGGGCTATTAAATGCCCAAGTGGGACCGGGCATGGAAAGGCGTCTGATGTTTGAAGCGAGACGAGGCCAGTTTGGCTTCCCGAACAACTCATTATTAGCTGTCGTGCCCCTTCCGATTCACGACCTCTCGAGTCTCTAATTATAAATACATTATAACAAAGAGGCCTGAGGCAATGTTCGAGAAACATTTCTTAAGGGTTCTGAGTGGTAGAAAGGCTGTGCTGGGAGGAGTTAATGAGCCCATTGAAATTTGAAGCCTGAGGAGAGTTCGGACATCAGGAGTCTTACGGGCCAGAGTCTATTTGAGATATAGTGGTCGGGTTCGGGTATCTGGGTCCTTGGGGCCGGAACCCCATTCTGGAGGGGTGATGTTCGGGGTCGGGCCTTCGAATCCTCTAGGCCGAAGTCTAAACCATGTAGTGAACTCGGTTGGATTGGGCCTGTGCAGTGGACTATCCTACGTGTAGAGTCTAAAGCCCCAGCCGTATTTGAATATGGTAACTCCAAAGGTAGTGATTGGATTGGATTTCACTTTCACATTTTAAGGAGATTGTGTTGGATCCGAATTATGGTTACTGCCATAATTTAGGAGTCCTAATCCGACTCGGAGATGGATTCTAAGGTGATGAGGCACTATAAATACAAGGCCTAGGGTACAATTATGAACTAATACCTACTTTTGAGCACTAAACACTTAGCCTCCATTGTTAAACTTTGTGAGCAGTGCATCTTTATTCTCACACCGAGGCTATCTCCCGTGGCTGGTAGTCAAGCTTATTGTGATCTGTTATTGTATAAGTTCTAGCACGTGAATTCTGTGATTGAACGCGCCGACGAAACTTGACGTTAACACACCCCATCCCAATTCCCAATTGAGAGCAGATGCTCTTTCTCTATTTTTTCTGTTCTCCTTATATTTTTTCACTTAAATTTTGACATCTAGTCTCTTATTTAATTTTAAAGTTAATTAGTGTTAGGTAAGAAATTAGGTATCAAAATTTAAGTAGGAGGACACAAAAAAATAAAAAAAAAATAGAAACATAAGATATGGTCTTATTGCAATTCTCATGTGTGGTTTCTCACTCTACTTTTATGTGTAGAGTAGAGAGCTCTAAATTAGATAAAGCAATTTTCAAATAAGAGATGGTATATGATTATTCTATTGGATAGAATGAATGAATGAATGAATGAATGGTGTATTTGGAACATAATGATGACGACTTTCTTACTAATTCTGTTAAGCTGTAAGATTAACAACTAACTGTTTGTAGAGTACGTCTTATCCACCTGCCTGGACACAGCAAAGACTGATAAAAAAGTACTTATAACAGAAGAGCCAGCCAGCCACAAAAGTACCAAATTACCCTAAAAAAATTTAAAATAATAACTTCTTAATTTAATAGTACAGTATGACTAAAATATTATAACAGTAACCTCGATGATATTATGTGGTTGTTTAGTTAGAGGGCATTTAGCTTGTTTCATGCGTTTAGAAAATATTGTTACCTACAAATAAAGTAATTTATTTAACTCATAAATAAATTATTATTTTTTTAAATGCAAACGCAAAGACGCTATTGCCAAAAACATTATAAACCGAACAAACATTTGCCATTAGTTATTATATTTCAAGAAGCCCCAACAAGGAAGTCAGATTCAGCCAATTAGTTAGTATAAAAGTTTTATATACAAGTCCAAATTTATTGATTCTTCTAACTAAACATATGGAAAACTACAGCTGAAAAACTGGCTGCAATTTGCACATTATTCTTCTTCTTACCCTTTTTCAGTTCAGGGGTCAACACTGCCTGCCTGCCTTGCCACAGCTCAAATAGTGCTACAAGCACATTTTTGTTGCACAACCGTGTAAAATTGCTTATGAAAATTCCAAACTAATGCTCCTGCAAAAACACATGATCCTTCTTTTTAACAGGTAAGCCAACCATTCTGTATTATCCTTTTCAATCATACGCGCATATACATATTACTATACATATACATACACATACAACTACACACATATATATAGGAAAAAATAGGAGTGCACAGCTGTGTAAGTTCTAAATTTACACAGTATACAATCGTAAAGTCAAGTCACTCTAGTAGTTACTCTACTACGGTAGAAATGTAGTGAATCTTCAAATCGTAGAGTAAAGTCTACCCTTCGATCGTAGAATGTGTATATTTGAAAGTCTGCACAACAGTACACCTCTATTAACCCCATATATATATATATATATATATATATATATATATATATATATATATATATATATATATATATATCCCGGCATGTGAAGCAACTGTTTCCTAAAAATATGCAAAGAAGATGGTGAAGTTACGCATTAACTATCAACTACTAGCCAGTTGCCTCGGTAACAATTAAAAATGATGACTTCATCTGTATGTGGTATTATATTACTAACTAGTAACTCCTCCGTTCTTCATCTCTCCTCCACTCACATCTATAAATATAGTTCCATTTCATAACATTGTTCCTCACTTCCTTTTATTCCTCATTGAGTTCCAAAGTAGCAGTCTCAGAGCAAGCCTGGGAATCACCAGTAAGCAACTAACACAATATTTCGACATAATATCTTCTTCATACCTTGCTAATATTCAACAAATTGTGATATCAACTTATTTTCTTCTGCAGGAAATGGAATTCTATGGACTAGTTTCCCTTCTAATACTATCTTTTGCCGCATTGAGACGAGTTCATGGACAGTGGTCTAGCGCTCATGCTACATTCTATGGTGGGGGTGATGCCTCTGGTACAATGGGTAAGTACGAAAAATCCATCCTACATTTGTAATCATTAGTTATTGTTAAAGAGTGTTGATGACAACAAATTCTTGTTGATATTAAACACCAACGGATGTGGATACATGATATAAGAGGGTTGTGAACTGTTCTATTTTATCGCGTACAGTTCCATGTTAGTCGCAATTCACATTCAAAATAAAAACTAATCGATATGATAATCATTTTCTTTGTTGAAATTTGTATTTAACATTTTGATGGAATAATATATGTTTAATAGGAGGAGCTTGTGGGTATGGGAATCTATACAGCCAAGGTTATGGAACAAGCACAGCTGCACTTAGTACTGCTCTGTTCAACAATGGGCTGACTTGTGGAGCTTGTTTTGAGATCAAATGCACAGACGACGGCAAGTGGTGTCTACCTGGATCAATTATAGTCACTGCAACAAATTTTTGCCCACCAAACAGTGCACTTCCAAACAATGCAGGAGGGTGGTGTAACCCTCCCTTGAAGCACTTTGATCTTTCCCAGCCCATTTTCCAACACATAGCTCAGTACAAAGCAGGAATCATCCCTGTTCAATATAGAAGGTATGCCATCGATCACCATGGCTTTCTATTTAAGTTAATAAGCTCAATAACCTTAATATAATATCAAATGATCCATCTCTTTACCATAATCTTATAGCAATGACTGTCATCGCTTAGTTGCAGTTTCACTAACATATAAATAAATATATAGTGCCTCAAAGTTTTCAAATCCAAACTCCAAAATATAGTTTTTTTCAACCCTGCTGAACATCTTTAATAGTCAAACCCCCTTTTTAGGCTCTTCAAAGTTGTAAATTTCTAACTCCCATACGACATTTTCCAAGGTAAACACCTTGTTCATAACCTGAGTACTTATTCTATATCTCTGTCTCACAGATTTTAATGTCCTCTAACTAACTACAATGTAATAGTTATTCCCAAGACTTCTAAACAAAAACCTAATTCCAATGTAAAGTTATTCCCAAGGCTTCTAAATAGGTAAACACCTATTTAGAATGTCATCTAACTAACTACAATGTAATAGTTATTCCCATGACTTCTAAACAAAAACCTAATTCCAATGTAAAGTTATTCCCAAGGCTTCTAAACAAACACCCTAGTCAAAACTCAAAACCACTTCTACTAGGACAACAAAAAATTCATGAACTCTCTGCCAACGGCCCAACAAACACCTCAGGCCAAACCTCTCTCTCTCTCTCTCTCTCTCTCTGTGTGTCTGACCCCACATTTTGAGTTTCCAAAAACTCAATACTAATCCTTTTATTTTGGTACTATTATACTTTAAAACATTTCAGCATTACACTAGGGGACAGGGGAAGGATTTGAACTCTACCCAAAGTCATGAATGGTTGGCCAGCTCATTGTTGGGCCAACTTCTTATCCCAATTCAAGACTAATCGAGTTATATTCTTTTTCAATTTGACAGGGTTGCTTGCGGGAAGAGTGGTGGAATTAGATTCACCATTAATGGGCATTCATACTTCAACCTAGTGCTCATAACCAATGTTGGTGGTGCCGGTGATGTTGTGTCTGTCTCCGTCAAAGGCTCAAGAACTAACTGGCAACCATTGTCCCGCAATTGGGGCCAAAACTGGCAGAGCAACTCTTACCTTAATGGTCAAGTCCTCTCTTTCAAGGTCAAAACAAGTGATGGTCGCACCATAATCTCCAATAATGTGGCTCCTTCTAACTGGGGTTTCGGCCAAACCTACACCGGCAAACAATTCTAAATTTTCTTAACACATTTCACCCATGAACTAATCTGAAACCACCTTCCTCTTAAGTTTTTAACTTCCGTAGTGCTCATTAGTTTCTTAAACTAATTACATATTTGATATATGCAATATATATAGTGTATCAAAGTGATGATCATATCGAGATGGGTGCTTTTTGAAAATGGCCCGATCGAATGATTTAACCCTTCTTTTTCTCCAGTGTTGATTGATGGGCTTCTGTAGCAGCTCTACTGCACACACCAACAAAGGGTTGGTGTGATGCAGTTTTGTACTTTTCTTTACCAAAATTTACTAGTAATTTTAAGGTTGTAGGAGTTGAAGAGGTTATGTAACTGTTTGTTTATTGTTCTCTGTAAAATCTGTCCTTAAAAGTGAGTAATGAAACTTGTCTTTGTACCATTATCCTTTATGTCCCATGTCTTATCATGAATGGTAAAACCTTAAAAGCTTTCTTGTTTCTTCATACCAGTAATGGCTATATGCTAAAATATTCTTGAAAGGCGTTTGAGCTAATTGAGAAGAACATGTGATATATCAAGTGGCTGGTCAAAGAAATGACAGAGATTTAATTAATGTATGCAGTATGTCAAGCCATATACACCTCAACTTCTGGAGAATCAGGTGCTGCTAATTCACTCTGCACATGGCTCTGATAGAAATCTTTATGTATAAACCTCAACTTGTGGCGAATCAGGTGCCCTATTTAACTCTACACATGGCTCTGATACTAACCTTTATGATGCAAAAACAGTATCATTTTCAGAAGCTCAGTCTGCCGCATAGCCTTCATAGTTCATTGGCGGGTGCTTGCAAAATAAAGACTCCATTTGTGCCTATAATAATAAGAGAGTCCAATATCAAATTGTGACAATATTTTACAAATATATATTTAGAATTTGTAGCCTATCTCCAATATATCACTTCTTAGCATTGCATAGTATTACAGTACACGAAAAGCAGATAGAAATCGAGAATTAGGAGTTCCCCTTAAAGGAGAAGCCTTTGTAGTTTACTTTAGCACAACCCAAACTACCTATGACAAAGATAGATGCACACAATGTATGTGTACACACAGGGAGGGAGGGGAGCAATTAAAGTTCACTGTGTACTGAAAGATCATAGGCTCATGTGTTTACACAAATGTGCAATCAAGTTATAGTTATCTAATATGCAGTCTTATAAAGGAACTTTAGTTTTTCCTTTTTGTATCTTTTGGACAAGGATAAAAGCTTGGGAGGGAAGCAGCATGGGGGGTGGGGGGTGGGGGGTGACGGGGACAAGTTCAAAGCAACAACTATATGTCTAGAATTATTCATTGGTTTCCCGAGGAGAATTGTTTCATGTAGAGCTAAGAAGTATGATTTCTTTGTTATCACTAGGCAGCAATAAAGCCTTGCTTCAGACACTGGAATTTCAATCGTCTGAGAACTGTGTCTAGAATGATTCAACGGCTTCCTAAGGAGAATCGTTTTATGTAGAGCAGTATGATTTCTTTGATATCACTTTCAGCAATAAAGGCCTGCTTCACACACTGGAATTTCAATTAATCGAGACAATTCAATTCACATCACTACACTACACCACAGCTATTATTTGAGAATTTGAAAATATCAACACAAAAACATGAATTCAAGTTTGCAGCCTGCTCTATTAAGCCAAGCAATTTGTTGGGTCAACAAGATAAACTAAATCTAACTGTTTTCCAGGTAGAACCCAATCTATTTCACTCAGCCATCCACTCATAAAACGAGTGCACAACTCACAATTAGTTTGGCATTTATACAACAGAAGTACTACAAGAGTAATTCATGATTAATTAGAACTGGCATACCGCTGTATTTATTTACAAGGATCAAAATAAAGTATTTGTTTACAAGGATCAAAATAAAGTATTTGTTTACAAGGATCAAAATAAATATGCAATACATTATAATTCAAAAAACACTTCATACAAGTGACAATGATGATTCTTACAATGTTCTCTTTAAAAAATTTCTTTCTTATTGTCTAATCAAGACATGTGAGGCTGATAAACAACAGGACAGTTGAACTAGAAACCCTTCTTTGGCATTCATTCATACACACCAGCATCTCCAAGTGTACCATCACATTCTCAACAGAGAATCCTTGGTCAAGGCTCCATGAGTAGGAAAGTCTTGCCTTTTCCATAAATTGTGCTTGATACACATTTCTTTGGTATGTTCAGGTCAACTATTTTTTTTTTCACATCTCCATATTGTGATCTTGCATTTTCTTCATAGACTTTATATCAGAAGAAGAGAACCATCAGCCAAGGTAGCATTCAAGTGGTAAGTTGAATACTAATATGTTGGATTACAAATCCAATAGAGAAACTCAGGCAAGTAAATGTGCCAAATCATAAACCATGAGAAAAAAAAAAGAGAAATAAAACAAATTGAAAGCAAATAAAGATCAGAAAACTAGAGTAAATAGTAAAACATATTAAAATGTGGATTAAAGATAACCAAACAGCAAAAACTCAAAATCTGAATGACAAGTCAATAACACCATTCAATAATTTTACTTTACTGAGCTTAATAATGCACTAAACAAGCTGAGATAAAACCATAAAACTTTAGAATAAAGTACAAAACCATTTGTATTTTACAGTTGACATTGTTTCTGAAAATCCGCCAGGACTCCATCAAATTATAAAAAATTTCAGTCATCACCCACAAAAAATTAAGTAAAACCCACCAGACAAAAAAAGTTGTTCATTAAATCTTACTTGAAAGGGTGGAATACATTAACATTGCAATCAAGTATAATATCACCGTTCCATTGATGACTAATTAATCAGAAGTATAAAGTATACAGCAAAGCAAACTTGAAAACACCTAAAATTCTTAATAAACAAGATTGAACTAAATCAACATAAATAATTATTTTTTTTAAAAATCCAAACTTTAAGTTGCAATACTGAAGACACGCAACTTAAAAACAAAAAACTATAACAATAAAAATTGATGTTCTTTTTTGGGGAAAGCCCGCACAGGCATCATCGCCGATTGAATAAATCAATCTCCATTATTAAATGGAAAGAAAGGCTCCGATTGCGGACAGTCTTCATCGCAGTGATGAGAGGATTGAAGCTAGGAAATATGTGGAGAAGAGATGTGTAAGCCACCTGCATCTCGCCGGAGGCGAATGGGCAGCAAATTCATTCTCTCCACAAAATCTCTGATCGCCGCCGTTCCAAGCCACAACTGCTCGGATAAGATCAAGTAGTGTTAAGCCTCTTTCTAGGGTTTCCTTCCTCTTTTATAAGCACAAACGGTAAACTTCCCTGCGAGTAGACCCGGCAAACTGCAGCTCACGAAGCCCGTGGACCGGGCCGTTCGTTACGGGCCGGATTTTGGGCTGTAAGTTTTTAACCTAATAAAATTCAGACTTTTTTTGGCTCGCCTGTTTTTCATTCAGCCCGTCATCGGTCCGGTTCTTTTGGGCTAAATTCAAAAAAATAGCATAAAATAAGCACAAAATTGGTCTAAGGCATGGCCCACGGCCACATGATCCACGAACCCGGCTTTGACCAGAGAAATTTTGGCCTAATAAAAATTGGACCTTTTTGGCCCGTCCTTTTTTGACCTGGTCCGTTTGGGTCGGGCCCGCCCATTTGCCAGATCTACCTGCGAGGCTACGACCGTCTTTTCTTCTATTCCCTAAAATACCCTCCTGCATCCGAAGGAGAAATGAAAAATAAGAAAAAAATCTTATTTCTTTTTTTTTTATGAATAATAACAAAATTTTACATTTAGCAAAAAAAAATCAAAATTTTACACATTTCATACATATTTTGAATTTTTTTATTCATAATTTTAATTATTAAATTTTATTTTAGGCCATGTTATTTTAAAAATCATATGTAATGGTGCTTTCAAAAAAATTAGTATTCTAGAAAAATGTTGATATATGAAATAATAGTGTTGCAGGAGTATTATATAGTATTATACTCTCTACGTTTCAAAATTAGAGATACAACTAGATATAAACCCGCGCGTTGCAACGGGATTATTTATTTTGTTAATAATAAATTTATACGTGCAATTACTAAATTAAAATATAATAAAAAATAGTAGATTGTTGTGTGATGATCAAATTTTTGTAGCATATGTTGCATAGAGTTGAGTAAAAGTTGTGCGTAAATACATATCCAAGTATAGAATCAATTTGATCACTAAACCCCAGGACATTATATAACAGTTGTGTGTGTGTGTGTATATATATATATATATATATATATATATATATATATTAATGTTTTGATAAAAATGTTTATAATGTAACCAATAGAGTTAAAAATGGGCACCTCTTTCATTCTAAAACACTAATAAATATTTAGAAAGTGTAATGCACAATGTCATCGAGTTGTTATATTAATTGATACGGTTGTTAGTGGCATATTTGAAGTCTGTTACACATTAGACAAACCTCACCAAACCTCAAATATCTGACACAGGTATTTGATGTATTTTAAAGAGTCCATGTCTCATATACGCTTACTTGCACCAGAATTCAAACATCCAAACGAAAGGAGAAACAGATAAAGAATGTCCCAGTTTCGATCCTCAGACCTTAAGGGAAATTACATGTTAAACAAACAAATCAGACCAGTAAGAAATATTATGACTAAGATAATGCAGAATAAATTATCGTTAGCCTTCACAAATGTTAAACCGATACTGATATAACAAATATCAAGTTTACTGCGGCGGAATAAGCAATCCATTAAAAGAGTCAGTAGAGAATAAAATCTACTATCTTCTATGATTTAAAAGGTTTTTCATCACTTTTATCGTTGAGACTCGCCAATAAATCATCCACATCATCCTCGCAGACTACGACCAAGGATATTCATTAGTATCACAACCATAAATTATCTATGCCTTACTTGCAAGCTGAGGATATTCAGTATATTCTTGATGGTCATGATCATGCCAACAATTGTTCATCAATGCACTACGGGCCAATGAGGACTTTACCACATCATTTGTAACATTACGGTCATGATTATACCGAATAATCCTCGGTCATAATCATACCAAGTCCATCTATGCACTTCTTCTGAATACGAGATGACTTTCAACATAATATAAACATGAGAATGATGACAATGATATAAGAATTCAATAAAACAAGTTCAAGAATTAATTTATCCGAGGAACCAATAACGTCTAAATTGTCAACATGATCTTTGCTTTATGGAGTAAAATTCAAGAATGCTCGGAAGAATATTTTCATGAAAAGATCTTTGGATGAAGCCTTGAATATCAAAGATATTCTACTAATTTCATGGAGTATAAAAAAGCCAAAACTTTAACCAACCGAGTATAATAAAGAATGGAATAACAAAAGAAATCACCGGGCATGCGATGTAATCGCACGCATGGAGTTATTCCAATGAATAATAAATAACGGAACCAGTCACGCGCGTAACGCACTTGATGTGATATTCAGCAGAATAATAAATAATGGAACCCGGTCACGCGTAAAGCATAAGAATGGGATGTTCCAACATAATGATAAATAATGAAACCAGATCATGCGTAAAGCACAGACGGGATGTTCCAACAGAATGATAAAAAATGGAATAATAGAAGAATTTCACCATGTATGCGAAGACTTGGCAGATAGCGAAGTTATTCCAATGTAATAATAAAGAATGGAATAACGAGAAGAATTTCACCACGTATATGCGGTACTTGGCATGTATTGGTTATTCAAAGATAATAATAAAGAATGGAATAACATAAGAATTTCACCACGTATGCGGTGCTTGGCATGTACAGGTTATTCCAACATAATAATAAAGAATGGAATAATGTAAGAATTTCACCAAGTATAGGGTAGTCGGCGTGATCAAAGTTATTCCAACATAATAATAAAGAATGGAATAATGAAGAATTTCACCAAGTATAGGGTAGTCCTGCATATCTGAGGTTATTCCAACGAATAATAAAGAATGGAATAAGAGAAGTTCTCTTCATGAATACAAAAGAAATAATACCCTCACAGTATTGAAGAAAATAATTCTCTTCATGAATACGAAGAAAAATAATACCCTTACGAGTATTGAAAGAAAATAATTCTCTTCGTGAATACTGAAAGAAATAATACCCTTACCTTAAGAAAGCGGATATAGGAGTAGTGAAGTAGCGAATACTTTTCTTCTTTCTCTCTATAGTTTCTCTCTACTAGTTTCGATTGAATTTATAAGAAATAATGAAGGAATGAACTTATTTATAGAAGAATAGATGAATAAGAACTAATTCATGAATCGGTCCAGATTGATTTACTTTTAAGCAGACGGTCCATATTAATTTACTATACAAGATTAATAAAATATTCTAATAAAACAAAATCTTTTAAATAAAATATAATATATTCTATTTATAATCTAATAAAATGAATAACTTTATAAAAATATTACATTTTATATAAAAAAATTATTATGCAAATACTATCACGGTATTTATGCAAATACTATGCATAATAAAATATTATATATTCTATTTATAGTCTAATAAAACGAATAACTTAATAAAAATATTCTGTTTTATATAAAAAGATTTCTGTTTTATTACATTTATAATAATAATAAAACAAAACCTATCACCTTTATTATAATTCACAATATTAATCGACCAGGTTGTTCCCAGGAAAGAAGGGGCTTTTCAATAAGAATTTCCCCCTATTGGCGCGCAATTAGATAACCAAACCTCTCCTTGGCAGAACTTCTAGATATCGTTAATATTGCAAATAATAATATTAATAACTTTGTTATCTCAATTATTGATTTAATAATATATAAAATATCGACAATAATTGATTCAAATAACGTGAGATACTATGTAACAATTGCTATAGCAATAATTGAACAAAACTGAGTGACTTCTCACGTAAAGATCAATAATTAATCTGGTGATGCTTTCTTGTCTAACCATGCATATTCTCGTACTTTTTTAACACTTTGGGTGTTTCAACGATTAATCAGTAAAACTTCCGCCGTTATTTTCATAAAAATATTTTTGTCATTTTCTCGATCCGACAATAATTCCGTTGTGGGGTCCACCAATGATTGTCTTGGTCGTCACGAATATTCCCTGTTAAAAGCGAATATTCCCCACCAATCGAATATTATATAACAACTTGCTTACTTTTCAAAATTTATAAATATTACCCACAACTATAACATTATCTCAAATCCACACCATAATTATAAAAAAAATATTTCGAGAAAATTAAATCTTTATTCGTAAAATTTGGGATTTTACAACATACGAAAACTGAAAAGTACGAGAATTAATAATTATGTTGGATCTTCATGTCAAACAAACACCATGTCCAAAAACATAGCGATATATGATAGTGTAATACATAACACATGTTATACTTAAAACGAATACATTGCTTCATTAGTTTTTTTTTTATCAATTTTGACAATTGTATAAGCACTCACAAGATACCATAATGCCAAAAATGTATTAATGATGATGAAAATGATTTACTGGGATGCTAGTACTTAACAAATCATGCAAAGCCACAATCCATATAATAGAATGCAATAAATGAAGAAGCCATAAATATAAACACCATGAGATATAGTCCACAAAATGAAGTCATAGCCCCTCCCATTGAATGCAAAGTCCCATAATTTGAAGGTCTTCATATAACTCATTTGCACTTTCAACAGTATTTAAAATTGTAGGGTGCAAAAAAAATTTGTGCTAAGCAGAATAAAATACATGATGCACCTGAAATAATGCAAGAAGCATGACAACAAAAATTTAACTCTGCCAAGAAATACATACACCAAATTCATTGTCACATTACCATTGAACCATAGGTACCAGGATTATCACATTTAAGCTTTTTCCAGTTTAGGTCTTCAGTCCAGTTATATTTATTAAATGTTCAATATATTCACACAAAACAAAAATTATCACTTAAATGATCTTTTAAACAAATCGTTGCAATCTTATAAATATTTATGGTATGTAAATCTGGACAATAATAAGATATAAGAATTTAGACATACTTAATAGTTGATTTTAACATTGCATAAACTATCAACCAAATAAATAATTATCTTTCCACAACTCTTTTATAGGAAATAGTATTGCCCGAGATAAAAAAAGCCTCACACTTAGCTAAAAATTCATGTGTTTGTCGGATTGAAAACTAACAGAACATAAAGAAATTTAGTTCCTATATTAAATAAAAACGAAAATAATTAGAGTAAAACACATACGAAATGGACTTACATAGAATTTCAAATACTGTCATCCAAAAAGTAAAAGACAAACATATTATACTCTTATTTAAAAAAATTTCAATGGTTCATAATATGAAATTATTTAATTAGTATATTAAAATAAATATGGAAATATCGAAATCTTAATTGAGCCTAAGTTTACTTTCAAACTGCCCGATTCACTTTGCAATTGGTCTAATTAATTAATAAATCATATTTCATAATTTAAGAAGCGGTCAATGAAATGGTAATGAGTTGTCCATCCGAGTTGTTAAAAGAGATTAATTTTTTATTCATTTCGTTTCATATTAAAAGTTCCTATTATTTAGTGAATTCTCTTTGAATCATTTCCTTAAGAACCATGACTTCTTTATTGGAATAAATCAATTTGTAATAAGCTGATTGAATGTTATATTCCATAAAAATTATAAAAAGTTGTCGATTACTTTGTTGATTGAATCCTTCAAGGATTTATTTTTTAAGTAGCATGATTCAATTGGATGAAAAAGTGTTGGTCGCGTAATTGGCACAAAGAATAAAATAATAAATATGAAAATATTTTAAAATGTTGATTTTTAGGGAATAATTGATGGAGTTGGTTACAAAATAAGTTTTTAAAAGATTTATTATCTTTTATATATCTAACCAATATTATTTTCATAAATCTTGGGATGGGTTTTACATTATTTAAGTATTCCATAATTTATTAATTGATTGGGTTTTTCATAAATTGGTTAAACAAATAAATTTTTATTTCTTTAGAATCAATTAGTGTGGTTCAAATAATTGGAAGAATTTTTGAAGTTTTTCATAAATTGGTTAAACAAATAAATTTTCATATCTTTAGAATCAATTAGTGCGGTTCAAATAATTGGAAGAATTTTTGGAAGCTAATAGATTGAAGTTTTAAAATAAATTTGGAAATAATTTTTAATTGCATGGAACTATGGAAGTAATTAATTAATCATAGAATAAATTTATTAGGCACATGAAAAGTAGGTAAAATAAATAAGTCTAATATTAAAGGAAATTTACTTTTCAAATAATTAAAACTAATTTTTTATAAAAAAGCAAGTTGGTCCTATCGTGTTTAAATTGATCCAATCTGGTTGTTGCCTAAGAGAGTTGTCTAATTAATGGATCCTAAAATAACGTGGTTGTTGATAATATCCATAAAATAAGGTGATCAATATATCTATCAAAGTAATTGTCAATGGTATTTTTGTCCAGGACAATAAGGAGCATTAATTAGGATGGACAAATGTTGATTTTGTAGAATGACAAATGTCAATTTATTTGGTCATGTACTGTGTCATACATAGCACAATGATATAGTTAAAAAACGAATACATTGTCTCATTAGTTTTTTTATCCATTTTTGGCAAGTGTCATAGTATTACCATAATGCCAAAAAAAATATTAATGATGATGAAAATGATTTACCGGATGCTAGTGTGACGCCCCCAAAATAGGTATACATCACCCATTCTGAGTTGTCAATACATGGTACCGAAACAACTACAACTTTATTATTACAATAGTAAAACTGTGAGTTTGAATACAAATATTATCTTCTAGACAATATCTATACCCAAATAAATCCTCATCACATTTATTGATACATTATTTTACAAAAATGGTGAGGACTACTAAACAACTCTCTATAACCATCATTCCATACCCCACTAGTACTCGCTACATTCTCGCCTCCCTCGAGAAGAAAAAATGGAACAAAAAAGGAAAAGGGTGAGCTCAACTAGCCCGATAAAAAGAATATTATGACTAAGATAATATACAACAAATTATCGTTAGTCTCCAACAGAGAAAAATCTAATAGAATACAATAGACAACAAATTTTAAATCAATATTCAGAAGGAAATAATAATTCATTAGAAGAGTTAAGTAGAGAATGCAAACTACTATCTTCTATGTATGAATTTAAAAGTTCATCGCTCTATCTTTTATCCATATAACATCAATCAATATATATACTGAATCAAATATTCATCTTTTGCTACTGAAGCCAAAGATATTCATCGAAATCATTCATCTTTTGCACTACGTGCCAAAGATATTCAATAATGTCATCATTTAAGATCGAGGATGATGAAAAATATTTTTAAAGAAAAGAATCCATGGAAACAAAATGACAAGGATTAAGGATTAAGGATTCGTACTTTGTTTTATCCATATCCAAAATACCTCAAAAATAATCATAGTGGTGTAAAATTCAAGAATGATCAAAACATGGATACAATCAAAGCTAGTATCCATAATAGATATTTTGACCGAAAAGGAAAAATTTTATTTTTCGATGAATAGTCTTCAGATTCGTGAATAATAGTCTTCAGATATCGTAAATAAGAACCCCAAGACAACAAGTTCCAAATTTGATTAAAAGTTCGAGATCAATACTTGAAGATAATGATATTGGAAGAATTAATATCATTTTAAAAAATAATAATAATATCCTCACCTCGAAAGATTTATACTTCTAAATTTGAAACCTGATATATAGGCTATGACTTGAACTTGCACCGATATAACAATACTCAAAGTATACTCAAAATACTCACAAGAATACACTTCGATAATATAGAGAGAAAACTTCGATTTTTGGTGTGATTTTAATTCTAACCTAAGCACCCTATTTATAGGAAAATGCTTAGAACACCAAAGCGTAAAAATTTATTAAAATATATTATTAATAATAAATTTCATACGCCTCCTTGGAAAATCAGATTTCTAACATATCCCACATGCTCATCTTCTAGAAAAAGTGAGAAAAACGTTTTTATTAAAAAAAATATTTAAAACTTCCAAAAATTAATTATTTTGGAGCTTCAAAACTTCAATAATTCATAATAAATAGCCCTTTTATAGGAAATTCAATTCTCTACAACTTTACAGAAGAAAGTTTTTCCAAATTCCAAACAGAAATTGACCAGAAATCCATAAACCAGGCATTTTACAAAAGCTATAATCAAATTTCAGTCAAGAAATGGGGTCCACCGACATGTTAACATGTTTTAAACATTTATTGCAACAAAAATACTCTTCCTCCTAGTATACTCATATATCCCACATTCGTTGTAAAAATATCACCATTATTATATTATTAAAATATAATAATATATATATTTAAATGAATTATTTTATCGTAAAAAGATAAAATTTCAATTTTCAACAATTGTCACATTAAAATTTTCTCCATCTATATCCACATAAAATCAATATTTTCCTCATCATATGAATCAATAATTAATTATTCACAAATAATATTACGTAATCACAATATTGATGACAGGCGGCCCTGTGAAGAGGGGCTTTCCAATAAGAATTTCTCCTTCATCGGCCGCAAGATTAGGTGACCAAAGCTCTCCTTAGATGTAACTTTCTAGACATTGCCAATAATGTTATCCAATAATATTATTCAGATAATATGAATTATTGCTCGATAATGAAAAATATCTTGTGTAGTGACAATTATTGAAACAACAATGAAATATAAAATATCAACACAAAGAATTATTGAATCAATAAAATAAAATACTTTGAATAAAGAATTACTTGAAACCATTATCGAGTAAAGGCCTTCTTACGTAAGAATCAATAATTGGTGCAATACCGGTAATAACTCGTGTTTTAACCACCGAGTATTTTAACAAAGATAATTGAGAATAACTACGCCAGTTATTTTTAAACAACTTATATTTGTCGTTTTTTCATCCAATCGCTTTCCGTTATAGGGGCCCACACATGGTCGCTACCGTCGCATTTATATCTCCGACGATGCGAATATTCCACGACCAAACGAATATTCCCCGACAACAATGAATATTTTATAACCACTTGCTTATATTTGTGTATTTTACCCATAACTATCCACATTAATCACATCAACCCTTACTATTTCAAAATAATAATTAGAGGAAATTAAATTTCATTTATTAAATATTTGGGGTCTTACAACCTCCCCTCCTTATGAAATTTCGTCCTCGAAATTGACATACGTACCTGGTGTTTCGAAAAGGTGAGGATACCTCGCTTTCATTTCCGCTTCCAATTCCTGTGTCATTTCCTCTATAGCATGGTTCCTCCACAAAACTTTAACTTGTGGTATGACCTTCGTGCGTAGGACATGCTCCTTCCTATCCAAGATCTTGACAGGTACCTCCTCATATGTTAAGTCTTCGGCTATCTCGTCCGGTTCTAACTCAATAAAGTGGTTCGGGTCTTTCGTGAATTGAGCTTTCCTCTCTTCCCAAATCTTGTAACTCCCTTCCATGGAGCAACTCGCAACAATACATGATCCCCTATATTAAATTCCACGTCCTTTCGATGAAGATCCGCATAACTCTTTTGTCGATCTTGTGCCGCTTTGTATATCGTTGTCAATTATTTGGATCTTTTCGGTAGTCATACGTCTTAACTCGGATCCCAACAATGTTGCTTCACCCACCTCATCCCAACATATTGAAAGCGACACTTTCGTCCATATAATGCTTCAAATGGAGCCACACCTATACTTGCTCGATAAGCTGTTGTTGTAGGAGAATTCCACCAATGGTAAATACTTATCCCAACCGCCTTTGAAATCTAGGACCTGAGTCTTAATAAATCTTCAAGAGTTTGAATAGTCCTCTCCGATTGTCCGTCTGCTTGAGGATGGTATGCCAATCGAATCAGAATCCGTATCCATAGCTTTTTGCAAGCTAACCCAAAATCTTGAAGTGAATCTTGGGTCACGATCCGAAACTATGGATACCTGGCATGCCATGCAACCTCACAATCTCATTTATATATATACTAGCAAGACATTCAAGGGAATAAGTCTCCGTGTCGGCAAGAAGAAATGAATGATTTGGTTAATCTATCAACAATAACCCAAATAAGATTGATGCCTTGAGAAACCGTAGGAAGACCCGTAACGAAATCCATGGTAATGTGTTCCCACTTCCATTTAGGAATCTCAAGTGGTTGCAATGGACCCTTAGGTACTAGATGCTCCGCCTTTACACGTTGACAAGTTAAACACGTTGAGATAAACTTTGCAATCTCTCTCTTCATATTGTTCCACCAAAATGTATGTCAAGATCACGATACATTTGGTACTTCCAGATGGATTGCAAATGGTGTATTGTGTGCCTCCATCATAATCTTGTACTTCAAATCGTAGTCGTTAGAAACACAAAGTCCAGAGTGGACTCAAGTATTTCTTCATCATCGATTCTCGCTTAGAATAGCACCTTCTTGTATTTTCTTCTTCATACGCATGTCTCTCAGATTGGGTGGCTTGAGCAACCTTAACTTTTTCTATTAAAGTTGGCTCTGTCGTATACTTGACATCATCGCGACTCGTTCCTCATATGATCTTCTACTCAACGCCAGCCTACCACGTTCACTTTTCCGGGATGGTATTGAATAGTGTGGTCGTAGTCTTTCAATAGCTCGAGCCAACGTCATTGCCGCATGTTGAGTTCTTTTGAGTGAAGAAATATTTAAGGCTTTTTATGGTCCTAATATATCTCCATTTTCTCCGCGATATAGATAGTGCCTCCAGATCTTTAACGCAAAACGATCGCTGCTAACTCTAGATCATGAGTAGGATAATTCCTCTCATATTCTTTAAGTTGTCGCGAGGCATAGGCTATGACTTTCCCACGTTGCATGAGAACACATCCTAACACTTTGCCCGAAATATCATTTGTAGATAACAAATCCATCGAGAACCGGATGGTATTGTTAGAAACAGTGCGAAATAAGTCTCTCTTAAGCTCTTGGAAACTCTTCTCGCATTCTTCGCTCCAAACGAATTTTGTATCCTTCCGAAGTTAGTTGGGTTAATGGAGTAGCAATTAGAAAACCCTTCCACGAATCTCCGATAATAACCAATTAAGCCCAAAAAAGCTACGTCTTGATCCACCGACTTCGTTGCTCCCAACTTTGTATTGCTTCAATCTTGGCGGATCAACAGATATTCCATGTTTCGACACCACGCGCGCCCAAGGAATGCTACTTCCTCAAGCCGAACTCGCATTTCTTCAACTTGGCATAAAGCTTGTTTTCACGAAGCCTTTGGAGTACCAAATTTCAAATGGTGCTCATGATCTTCACGACTTTTGGAATATATGAGGATGTCATCAATAAAGACAACAACGAATCGATCCAAATATTCCTTGAATACTCGGTTCATCATATCCATGAAAGCCAGGGAGCATTAGTCAATCCGAAAGACATGACTAAGAATTCATAATGCCCGTCTTGAGTTCTAAAGGCGGTCTTTGAATATCCTCGATTAATCTTCAACCGATGATATCCGAGCGAATATCGATCTTTGAAAAAATTGTGCCCTTACAGAATCGGTCAAACAAGTCATCAATACGAGGTGAGGATACCTATTCTTGATGGTGACATGGTTCAATTCCGATAGTCAATACAAAGTCGCATACTCCCGCTTTTTCTTCTTTACTGAATAAAACAAGAGCACCCCAAGGAGATGTACTAGGACGAATGAAACCAGATGTCCAACAACTCTCTGTAGTTGGACCTTTAACTCCTGAAGTTCAATAGGAGCCATTCGATATGGGGTTTTAGAAATGGGCTTTGTATGCGGGTTCAAGATCAATAAAGAATTCAACTTCACGTTACGGGGTAGGCCGGAAGTTCTTGAAATACGTCGGAAAGTCAATAACAACGAGAATATTATTCAAATTTGACGTGTCTTTATTCAAATCCATAACATGGACTAAGAAAGCTTAACATTGTTTTTCAATAAACGAATAGCTTTATGATTAGATATGACAATTGGCCCGATTTAATGGTTTAGTTGCTTGAATTAAATACAAACGGGTTGGTTAGGAATATGAAAACTAACAACCTTACGAAAACAATCAATTTTGGAATGATGAGTAGTTAACCAATCAATCCCTAAAATCACATCAAAAGCAAGTATCTTTAAAGAGATAAGGTCAATGTGGTAAGGTGATGTTGCCAACTTGAATCAAACAAGATTTATAAGCGAGTGGATGTGATGAAAGTTTCTCTAACGGAGTTTCCACGAGATAGGTCAAAGTCTAATTTTTTCTGAGTCAAATTTAAGCGTTGAGCACAAGTAGGAGAGATAAATGAATGGGTAAAGACCTTGTCAAGTAAAGGTATAAACTTCGCAAGAATTTATAAATAACTTACCCGTGATTACCTCGTTTGGGTTCCTCGCATTTTGACCATCCACAACAAACACTCTTCCAGAACCGCTGACTTTGACTTTTTTTGGGACGGTCTTTTGAGTCACCTTCCCACTTGAACTAGGTTTCGCTATCTGATAATCCGAAGCGATATGTCCTTCCTTTCCACAATTATAGCATACCTTGAAGCTGTTGTGGGCGGTTTGGTGATATGTCCCTCTTTTCGCATTTATAGCATATATGACCGGTGGTCGTTCTCCTCCCTTAGAACCGATTCTTTGTTAGGCATTGTCGTCTTCACATAGTCGTTATTAAATCTCCTTTTTAAAATCTCCTCCCCACTCGCTTCTTCTATTTTCATGGCCATGATTACCACCGTGTGATTACCATTTTTGTCCGTCTTTTTCTTTCTCCGCACAGGTTATCGTTGTTTTGTTGATTGCCATCTCCTAGATGATCCTGGTTGTGGTCCCTCGATTGACCATACTACTCAAGTATCTCGCTCTAATAATTGAGCCACCATTTTACAACATCTCGAGTAGAGAGAAAATTTATGAGAAATGAGACAACGACGTATCTGGGGTTTCAAACCTCTAAGAAACATCCAATCATCATCGTTCCTCATTCTCCACCAAATGAGGTGCAAACCTGGATAACTCTACAAACTTTGCCTCGTCTTTGGGACACTTTATCATGTTATTCTACTCCGATCTAATAAACTCCACTTCCTTCATATAGCGAACACTTTCGGAAAGTATTTGTCATTAAATAGTTTTTGAAATGTCTCCCAAGACATCTTTGAGTCTTGTACCGATGGAGTGCGCTTCACGAGACTCCACACCATGATCCGCCTCGCCATACGGAACATAAGGTGGCGAATGGAACCTTCTGTTCTCCGTGCATCCCAAGACATCGAATATCTTGGTAATTTGCTTGACCCATGTTTCCGCCTATGATCGGATCTGCTTTCCCTTAAATTCGGTGTGGTCCTAACTCTTTGAATCTTGCATTGTGACAACCCATGAATTGCTATCATTTCCTCTGTATTTTGAACACGAGTCTCCTCGTCGATTTTTGCATGAACTGCAAAAAGCTTCTAAACATCCTCGTTCATCATCTCTCGGTGGTGTTGTTCACGGGAGGAACATTACCCAGGACTTTTGCACGTTCTCCTCGTTGGTGAGTCTGAGCGTCTCCACTGTCTCATTTCCACTTATTAATATTCTCGGTCAACATTCTCAAATACATTAATCATAAAACAAGGGTTAATTAAGCAAATCAATATATCACATAATATCCTTATATATCTTGACCAACTAACAAATAAGCTTAGGTAGGACACACTAGCGAAGGATTTACTCGTCTCTCCCTCCTAGTTCTATTCCCCGATCTTCGCCAGAGATCATATCCTAAGCTCGATACCAACCCGTGGCGCCCCCAAAATAGGTATACATCACCCATTCTGAGTTGTCAAAACATGGTACGAAACAACTACAACTTTATTATTACAATAGTAAAGCTGTGAGTTTGAATAAAAATATTATCTTCTGAGACAATATCTATACCCAAATAAATCCTCATCACATTTATTGATACATTATTTTACAAAATGGTGAGGACTACTAAACAACTCTCTCTATAACCATCATTCCATACCCAGGCTAAATACTTCGCTACATTCTCGCCTCCCCGAGAAGAAAAATGGAACAAAAAGGAAAAGGGTGAGCTCAACTAGCCCGATAAAGAATATTATGACTAAGATAATATACAACAAATTATCGTTAGTCTCCAACAGGAAAAATCTAATAGAATACAATAGACAACAAGTTTTAAATCAATATTCGCAGCGTGAAATAATAATTCATTAGAAGAGTTAAGTAGAGAATGCAAACTACTATCTTCATGTATGAATTTAAAAGTTCATCGTCTATCTTTTATCCACTCAGTAACATCAATCAATATATATCCGGAATCAAATATTCATCTTTGCACTCTGAGACCAAAGATATTCATCGATTAGTCATGTTCATCTAAACACTGTTCATCTTTTTGACTACTGGCCAAAGATATTCATCGAAATCATTCATCTTTTGCTTCTCTGAATGCCAAAGATATTCAATAATGTCATCATTTAAGGCGAGGATGATGAAAAATATTTTTAAAGAAATGAATCCAATGAAACAAAATGACAAGGATTAAGGATTAAGGATTAGTACTTTGTTTTATCCATGTCCAAAAATACCTCAAAAATAATCATAGTGGTGTAAAATTCAAGAATGATCAAAACATGGATACAATCAAAGCTAGTATCCATAATAGATATTTTGGACAAAAAGGAAAAATTTTATTTTTTGATGAATAGTGTCGTATTCGTGAATAAATGTCAGATATCGTGAATAGTAACTCCTAACACAACAAGTTCCAAATTTGATTAAAAGTTCGGATCAATACTTGGCGTAATGATATTGGAAGAATTAATATCATTTTTAAAAAATAATAATAATAATATCCACTTACCTCGAAAGATTTATATTTAGGTAAAACAAATATGGATATAAAGCATGACTTGAACTTGCACCGTATAGCAATACTCAAAGTATACTCAAAATACTCACAAGAATACGATCGATAATATAGAGAGAAAACTTGATTTACGGTGTGATTTTTAATTCTAACCTAAGCACCTATTTATAGGAAAATGCTTAGAACACCAAAGCGAAAATTTATTAAAATATATTATTAATAATAAATTTCATACGCCTCCTTGGAAAATCAGATTTCTAACATATCCCACATGCTCATCTTCTAGAAAAAGTGAGAAAAACGTTTTATTAAAAAAAATATTTAAAACTTCCAAAAAATTAATTATTTTGGAGCTTGAAAACTTCAATAATTCATAATAAATAGCCCTTTTGTCGGAAAATTCAATCTCGCGATTTTTTATAGGAAATTCAATTCTCTACAACTTCTGCGGAAGAAAGTTTTTCCAAATTCCAAACAAAAATTGACCAAAATCCATAAGCGAGATTTTTTACGGTATAATCAAATTTCGATCGAGAAATGGGGTCCACCAGACATGTTTAACATGTTTTAAACATTTATTGCAACAAAAATACTCTTCCTCCTCGTATAATCATATATCCCACATTCGTTTGTAAAAATATCACAATTATTATATTATTAAAATATAATAATATATATATTTAAATGAATTATTTTATCGAGAAAAGATAAAATTTCAATTTTCAACAATTGTCACATTAAAAAAAAAATTCCATCTATATCCACATAAAATCAATATTTTCCTCATCATATGAATCAATAATTAATTATTCACAAATAATATTACGAGAATCACAATATTGTGACGAGGCGGTTCGCCCAGAAGGGGGCTTTCAATAAGAATTTCTCCTTCTTGGTAGGCATGATTAGGTGACCAAACCTCTCCTTGAAACGAACTTTCTAGACATTGCCAATAATGTTATCCAATAATATTATTCGGATAATATGAATTATTGCTTCGATAATGAAAAATAATGTGTAGTGACAATTATTGAAACAATAGTAATATAAAATATCAACCTGATAATTATTGAATCAATAAAATAAAATCTTTGAGCGATAATTCTGTAACCATTATTGAGTAGTGCCTTCTTACGTAAGAATCAATAATTGGTGCAATCTGGTGTCTTCTTGTGTTTTAACCAATAGAGTATTTTAACGATATTACTTGGTAACAACTACTGTGATTTATTTTTAAACAACTTATATTTGTCGTTTTCTTCATCCAATCGCTTTTCCGTTATGGGGCCCACACATGGGCTTATTGGCGTCGTCTACGAATATTCCCCGAGCGATCTGAATATTCCACGACCAAACGAATATTCCCAAAACAACAATGAATATTTTATAACCACTTGCTTATTTTGAAATATTTGTGTATTTTACCCATAACTATCCACATTAATCACATCAACCCTTACTATTTCAAAATAATAATTAGAGAAAATTAAATTTCATTTATTAAATATTTGGGGTCTTACAGCTAGTACTTAACAAATCATGCAAAGCTACAATCCAGATAATAGAATACAATAGATGAAGAGGTCATAAATATAAACACCGTGAGATATAGTCCACAAAATAAAGTCATAGCCCCTCCCATTGAATGCACTGTCACCACAATTTGAAGGTCTCCATATAAGTCACTTGCACTTTCAAAAGTATTTAGAATTGTTTGTAACATGAGTTGTTGCATAATAGTTGGTATGTATTTATATGGAGAAATTAGGTTAATTAACAGAGAATAATGATAATAGCTCAATTTCGGCTAAATGACATACATCCGCTTCAAGTTGTCGACCATTTTCAAAGTCGTCCTAAAGTTCAATTTTTGTCGATTAGGTCCTTAAAGTGACATTTTATTGGCGTTATGTTCAATCGACCCAAATTGATCTCAACCCGATAATTATTATTTTAAACTTATTTTAAAAATAATTTTATATTTTAAAATATTAAAATTTTGAGTTAGAATCAAACCGGATCTAAGTTAGGTTAAATTGATCAAAATGGGTCGAGTTGAGGTTAAATTAAATTGGGCTGAATGAATGAAAAACGCCAACAAAATGTCATTTTAAGGACCTAACTACCAATAATTGAACTTTAGAGACGACTTTAAAAATGGGTGGAAACTTGGAGGGATAGAAGTGTCATTCAGCAATAATGATAATATCATAAAGTAGTGTTTTTAAAAGATAATAATTAAATTAAAAAGAATAATATCAGAATAGATGACATTATCAAAACAGTTTAGATTTGTAGTGATTTAAGGGATTATAAATTCAAAATATTAAATTTGGGATAAAAAAAAGTAGTGATTTTAAGAGATAATAATTAAATTAGTAATGATAATATTAAAACAGTTAACATTATCAAAACAGTTTAGATTTGTAGCGATTTATGGGATTATAAAATTAAAATATTAACGTGAGATTAAAAAGTAGTGATTTTTTAAGTAACGATAATATAAAAATCGTTTAGATTGAAAATGTAGTAATTTAGGGGATTATAAAATCAAAATATTAATGTGGGATTCAAAAGTAGTGATTTTAAAGTAATGATTTAGGGGATTATAAAATCAACATATATAGTAAGTTATGAATGATATTATTTGTTATTTTAATTTTGTTTTAAATATTTTAAACTGTATAATATTATGTTGTAATATAATTATAAATGGTATAAAATTATGTTGTAATATAATTTAATTAGTAAATATCCAGCATAGTTTAGATAGGTAGTAATTTTATTATTTTGTTATATATTGTATTATAATATTATATCATACGTATATTATAATATTATATCATACATGTATGATATAATGTATAGTATAATTATGAATGATATAATATTAGAAAAATAGTGATTTTAGGATATAATAATTATGTTTAGAAAAATAGTAGATTTTGGGGATTATAAAATTAACAGAGTAAGTTATGATTGATATTATTTGTTATTTAAATTTTATTTTAGATGTCATATTTGAATAGTTGATTCCAGATTTAGGGGAATGAATTTAGGTTTGTTTTAACCTCATTTGTTATGTTAGTTGGACATTTTTGTTAAGGGTCTTAAGGAAACATTAATTAGACAGAACATGTGTTAAATTTTGAGGATGACATGTGTCAAGTTATTGTGTCATATACTGTGTTTTAGTATAATTAATAGATTTGACTTTTGAGGTCAAACGAATACATATTAAACTTTAAATTGATGTGAATTTATGTAATTTTAGTTAATAGAATTATTATAATTATATAATATATTACAAAAAACTATTAATCACAAAATTTATTTTATTCTAAACTTTTATGAGTCATACTAATTTTGAAGTTTAATATGTCATCGTTTAACCTCAAAAGTCAAATTGTATATCTAATTTTGAAAACGGACGGAGCATAGTTTAAGAAAATCTTATTTGCAATTTTTTTAAAAATATTATAAAGTTTATGTAATTTTTTAAGTAGTTAGGATGACAAATTTTACATATAATTTTGATATTTTCGCATGGTCTTCTCTCATAAAAAAATAAAATGGGTTTTAGAAGAACATATATGAAAACATCAAAATTACACGAGGAAATATCATCTCCCTTCAGTGTGTTAACAAGTATTTATATATTTATATATAGAAAAATGATCCGTAACAAGTACTTATTATATTCTTATTCGACATCGATCATAATAGATTAATAGATTGGACGGTCCAGATTTAAAAAGTTTAATCTATAATAGTAGCGGCATGTGATAGTTTAAAAAAAATATGGACTAAACACTTGCTATGGATCTCTCTCTCTCTCTCTCTCTCTCTCTCTATATATATATATATATATATATATATATGTGTGTGTTTCTGTTACCCCATAATAATGTGAAAGAGGACAGTGAAAAAAGCCAAATGATACAAAAATTTCTAAGTCAACCCAATTCCAACTTGCAACTTTAAAGGCAAATGAATTTTGCAACTATAACCTCTCTAAAATGCCAATGTTAAAATGTCAGCATGCTATATTATCATCAAATAAATTAGAACATGATTTTAACCACTACTTTCCAATAGGAAAAGTACATTAAACACTTGAATATACTTAAAAACTAGAATCAATTCCAAAGAATAGGACACTCAAATATATTTCTAAACTTGTTCAAATTCAAAAGAATAGTATATATAAAAGCCGATTGCCTAAAGATACTTCAAACGTAGTCAACTCCAAAGAATAAAGCCATAATAACAATTGAAAAAAAGATTAGCACCTAGCTACTTAACCACAACTGCGTTTCCCGTCTTACAAAGGTTTTTGGCCTTTGCATATTGAATAGAGTGCTCCAATACTGCATACTCCGTGGAGTCTGTATGAAATGATGATATAATTGACCCTGCACTCAATATAGGCACAAGTCCCCGGTATACAAGACCGTGCCTTGCTGGAGACCCTGAATCTCTCATCATATCTGGTAGAATCACGGACAATATTGGCATACTCGGCCTGTACTTGGACACCAGCTTTGAAGTAGTTCCACCTTTGGTTAGGACCAAAATTAAAGTTGCTTTCGAGGAATTGGCAGGGTGCACTGCCGAACTGGCCAAACTCTCAACTGGGTTCATTGGCTTTGGTGCAGTTTCCATAATTCTTCTGAATACGTCTGCATAATTCAGCGAATCCTCAGCTTCAATGCAAATTTTGGCCATTGTTTGAACAGCAAGTTCAGGGTAATCACCAGCAGCGGTTTCACCACTAAGCATCACACAGTCAGTCCCATCAATAACTGCATTGGCAACATCGGAGGCTTCAGCTCTAGTAGGCCGTGGAGATTTGGTCATGGACTCCAGCATCTGAGTCGCAGTCACTACGGGTTTCCCCTGCACGTTGCTATTGTATATCATCATTTTCTGCGCTAGAAATATCTTCTCAATCGGTATTTCCATTCCCAAGTCACCCTGAGCTACCATACATAAAAGCATCTGTATTTGCAAGAATATCATCAAAATTAGCTACCCCTTCTTGATTTTCAACCTACAATTTAACCAAAACAAACGAAAAATCATATGCCAGGTAAGATACGAACGAAACACATTTCCAATGTTTTTCTTTACCAAAATATTAAAAAACACAATCAAGATCAAGATCAAGATCAAGATCAAAACTTTGACATCAGTAGAATAGTCTTTCCGTGCTCACCGAGTAGCTTCCTAACCTCTTTAAGGTCAGAACCTTTGCGAACAAATGACAAAGCAATTATGTCGATCTTGTTGGGAATCCCCCACCCCAAGATATCCTCTTTGTCTTTCTCAGTTAAGGTTGGGAGATCAACAACAACACCGGGAAGATTGACATTCTTTTTTTTCACCCAAAGCTGCAGAGTTTTCACAACGACATCGGACCAAGCCCTTTTCCTTGTCACAAGACAGAACCGTGAGTGATATTGTTCCATCAGCACAAAGAATCACACTTTGTGGCTTCACATCCTCAGCCAGCTTCTTGTAGCTCATAGAAATCGTATTCTCATCACCCTGTATACTGTAGTCAGTGGAAATGGTGATCACTTGACCTTGTTTGAGATCGATTTTCTTCCCATCCTTTAAGAAACCAGTTCGAATCTCTGGACCCTGTAAACGAAAAAAATGTTTACTCTTAGAAAAGGTCTTAAACTACTTTTTTCATAATTTTGCAAAAAAACTTCAAAAGCATTTATGCTAGATAGTCTTGCACACTCTTTCATATTTGATATAATGAATCCAGAAATATAATTTATAGACTTGAATAAGGAGAAATTCAAAGTGTTGATGTGAATCCATAAATGTACACCTTTTGGTATCAATATAAGTGAGAAAGAAGCATCTACAATGAAATTAGGTAAGCCAAAAGTCGATTATAACACAAATAAACTTCTATCCAAGAATTTGACGTTCACATAATTCTAAGTACGAAACTACCTAATACAGGTGAGGATAGATCTTTAGTTTCTCAATAGTTGAAAGCATATATTTTGAAATTATAGATAACAGAAATAAAAAATAATAATATATCTAAACCAAGACTTAATGATGGGACTTCAAACAGGTGTGGCATGTTAGTTGCACCCAAAACTATGATTTAAGTCGAAACTTAAAAACAAAAAATTATATGGAAAATAAAATTTGAAAATCAATTAAATTTAGGCATAACTATTTCATAAGAACAGTCCTCCAAGAATATTATTTCCTAAATTTTTTTCAATGGTCAGGGGATCAGTCCTACGATAGGCAAAGGAAAATGATTCATGTGTCTAGTTTTATATTGAAGGTAGACTGCGACCAATGTGTGTCCCCTCTTTACACCCTCTCATATCAAAATAATTTTGAGCAACACTCAATGTAATATCGACATAATTTTATCGTAGCAACACTCAGAAGGTAAATTAAAACTAATATTGAACATCTGAGTATGTCTAATTAATTGAATATTCTCAATCTTCAAGACAAAAATCCCAAAAATCATAATCTCAAAAGGAATTCAAGTAGGCAGAAAATCCATCAAACAAAATCAAATAATACCTTAGTGTCCAACATAACAGCACAAAGAATCCCAGTATTGCTCATAGCAGTGCGGAGATTATCAAGAGTCTCCTGGTGATATTGATGAGTTCCATGAGAAAAATTGAAGCGAGCCACATTCATGCCCGCTCTAAGCAATTTCTCAATCATCTCCACCGATCTCGAAGAGGGTCCCAATGTGCCCACAATTTTTGTTTTTGGCCTCTTAACCTCCATGATTTCGCCATTAGCGAAGCTCTTTGGAGAGAGAAAGAGTGCTCTGTTAAAACCGTCATTGAAAAGGTTTCTGGACTCTGGAGGGTTTAATTAGGGGTCGGAGGGAAGTGACTATTTATAACTGCAGTATTTTATTTTATTTTTTCTTTTCTTTTCTTTCTTGGCTTAGAATATTTATAAGGTCATACTATTGTCGGTTATGACGACAGTTTTTTGGGCTTTGAACACGTTAAAATCGTCGCAATACCTCGACTATGTAATATATAGCTGTGTGTATATATATAGCATATATATATATATATATGAAGAATATAAAGGTGCACAGCCGTGTAATTTTTAAAGTTACACGGTCTACGATCGTAGAGTGATTTCATTCTACGATCGTAGAGTAGTCACTCTACGATTTGTGAATTCACTCTACTATCTGTGGACTACTCTACAATCGTAGAGTGAAATCACTCTATGATCGTAGACTGTGTAACTTTAAAAGTTACACGGCTGTGTACCTCCATTTTTACCTATATATATATATATATATATATATATATATATATATATATACTAGGGTTAACCCGTGCCTCCGGCACTACGAATACTCGTGTAATTATTTAATACCTAAAGATGAATCTAAATGAAAATGTGAGTTACAATGTTTTAAGAGTATATATTTGATAAAAAATAGAAAAATTCGTAAATATTTATTGTAAATAAGAAAATTTCTAATCAAGATAGACATCCCACCCAAAAAGTAAAGAAGTCAAGAATTTTGCCACAAATTGTATCTACATGCTCATTATTTACAAATCGAGACTGGCAAGAAAAAACGAATTTGTTAAGGAAACAACAAAAGCCAACATCCACATTCACTCAACAATAAAATTGACCTAGGCCAGTTAACTACATTTAAGCACATTTAAAAGCACTACTGCACACCTATATGCTATTGATTCCCTTCATTTAATTTGCAATTTTAGATGGAACATGGATTAATTAGTAAAACTAATTTAAGCACAATCAATCATACAAATGTGTCCACTGAATACCAGTTGCTGATACATTAACAGGTAAAAGCATTGTAGTAAGGAAATAGCATAATGATACCCACTTGCTTAAAAGGTTCATGTTCATCAAATTGGTTTGGAGCTCCTTTGCCTGATTAAAGAAAAAATAAAATAAAATAAGAACTTCAAAAATAATTGACCCAACCGCCAAAAAAGGTAAATTTGGTCAAACATATAGCCAAAAAAATCATCTGGGCCGTCCAAAATTTGGAATAAAACCCACCGTCCATGGACTCAGCTAGAATATATATATATATGTAGCAACAAATTCAAAACAAAACTCTAAAAATAATTATGTACTTTACCTTTTTGCAACACCACAGTTGGGCAATACGAAACTCATATTACAAAATGTATTAGAAAACAACTCAGTTAACATCATAGAGTACTGGAGCTTCTCATGTTACCATTCTCTTATGATTTCGTCTATGAGTTCATCAACCATGTCCGGTCCACATCCTTTATAATGTCATCTGTTTCAACATATATAAACATCACCTCATTCCATCCAAAGTCCCACATACATTTAACATTTGGATCTGTAATTTTGATGTTTCTCTCGAGCATTTTGAACAGGTTTTCAACAGCATCACTACATATTTAAACTACCAAAACAACCATCATTCCATACCCAAAATCATCATAATCATGTATAATTAGTTAACTTTACAAAATACGAAACACAAAAAATACACACATGCAAAAATTAATACATACTCAATCATCAACACATATCTAACCACCAAAACAGCAAGCTAGTCGCTATTGAATTTAAAATTTTTTGGCAAAGTTTCATTTAAAAATAGATATCCAGACAAATCTAAACCTGTCTATAAAACTTACAATCATCCATACATATCCAAACCACCAAAAAACCATCATTTCATACCCAAAATCATCATACCATGCAGAAATTAATACATATTCAATCATCAACACATCCAACCACCAAAACATCAAGCTAGTAGCTACTAATTTCAAGAAATTTCGGCAAAGTTTCCTTTAAAAATAGATATCCAGAAAAATATAAACCTGTTTAAGAAACTTACAATCATCCATACATATTCAAACCACCAAAAAAAACATCATTCCATACTCAAATTCATCATAACCATGTATAATTATCCAACTTTACAAAACACAGAAAATAAAAATACATATATGCAGAAAATAGAGAAACAACATGTTGAGCATAACCCTTTACTTTACAGCTTACACCAAATATATTCTTTACAGCTTACATCAAGTATCCTTCAATATATACCTGAAAATATTTGGAATTCCAAAATTATCGAAATATGTGAATAAAAATAAAACAATTGTAAATCCGAAACATAAGACCCCTTACTTTACCCTGAATTATCTAAAAAACAAATGAACACACATATTTGTATGTAATGGGGGGGAATGATTTAGATTGATATAAGTAAGAATTTAGAGAGATTGTAATAAATAATCAATTTATTTAGAAAAAGATATGGACTTACGATCAAATAAAGTTTTCTTAGTACCATTTCAATAAACGGTTCATTTGCTTAATGATTTAAATCATAAATCTGTATTGGTGGCAGTATAATGGTGTGTGAGTTTGATTTGTGAGTGTTTGATTGGTTACAGTTATGTGTGTATTTGTGCATATATTATGTGTGTTGTGTGTACAGCGACAATTTAGTTCATACTCATTGCGAATTACCACTCCTATATTATTATGACGAAATCTTTGAACCTGTAGACAAAAAAATAATGAATAGTAAATAAGCGGGTAAAAAGATTAGATAAAAGGTAAGAAAATGATGATTAAAAAAACTTATCATACGATATTTTCTAAGTCGTCATCCATCTGTCACGACATTAATGAAAATAAATTAAAACAAATAAGTTATTAAAAAAAGCAATAAGATAAATTTAGAGAGTCAATCAGATGATAAACTTACACTACCAAATATACAACATCATCCATTGGTCAATGATTGTGCAGTTGAAACGGTTGTAGCTACACAATAAATTTCATAAGCAATATATAATTAACATCAATTACAATGAAATTTCATACAATTAACATGCATTTAATCAAACATAATACATACACATCCAATTCCCATAACCAAAATTAAGGAAAAAGACAACCTAAATTAGCCTACAAATTTCACAAAATGAACACTCAATAATAATCAGCTCAACATCCATTCCATCCTAACATTCATAATTAAAAAATCTATTTCATCATAACTATAAACCTATTTCATAATAAAAATAAAAACAGCCAAATTAAAAGACACCCAAATGTGTGTTGTTGTGTGTGTGCGTGCTATTGGTGTGGGAGAGAGAGAGAGAGAGAGAGAGTGAGAACAAAAATTTAAAACAAATCTAAACACCCAAATTTGTGTGTTTTAAAACAAATTTTAAAACACACAAATTAAACACAAACATTCAAAAACTGAAGTTGTCGTCGTCAACTTTAAATATTCTTTGTATTGATTATTTTATAAGAAGACTTTAAATATTCTAAGACTTCAGATTAAAGATTTCAAGCTATGATGAAGTAGATAAGAATATAGAGGCCTATACGAAAGCATCTGAATGGACAAAAAAAAGTATCGATTTCAAACCTTCATAAAGACCAACCATAATCGATTAAGTAAAACGACAATCGTTGACAAAGATTTCTAATACATAAGAAATTATTTCATTCAATGATATTTATTTTAACTCACATTTCAAATTAAAGTATGCATCCAAAGAAGTAATAAATAACTTAAAGTTAATTCTCATTTTTAAAACAAACTCCCAACAAACAATTAGAATTTAAAAGGAAAAACCCCAATCTAGTTGGGATGGGACCAAATCATGAGTTTGGACATAAAGTTCATGTGTTGTAGGTTTCTTTAAAAAATTCATTACAGCTAAGCAAATGCTATATAATTAGCTAAAGAAGCATAAAATAGGTTTTATTTCTATCATTTGTCCCACAATTTCAACAACCAATCAGGTAATAATAAGCAAGCATCGCTCGGAACAAAAAATATTTTAAAACAAAAAATATTTTAAAACTATACCAACACAAAAAAATCAATCTTTACGTCTCAAATGTGAGAATTGAACAAAACCCACAATCCCAACCCTCCCCACAAAAAAAGAAAGAAGAAGAAGTAAATAAGAGCTATTTCCTTACATACAAATCCACACGTATAGTTTGAATAAATATCATAAAAATGAACTCAAACAGAGCAATCAAAAGTGAGTCAAAAACCAACAATTGAACCTTCTGATTTAATTTTCAAGGACAAATAAGAAAACTATGGTTCTCGATATGTCGAATCAAGCTTGAAGATGTTTTTAACATACCTTAGGAGGTTTGAAAGGATCATCGCTCGGAAACGTTGTGTCAAGGAAAAATATCCCGCCTTGATAATGCGTTCCTACAACAAAATTTGATGTAATTAGATTTTTACTTGGGGGAGTTAAATTTACAAAAAACTTCTTGGAATAAAAACTTCTTGGAATGTAATCATGCCTTCCAAACTTCTTGGAATAAAAACACAGATCAATTCATGGTAGCCTCAGCTAAGTCACAAAAACTTTTCAATTATGCCTTCAGCAATCAACATAATAAAGCATAATCAACAGTTCCAATTGTGAGGATATGGATTTGCGTGTGTGATGATGTTTATAACCTTTTTAGGGCAAAGCATGAAGTACTCTAGGTAAATGTACAACATTCTTCTTTTATTTCATGATCTGATGTTTACATGTTGTTTAAGCTTCAATGTAAAACTCGATGTATGATTTGGTAACTTAAATTGAAATAATAAAAACTTAAAACGGATTTGGTCATATTTTCTTAGAATCTTTATTAATTAATGTACATTAAACGTGTGATGCTTTCAAAGTTGAATTTTTAGCTAACCTTGATATTGAAGAAGCGAGAAGGTAGGCGATATCATTTCACCAATCAAGAAATGAGTTTTAGGCACTAAGCCTAATTCTTTGGGTTAACCAACATAATATTTTGGCACATTAAATTTTTTTTATGGCTAGATTTTACTGATGGGGTAAATGCAATTTGAAAATTTGGGATAAGTCGCTTGGAGCCAATGAAGCCGATGCTTGGATTAAACTTGGGGTGTCCAAACCTTAATTTCAGGTCTAAGAAAAATTCCATGCAAACTGAAGAATAACAATTAAAGAAACTTCCACACATCCTGAAAACATGATTAATTGAAAATGTCAATAATGGAAAATTGTCTTGCGGTTGCTACCACTTGCTAGCCCACACAGTGTAATTTAGCCCACACAGTTTCCTTCTCTCCTCCTCCTATTCCCATTGATTCGATTAAATTTCCTTACCAATATTGATATACAAAGATTTGGAGAGTTTTATTTTTTTTATTATGATCCTCCTCTCATTGGTGTGCTTTGTTGAATAAATATGAAAATTTTCAAAATCTACTTAAACAGCTGACTAAAATCAAAATTTTATTGTTCTATGAGTTGTTTTTGGTTACCAAGTGTTTGAGTTACCAAGTGATTCATTATTTAATGAAATCCCATTACAACTGTTTTTTGGTTCCATGAAGTAGCAGGGGATTATTCCAAATTAGATTTGATTGCAATTTTTTAACAAAATGGTCGACAACCCCCATGCCCTCATCACCAAAACAGTCCACCTCTAAGCTTTCTTTGTCTTAAAGAAAACATGGAAAGCCTAATATAGATAACACATAATATCATAATGAGCATGGACTGATTTTGACATAGTATACATGAATGAGTTTTATTTCCATCATATATATATCAGGATGACTTAATAGATAACACCTAGTAAATCAATCCAGAAACTACTTGGCTATACAAAACATCCCAAAACAATCATTATACTTAGGCATATAAAGGATATTATTCCTCACTATTATTTTGAGTTTCATACAAAAACCTAAGATAAACCCAAGTACAGGGTTTGGAACCAATAAACACAAAACTTTAAAAGCATAAAGATTTACCTCTGCTACGTAAGTTGTTTTACAAAAAGAATGTCTACGCGTATATAATTGCATGATTAAATTATAAATAGTTGGCATGGAAACTAATCTATCTACATCAAAGAATGGGATGTAAGAGACATCACATCACCTATGCCTCCCAGTGTCTTGATAAAAAAAAATCAAAATAATAAATATAAGAGTTAACCTCAAGTTTAATAAATTATAATTATATCCTTCATCCGTCTTACTCCCTCATCTTTAGAACACCATTTCCTCCTAGTAAATACACACACATGTAATAGTTCCATGTGCATGCTTATCAATAATATAGAACCTGTTAATTTTTTCCCTCAATTTGAATAGAACCATTTACATTATAGATAGATTTTGGTTGGTAAATATCTCATTTTGAATGAACTGTTTAGAAATGTAAGACACTACTAAAATACACCATTTTGTTATCCGGGGGCCATCTTTAGATTTTCATTTAAAAACATGTAAATGGTTCCATTCAAACCGTAGCAAATAAGTTTGTACTATAAGGCAGGGGTAATCGAGAATACCATTCCTTGAGAATGAGACAAAAAACATAATGCTCTAATTTTCTATCAACATACATGATTTCGGTATCCCATAAAATATATACTCCAAGGCACCACTACAAATTAGACAAAAATTAGTAGTAATAAATAAATACACTGAAGAATAGCTTATATCACCCACAATAAAATACCACCTGAGATTTATGATAAATAATAATAATCTAAAAATGAGATTGAACCTCTAAATTAAAACCAATAATAGTAGCATCGGCAACCCACCAAATCTCAAAGAGCTAAAATCCAACAAAGTGATTGGATATCCACTACTTCTATAAAGTCCTTGAATTTTCAATTAGATAATCTGAATCTGAATTAAAAACATAAATTTTCAATTAGATTCAAGAAAGTAATCCACAACCTCACATCAAACCATCACTTTAAAAAACAAAAATCAAACAAAAAGTATGATTGTGATACTTTTTCTTCTTCAGGTCATGTTCCTCTTTTATTATAGTATGGAGGTCTTAGGAGAGGATTTCATACTCATATTAGGCTTTCTATCCATTATTAGCGTTTATTTGTGGATTTGTGATTGTGATTTGCATTTGTATTCCAACTCTTGAGAGTATGAAACACAATTGTTCGTTTCTTCTTATGTTTCATATTTATTATGAAGTATACAAAGCCATAAACAAACCACCAACTCCAACTCAAATTCTTCCTAAGCCAACATTGTTCTGTTTTTATTAGTTATGGCCTTCAGTTTTATCAAATCAATATACTCCACATCTAAAACTTACGCCTACCTGTCCCTTTTTTTATTTGCAAGTCTGCCTGTTTTCATATCAAGGAATTATGTGATAAAAAGTTGCCATAAAACTTAATTGAAGAGTCAGTATCCAAAGTCCAACACTGAAGTGTCTGATGTATTTCCGTTTCATGTATTTAATAAAGTTAGTTGATTGTGCCATGAAAATTTAGGAAAGTAGCTGCTACATATAGTTAATCTGAAGTTTTTTTTTGGTAAATTAGGTGAGTGGAAGTGGGTTGGCTAAAGTGTGTCTATATAATGCATTTTACATTGTTAGGTATAGGTTGTAAGTAGGATTCGGGTTACGAGGTATATAAATGTTTGCCTTTTTCTTTAGATAATTTATGCAAACTTTACTTGAGACCACGAATTTTATGAAATAATAAAAGACCCGAATTTTATATTCAATTTTTTATTTTTGGTGAATAGTTAAATTGATAAAAGTTTAAAGTTAAGGTGACATTTGAAATTTTTTCAAAGTAAGTGATGATGAAGTTTTGTTTTATTAGTATTATTAATGTAATAAAAGCAGAAAAGCTTTTTATATAAAACAGAATACTTTTATAAAGTTATTAGTTTTTTAGGCTAATAATAAAATCTTTTTATATAAAATAGAATACTTTTATAAAGTTATACATTTTATTAGACAATAATTAGAATATATTATATTTTATTATGCATAGTATTTGCATAGTGCACGTTGCATAGTTTTGCATAGTAAAATCTTTTTATATAAAAGCGAATACTTTTATAAAGTTATTCATTTTATTAGATTATAAATAAAATATATTATATTTTTTATTGTAAATCAATATGGATAGTCTCGTTTAAAAAGTAAAAATCAATATGGATAGTTCATGAATTAATTCTTATTAGATCCATTCTCTATAAATAGAAGCTCATTCCTTCATTATTTCTTACGAATTCAACTGAAACTCTAGAGAGAAAACTATAGAGAGTTCTTCTTACATAATCTTGGCGTATTTCTTTAGAGTTTAAGAAAGCTTTGAGCGTAGTCTGAAGTTTTCTTGAGTATATCCTCGCCTACCACCGAATTGAGTACTCTTCTTTCAAAGGTAAGGGATATTATTTGTTGTTACTAGTAAGGGTATATTTTTCTTTTATATTCATGAAGAGAGAACTTACATTATTCCATTCTTTATTATTACATTGGAATAACTTTTGTATCGTGGACTACCCTATATCTTGGTGAAATTCTTACATTATTCCATTCTTTATTATTATGTTGGAATAACTTTTGTATATCGAAATCTGCATCATCGTGGTGAAATTTCTTTATTATTATTCCATTCTTTATTATTATTATTGGGAATATCACATACGGTCGTTTTACATGACTACGTTCCATTATTTATTATTACGTATTAATACTTCAGCATTTACATTTATATCTATTATACGTGCGTTTATTTGGACTGGATTCCATTATTTATTATTACATTGGAATATCACATATGCATGTGCGTTCTGGGGGACTGGTTCCATTATTTATTATTTTATTGGGAATAACACATGCATGCGATCTATGCATGCATGGTGAATCATACATTTATTCCATTCTTTATTATTACATTGGAATAACTTGTATATGTGTGGATTACCACATGCATGGTGAATGATCCTTTATATTCATTCCTTATTAAATTGTGGAAATAATGCAGTTCGTTGATTATGATGAGAGTCATAATAAAAGCATTGGGTGATGAAAATAATGGGTATATGAAGTATTAGTAAGTGTTATGATGAGTTATGTTGGTTATTATGTGAAAACATGAAAGTTTCTTAGAAATCACAAAGGGTTGAAAAATCAGATTTTGGTGAAAATGGAACATGAAATTCAATTGACCATATCTCTATTATATTTGAATTTTTGAGTGTGGTCAAGTTCTAGAGTTAGATCTATGAGTTTCTAACTTATCCAGTGGAAACAACTTGGAAAAGGTGTTGTAGATTTTAGGTGTGGGTGATTTTAGCAAAAGAAATCGAAAAAAGTGAAAAATGGGAAAAAAGCATCTTGCCGAAAATTTTAAAAAGGGCATTTTTGACCACTTAATTTGTGAGAAAAATTCCGGCCTTTTGGGACATGAAAGTATATGGTATAAAGTACCTCTGTCCAAAAATGAGCTCATTCAGACTTAAAATGAGCAAGTTATGACCATTTCAATATTTAGGTTTTTAACGAAAAAATGCTATATATAGGAGTTCTATAACTCAGATGACCATGAAATTTAAAGCTGGAAGCTCACGTTAACATGTGTAAGATCACCTTAAGATTTGGGAATTTACGGAGTTAAACTTGAGGTAGCTAATTTCTTAAGGAATTAATTAGAAATTGATTTTTGAAAAATAGTAAATGAATTTTAAAAATTAGAGAAAAATATATATTCATTATGGGACTATATTACTACTAAATCCCGAGAAAAGAAATATTTTGGGATTTGATTTGGTATTTTTCATGAAAATGGTTTAATTCTGAACATATGAGTTAAATATGTTATGTGAAGTAACAAAGTTGGAAAATAGGATTTTATGGCTTGGAAATCCTATATAAGGTATATCTGATTTTTGATGAGGATTTAATCATTGGTGATGAAATCTTATGAGTATGGCATTTTGAATGATTAAATGCATTATTTGGTAAAGTGTAAACAATTGAAATAAATTGTTTATAAGTTTAAGAAGTGATTAAAATATTGTTATGATATTAATAATATTAGATTATGAGTGGTTGATAATATTTGGATAAATTTAAAGTCTTTAATATTTATCCTTGTTTTCGTTTGATTAATACTTATATCATTGTCATCATCCTCATGTATATATTATGTTGAAAGTCAATACATGGCTTTTGTAGTGCGTAGATGGACTTGGTATGATTATGACCGAGGATTATTCGGTATAATCATGGCCAGTAATATTACAAATGATGTGGAAAAAGTCCTCATTAGTAGTAGTGCATTGATGGGCCGATTTTTGGTATGATTATGGCTATGGATTCTCTTGACGAGGTGCAAAGATGAATTATTTTATGGCATGATCGGGATGAGTTGATGAAAACACGATTATCTTTGGCCGTGTAGTGCATGGATAATTCATGGTGCGTGATCTTAAAAAAGAATATCCTTGGCCTATAGTGCGGGGATGAATTGATGATGTGGATTAATTATTGAAATTTGAGTCTCGACAATGAAATATTAATTCATGGATGTGATAATAATGAATATCATTGGCCTTAGTGCATGGATAATTCATGGATGTGATATTAATGAATATCCTTGGCGTAGTAGTGCGGGGTGATTCGATGATGTGGATTATTTATTAAAATTTGAGTCTCGTGATAAAATATTGATAATAAACTTTTAAATTAAGTAGAAGATAGTAGATATCATGCTCTACTTGACTCTTCTAAAAATCTGATTGTATGTCTTTGGCACATAGTGCAAAGATGAATTGTTAATGAATATCTTTGGTAGTAGTCTGAAGATGAATTTATTAGTATGATTATGAGCGAGGGATTGTGATTTGGTATAACCATGATTTTTGATGTTTGGTGAAGATAGGTGATGAAAATTATCTTAAATCACAGGTGCGAAAAAATTGAGAATCACAATTATGATTATGAGTTATTCATATGATTGTGGGCATGAATTGTTGATTGATGTTACGAGGATAAAACATTATTGGTGGACTTTTAACATGGAGAGATAATAGACTGATGGTACATTTGACTCTTTAATGGATTGCTTTCGTTCATTTGCAACTATGGTTGAAAAGTTTTATCATCTACCATATGTTCTAAATCTACGATTTATTATTGACAAAAAGCTATTGATAATTTAATTATCTTTAGTTATGATATTCTTTCTTTGGGGTGATTGTCTGCTCACCCTTTTTTGCTTCACAATTCCTTTTCGGGTAATAATAAGAGTGTTCTTTGAGTCGACGGGGGATAACGAGGAATAGAGCGGTGGTTTATAGTATTTGTTTGAGTTTTCCTAAATAGTATGGAAATAATTTTATTGAGAACTTTAGATAAGTGTATAAATATTGTATCGTCATTTGATATTTAATTTTGGTGAACCAAATAGGGTGAAATGAACCCGACTTTGGAAGGTGTTTTTGTCACTATCATACAAGATGTCTAATGACATCTGACCTCGTGTTATCATAAAGGCGAGGTTGTGCACATCCACTTCTTTGAGTATATCTACAAGCACTACTATATGATCTTGGAGTTTATTTGAAATATAATTTTCACTTGGAGAGCGGTGGAGATAGTTATATGTCGAGAGACTCACCATTGGAAGGAACATGATAGTAATCTTCTCGTTTTTCTTTGGGGTCTATTAGATTGACCAAGGATAATTCTCTGGACATATGATATCTATCATAACTTAGATTCATGGCCTCCCATATATGAAGAGCATTTCTCAAAGGTTTCCTTGAGCACTTTCCAAAAGATTTTAATTTCTAAAAGCAGTTTTTGTATTTGATTTTTATGGAGTGATACTTACAGTATCCATGTTGAGAACCCTCTAATTAGGACTTTGCCAAGGTATTCTTGTTTGTATGTGATTTGATCATTTGTAGTTCAGTGCATTATTTTGTTATTTATATTTAGTGTGCCATTTAGTTTCATTATTTGACCTACTTTTTAAATTAGTATTAACTTTCTTTTGTGATGCAGGTCAATGATACCATTGGCACTTTAGCAGGAGGTAGATACTACAACCCAGACGTCATTGCTGCTGTGATTTTGGGTACTGGAACTAATGCGGCATATGTAGAGAGAGCCCAAGAAATACCTAAGTGGCATGGTCTTCTGCCTAAATAAGGAGAGATGGTTAGCAATTTGCAAAGTTTAGTTATCAAATACAATTCAATTGATTGGGGCCAATTTCTAGTTCTTTCTTTGTTGTTTTAATCTCTGATTGGGCTTCAGATCTCGAGAAGTTGGACTTTAAATTAATGTGTACTTTGATCATTGTATAGTTGATTATCTTTCAATTTTTAAGGTTATCAACATGGAATGGGGTAACTTCTGGTCATTGCATCTTCCACTGACAGATTATGATCAAGCTCTGGATGTCGAGAGTTTAAACCCTGGTGAACAGGTCGCCACATTCCTTAAGTTGTTCAATTTTCTGGTTATAAATCTCTAGATGGATGGTATTGATGTAAATCTGGTTACACATTTTAACTTGCTGCCACAGATTTTTGAGAAGATTATTTCTGGCATGTATTTGGGAGAAATTGTACGCAGTCTTGTACAGGATGGCTGAGGAAGCTGCCTTTTTTAGTGACATTGTGCCACCAAAACTAAAGACTCCATTTATATTGAGGTAGTGGCTATCTTTTTAGACTGTCCATGTAAGCCTTATCTTTTTAAAGTTTTTTTTATTGACTTGCTGCCTAAATTGCTTTAGAAGTTTTGGACATTATTGATGATCTGTACATCAAATCTTTCAACTTATGGGAATCAACCTGATTAACAAAGTTTGATTTATGGGTCAAGACTTGATATTAAGTTTAATTCTAAAACAGTATTGGCCCATCTGTAATTAGGCAGAACCTAGGGTGTTTCACAGTGAATGTAGGACAGATTGTTTAACTATGGTTTTTTTAGTTTCTTCTTCATTGACCAAAGGTGTTTCACCAAGAAGTTATTCATTCAAAACCATAGTCATGATTAGTAAATTAACTGAATTCTCAGACTGACAATGATAGATGAGCTAAGAAGCAAAAAATTAGTAAAACAAAAATATCAAAAACAATTCCGATCACCATCCTCTCCAGTCCTATGCTATCCTATCTACTCAGCCTCAAAATACCCCCAAATCAAAATCCATGAAGAGCAGAAACACCACCTTTAGGTATTAGATTAAAAAAGTACAATCGCAAGAAACCCCATGAAGCTGAGATCAAAACAACCCAGAAATCAAAATTAGGAAAGCCTAAACAGTCAAAATTTATCATGAGAAAAAACCATAAGATTTACCTTAGAAGATATAGGATACAAATCTAACAATCAACCGATCTGATTAAAAATTCATATCCATAATTAAATACAGTAAACTGCTCACATATTCCTAATTAAGCACTACCAAGTATACAACAATTCATTCAATCAATCAATCAAACATTTGAACTACATAAATTAACAAAAAAATGGAATTGAATTGAAACCCACAGGCACTGCAACTATAGTCAAAATTAAAGAGTGAGAAAGAAAAGAAAAACCACATGCCAAAAATTCAAACATAACATCATACACACATATATACATATCAAATATTACGTCTAGAATTTGGTACCTAACAGTAATCAAAGGAATAGCAGCGATCAAAGGAGTAGGAGTAGCGGGAGTAACAGCCGCGGAGGGGAGGAGGGAGAAGCCAAGAAATTGACGATCGAGCGCAGAGAGAGCATAACAGATTTTCAATTTTAGTCGTCGGGTATTAGATGTAGAATGTGTTAGGGTGGAGAGGTATAAGGTTTGGCAAGGTATAAGGTGGAGAGTATCGCAAGAAGCAAATGATTGAAACCTCCGTGTTTTCCGTATAAGGTGGAGAGAATGAGAAGAAGAAGCAAGGTATAAGCAAATGACCGAAGGAAATGAGAAGAAGGAGAGAATGAGAAGAATAAGGCGCGTTTTGTTTTAATGTTTTGAAGGGTTAGATTTATCCCAATTTTTTGACGGTCATGATCATGTAATAGGCTTGAGCGGGAAACTTAGTATTTTCAAAATCAATTGTATTTTGTATAGATATATATATATATATAAATAAATAAATATATATATATATATATATATGTAGTTCAATCCACAACGAGTTCTTTATAAAGTAAACCCCTCTTTTGGTCTGTTGAATTTTATATTTTTTGCTCGATTGAAATTTTAACTGGTCAAAAAAAAGGGTTGCTCATGACAACCGATTCTTGTCAGATGGAACTCTATATATATATATATATATATATATATATATAGGAACTCATCCATGGCGGTAGGTTGCCATGAGGCTATCTTGACAACCTCTTTTTGTCTGGTTGATAAATTGATTTGAAAATTTGAGATTAGAAGTTGTATTTGATCGGTACACGCAGGTTGTTGTGCCCAAATATTTACTTGTGCTTGACTTCTATTTTAATAAGAGAGGCTCACATAAAATATTCTTGTCGATATAGTTATCTGATATGAATATTTATTATTAAAATAATCCGGTGGAAGAGCTTGTACTTATCCTTTTTTTCTTCTTTTTTTTTTAGAAGTGCGACACTTTAATTCTTGTAGTATCAAGGAAATAATAATAAAATGTTTTGAACACTAGGACCAATTTGTCACGGTGGAAATAAAAAATTTAAAAATATCCAATTACCATTCTTCAAATGATTCGAACTTCATGACTTCAAGCACGAAACCCATCATCATATGACCACCCAGCACCACCAAACCCAATTTGTTCAATTCAACCAAGGATATATCTTTATATTAAAACTTCACCATCCCCAAAATATATATTATTATTATTAGTAATTTTATTATTAGCAATAATTATTAGTAATGATTTTATATATTAAGCAATGATTTTATTATTAATAAAATTAGTTCAATTAGTCTAATAAGTAATTATGATAATTTTTGAAGACATTTGAGAAATTAATTTACTTATCGAATTTATAAAAGTAGTGAAGTATTATTATCAATATTAGAAGTATATATTATACCAATACTAATACTGCATAACATTAAGAGGAATAGTACATAGGCATCAGTTGTATTAATCATGCTATGTTTTTTGTATTTTATGAAAATGAACGTGTAATATATATGTCTTAAAATTATCATCATTACTTATGTAATTGATTTTATTAAAATCATTAATAATAAAATATCGTTTAATATATAATTCACTAATAATTATTGTAATAATAAAATTACTAATAATAATAATATAGATTTTGGGGATGGTGAAGTTTTACTATAAAAAATATATCCTTGGTTGAAATGCTTGGGCTTTGGGCATGTGATGAGGATTGATGCTTGAGGTCGGGAGTTCGAATCTGCTTAATGTAATGACGAATAGTTGAATCTGATAAAAAAAATTATTTTCCAGTAGTGTGACGACTTGGTCCCACGTAAGTTCAATTATTTTTTTATTCCCTTTTAATTTCTTTGAGTGATGACATATAATGGAGAGAAAAAAAAATTTAAGCAGTTGCAAATTTATCTTGAACATTTAAAATTAAAATATTATTAAGTGATGGCATATAATGGAGAAATGAAAAAAAAAAAAAAAGGGTAAGCCGGGATTAAAAGGCATCTACTTAGGATTAAAATTTGTCTGCAATAGGATTATTTTAATAATAAATATTCATTTTTTATAACTATACTGACAATATATTTTTATGTGGGCCTCTCTTATTAAAATAGAAGCCGGTACAAGTATATAATTAGGCACAACAACCTGTGCCGGCTTATCAAATTTAAAATCTAATCTCAGCCTTCAAATCAATTTATTAACGGTCCAAAAAGGGGTTATTGCACAGTTCCCATGGCAACCGATTGCCATGGATGGGTTCCATATATATATATATATATATATATATATTACACAACTCGGTGGTCCATATGTGGACCACCTTTATCGACGGAGAAAATTATCGCTAAACTCATCGTCATAGGGTCTGAATCGTCGTCATAACCCATAACCATCGCTATAGTATGGTTGGCGACGGGTTTAACGACAAGTTTGTCTGTCGCTAAAGATAGTCCGCATGCGGACCACCCGCATAAAAAGTCGTATATATATAACCAAAAAAATGAACCAAAGATGAACCGGGTTATATCGACAGTTTTCTATGCTATAGCAACGGAAAAAATCGTTATTATAGCCGGTTCGCTTTTGGTCCATTTCTTCCTATCCACTAGAAAAGCGGACTCGAATAATGATTTATAGGATCTATTTGAAGCATATATTATATATATCGTTCAATATAAAAATTAACGATATTAGAATTTATAAAATTTCTCGATATATATATATATATATATATATATATATATATATATATATATATATATATATATATATATATATATTTTGAGAATATGCAATACTTGAGACCCAAGAATACTAGATTATAAATCAATCACTTAATTTATATATATTTTTAATTAATTCCAGGCTTAAAAATATATGCTTGGAAGTGTTTTTAAATCAAATCGTGAAGACCACACCAAAGTCCTACCATCCAACAAACATTCCTAAGTTGGAGGAAGAAGACTACACCAACCTCCTACCATCCAACATTCCTAAGTTGGACGAGTTGAGTGTTGACCAATCCTCTCCTAGTGTACAAAAATATTTTTACTCCCTCTGTTTTTAAAAAATAAAAAATAATTACTTTACAAATTTTTAAAAGGTAGGTTTCTTTGAAATAATGAATTTTAGTTTAGTGGTGATAATATGAAATTACTAAAATTGTGTTGTTATCATTACTTTATGTTTATTTACAAAGTCTAAAGTCATTTCATATGATAATCGATAAAAAAAATAACTTTTTTTAAGAAACATATTTATTTTACAAATAAAACCCTTTTCATGAAATGAATGAAGTTATTTTTCAGATCCTATCTTTAATCCCAAGTTATTGAGTGTCTGATTTTCTAATGACAACTCATTTTAGGAAAAAATTAGACTCTTTTCTTGAAAGCAAGACAAAACTCAACAAGTGAGATTTCTTTTGTAGGACAAAGTGAATAACTGACAAACAAACAATATTATAAGATATTAGTAAATACCTTAACAAACAATGTTAATAACTATATGTAATGAGCTCAAAATAACTTGGCAGATAAAATTCTTTAACCCTTACAATATACATATAATTTTAACTCTGCACACATTAGAAGCCAGCCTTTGTTATTCCCAGCAGCCCATCTGATTGAAGCTTTAATCACAGATACTCCCTGTTCATAAGCTCGAGGGAGTCTCTATTTCTTTTCTACCTCCCTCACCTTGGCATATAAGTCCATGGGAGCTCGAGGAAATCCTTACAGGGGGGAGGAGGTTCTCGATTTGCTTATCTTCCCATCCTGCGAGGATGGAGGCGGCAATGACGGAGATGAGACAGCTGCATGATAAGATGAAGATGCAAGCTGAGCAAGTGCTGGAACAGCACCACCTACAGAATAATAAACCCACAAATATGTCAATTGAATAGACAATGCACTTCAACGTGTTCACGTATATCAGTATATTTAAGTTAAAAGAATGAACATTATCCCCAAATGCATTTAACAATCAACTGCTACTTCATAAATCATCTCTATATACAGTTGAGGCCTAACAATTATATAAAAAATAAATTGAAACCCATGGGGGGGGGGGAGGATACTGTATTTTCTTCCCTAAATCCCCCTGTTTGAAACTTTGAATTACGTCCAGTCCCTCCATGGCCAAATAAAATTTCAACTTTCCCTTAAAATTAGAGAGCAAGCAATAAACTTAGGGTCCATGGCCAAAGGAGACGACAACTTCCAGAAAAGTTCCTAAGAGAACACAAAATGCTTGCAGCAAATCCAGACATTAATCCCCTCCTAGAGAGATTGAATTTTGAGTCATATTACATGATTACGAATCGGGAAAAAGTTGCCACCTCAAGCCCCGTAACACGTAGGCTACAACTAAGAAAAGGAAACAGCCCTACAATTACCATGTCATGTGCATGTAATTGCATAAAGTATATAAAGAAGAGAAGGAATATGATAGATCAGTTGTTTTGCTTGCATAGTACATGTTTAGCATAGCAGGTGTGTATTAGGGCATTCGCTATGAACTATCCAGCCTCCCCAACAAATTGGTATCAAAGCTGTGATTCTAGAAAGGCTTTCTGGTAATTGCTCAAGTAATGTAGAAGACTCGATGTGTTGAGTATTGAAAGTTCACAAGCAATTGCTCAAGTAATGCGCAAAGCTCAGAGGATTAAACATTGAGATTTGAGAGTATATGATCATATTCGTAAGGAGCAATTTGTCAAATTTAGACTTTAAAGTCCATGTGAAGGGAAAGATTTGTAAAGGTTACATGTGACGTGACATGGTCTCACATTGGTGTTTGAGTGTGAAGTTGAAGGCTCAATATACAAGCTTGAGCTCAAGACCTATTAGTTTAACATTGGGTCAAGTTCGGTTCAACATGTGTATTACTAGTATTAGGATCATTCTTGTGGACTCCCCAACACGAAGTTTCTCCAACATTATATATAGATTGAAATTATACATCTAACAAGCAGAAAGAAAAAGAAAACAGTATGACAAATGAAACATTATCGAGAAACTCTGACCTGCTAATCCTGCACAAGCTGAAGAGAAAACTATCACTGGTGGGGCCTGCATCCATAAAGAGATACATCCGACACTAAACAATAGCAAAAGGAGTAATACTACATCTAATACAATTATCCTTAAAACACATTTTTCCAGAAAGATTTCTAAAAATAACTTTATGGGGGCTAGTATTTTTAAGCTACTAATAAAGTGGATTTTAAGTCTCAGAGAATCTTCAATGTCATGAGATGAGAGAAAATTAAATAAATAAACAGGAAAAAAGAAAATGATCGAGAAATCATGCAGAAAGGCAATCCAAAGCAAACAACACAATAGCACTGAGACACTTACACCAACAAGGAAATGTAGCCACATAGGTCCTTTAACCCATCTCCGAACAATTGGCATCACTGGAAAAAGTGAACAATCAATAAAAACAATAAAATAATGATGAGATAAAATGACGGTGAAAGATATCTTCCTTTCTTTTAAAATATGATGATGAGAGATATCTTCCTTTCTATTAAAATTTAATCTCCAACTAAACCAAATATCCTTGCAAAAATATGCATGTTATTCCTCGCTATTTCTTTAATCAATAATAATAATAGCAACAAGAAAAATCATCACGTGACTTGCAACAAAAGAACGATAGAAAACGAGAAGGATGAAACCCCAGAGGTTATGGTAAATTCCATTATCTATTGAATAAATTATATAGGAGCGTGTTATTGCATAGAATAAAATAAAATCAATAATCATAATAATATTAAGTACTTATGAAATTGAGAGAAACCATCTTGTATGTATCACGCTTCCTTTAAACTTAAGGGTGAAGTGAAGGTCTTCAATTGCCTCTCTCAATCTTAGGATGAATGTATAGGTGTGTATAAAATTCTTGAGACGACAATTGGGACCAAACCCTAACTGTTTTATTTATAGAATAGCTAAGGGTCAAAATCGTCCATCAAGATTATGAAACCCTAGGGCCCATTATGCCAAATACTATTAGGAATATTATTTATAGGCCACATAATTAATTACCAAACTCATAAATAAAGTGATTAAATTAATACAATATGTAAGCCCAATAATTACATAAATAGTAGAGGCCACATAAGGAAATAAAATATTCTAACATTCTCCCACTTGGCCGAAATACTATTTATATACAAAATATAACGCTTACAATCATTAATTTGGCCAAGTATTAATTTAATGTCTACATCATGTTCAAATAAAAATACCAATGCGAATTAATACAATCTTTGTGTCATTATTAACACGATCCCCATTAGTTACACAATTAGTACTTTTATTAGAACAAAGATTAACATTAAGCATAACAGGTATGAATAAAGTTTACATAAGTGGTAATAGATTAAACTCATTCATATGGTCCAAAACATTACTGTACCGTTTGCTCATAAGTTCTCAAGTGTGCACAATAAAGAGAATAACAAACCATAAACATAATGTGAAGTTCAAAACAACGAGCTCAAAATTGTTGTCTTACATCAAAATAACTTACTAATTAAGACTACCAGTTAAACCCATGCAAATGACATGCTCTAAAAAAGAGCTTGGGTGGTAAGCCTTTAAATAAGTGGATCCGCTAACATATCATGCGTACTAATATACTTAATGACAACGTTTTGATCTTGAACTCTTTCCACGACAAATAAGTACTTTGAGTGTTGAGGTATAGTCGAGCACCACTCGAAATGAAATGGTGTTGTTGGAAAAACTAACAACATAATTATTATCACAAAATACTTTCAATGGCCTTGAAATGGAATCTACAACCTTAAGTCTTGAAATAAGATTCCTTAATAATATGGGCGTGACAAGTAGCATGATAACAAGCCACGTATTACGCCATCATCGTGGAAGTGGTAGTTAACTCACCTTATGAGTTCTCCACGAAATAGGGCCTCTGAAAGCATAAAGATGTACCACGATGTAGATTTCTTTTCGTCTTTACACTTAGCAAAATCGAAATCGAATAACCAACAACTTCAAGGTTATCTGTTTTTTCTAAATGTAAGCATAATATCCTTAGTACCACATAAGTAGCGTAAAACCTTTTTGGCTACGCTTTCCATGATCGAACACTTGGATTTAGCGGTAACGTCCAAGCATGCGATTACATCGCTATATATCTGGGCGTGTACGAACTTGAGCATACATAAGACTCCCAACCCACGAAGCATAGGAATAAGATTCATTTGATCACGTTTCGAGTTGATTCTTAGGACATTGATATGAGCCAAATTTGTCACCCTTAACAATAGAAGCGACGATGGGGAAGCAATTTTGCATGTTGTATTTGTTAAGAACTTTGTCAATATAAGCTCTTTGGGACAATCCTAATATCCCATGAGACCTATCTCGATGAATTTCAATACCTATAACATAAGAGGCTTCAAGAGATCCTTTATATCAAAATTTCCAGAAAGGAAGCGTTTGGTCTCATACAACATGTCTAAGTTATTACTTGCAAGTAGTATATCATCAACATACAAAAAACAAGAATAACAAATTTACTCCCATTGACCTTGAAGTATATGCATTGATCCACTATATTTTTTAAAATCAAAATTACTCATCACCTCGTGAAACTTAAGATACCATTGTCGAGAAGCTGTTTTTTAACCCATATATGGACTTCTTAAGTCTACATACCATATGTTCCTTGCCTTTAACCAAAAACCTTACGGTTGTGCCATATAGACATTCTCATACAAGTTACCATTAAAGAATGCGGTTTTAACATCCATCGATGTAACTCTAAATCATAATGAGCTCTTAAAAGCCATGACTATTCTAAATGAATCTTTCACGGATCTTTGGAGAAAAAGTTTCATTATAATCCACACCTTCCTTTTTTTTGAGTGAAACCCTTAGCAACCAATCAAGCTTTATACCTTTCAACGTTCCTTTTAGGATCTAATTTGGTCTTATAGACCCACTTGCAACCAACGGGTTTAAAACCTTTTGGTAATTCTTCAATCCCAAACGTTATTAAGCTCCATTGATTTCAACTCATCATTCATGGCTTCAAGCCATTGAGTTGATTGAGCACTCGTAATAATGCTCTTTATAGGAGATAGGATCATTAATCTTACTTGAATCATAGTCAATCTCATTAAGATAGGTTATAAAATCATCAAAATTAATAGGCTTTCTAGGTCTTTCGGACCTACGTAAAGGCTGCACAATTTGAGGAATATGATTTTCAATAATATGAGGTTCAACATTAGGTGGTGGCTAAGCTATCTCAGGGGCATCATTCGCCTCAATGGGAGGTTGTTGTGCCTCACCCTCTTGAATTACAGGATTAGAAACATAAAACATGTTTTCTTGAAGATCAATTTTCTAGGCTCACCACTCCCACTTAAATCACCATTCTCTAAAAAACTTCTGCATACTAGTCTCAACAATTCTAGTGGTATGCGAGGGACGATAAAATCGAAAACCCTTAGATCTCTCGGGATATCCAATGAAAATGACAACTAATGGTTTTAGAATCAAGTTTCTTTATTTGTGGATTAAAATCTTAGCCTCGGTTGGACATTACACACAAAGTATTTTAAACTAGGTTTCCTACTGTCCAAATTTCATAAGGAGTGTTAGGGACAAATTTGCTAGGAACCGGTTTAAAATATGAACAATATCTTTAATGCCTCGGTCCACAAAAACACGAGTAAGCTAGAATTGCATAACATACTACGTACCATATCCATAAAAGTGCGATTTACGCTCTCGGCTACACCATTACTGCTGCGGTGTACCGGGCATTGTATCTTGAGTGGCGATTCCATTTTCTTGACAAAATAAGGCAAATGGGCGGGACTATGACACATGTCGAAGTGTTTACCATAATACTCTCACCTCTATCTGATCTCACTACTTTAATTTTTCGATCAAGTTGATTTTCAACTTGACCTTTGAAAACTTTAAACATATTTAGTGATTCAAATTTTTCATTAATCGGTGAGACATAAGTATAACGAGAATAGTCATCAATGAGCGTAATGAAAGATTTGTGTCCACCAATTCTTGGAAAAAATGGTCCACATATATCGATGTGAATCACCTCGAAAGTGCACTACTTCTTGTTGCTCCTTTCTTATTACCTTTCACAAATTTTCCTTTTATACATTCAATCTGATGGTCGAGATCGGAAAAAATCTAGTGAATGAAGAATTCCATCCTTTATAAGGCGTTGCATTACATCTTTTGAAATATGGCCTAAGCGTTGATGCCACAATTTTGAAGAATTCTCATTATCTAGTTTTCTCTTATTTCCACTTTTAGAGTACTTTCATCACATTCATTGTTAACAAGGATTCGAAAAAAGACATTATCCAAATTTATCTTATAGAGGTTTCCCTCTAAAGAGCGAACCAATAACATGAGGTAATGATAAATAATTATTTTATTATTCCCAAACTTAAGCGAAAATCCATCAGCGTCAAGTTTAGATCTGAAAATTAAATTTACGTGTCATCTTTGGAACATAAAAGTGTATCATATAAATACAAGATGAAACCACTCTCCAAAAAACTAAAGGAAGAGTTCCTACGACTTCACTTGTATAGACTCTCCATTGCCAACTTTAATGGTTCTTTCCCCCTTTTTGGAGTGTCTTCTTTGAAAGGAATCCATGCAATGAATTAGTAATGTGAACCATAGCATCGATGTCAAACCACCATGTATTAGAAGGAACATCAATTAGAAAGGATTCATAAGTTACATAATTGAAGGACGATATACCTTTCTTTTCAAGTCATTCTCTTAATTTAGGGCATTCTTTACGAATATGTCATTGTTTTTCTTCTGAAAGTGACATTTAGGACATGTCTCGAGTTGTTACACGAATAATTTGCCTTATTTGTTTTGGTAGAAATTTGTTTATCCTTATTCTTAAAACCTTTGCCATTTTTATAAGCCTTCTTCTTATAGGATCGATTGGTAGTCGAATGAGCAACATTAGGTTTTTCAACCTTAAGCCTTTCTTCATCTTGGGCCTTGCATGGAGATTAACTTCACTCATCTTCCACTTTTCTTTTCTGCGTGTTATAATTGATCTTAAATGGATCAAAGCGTATGCGGGAAGAAAGTCATAATGAAGTGAATAAGAAAACCCTCAAAATCGCCATGTCCATATCCTTTAATTTAAAGGTCATGTCGTTCATCATCATAATGTGCTCACGCACCCCACTAACCCCATCATACCTGCTAGTAAGCATTTTCAAAATAAGGGTACTTGCATGAGTTTTAGAAGAACCCTTAAATTGTTACTCGACTGAAGTTAAGTACTCTTTAACATTCTCAAAGTCAGGAATGACTCCTCGAATGGCTGTCGTGATAGAGTTTTTCATAATCATAAGGGACATGCAGTTGGATCGCTCCCACTTTCATAAATAACCTTTTGCTCAATTGAGCTAGTAGTTGTAAGTGGGCGGGATGATCCACTCGTAATGCATAGTCCAAAACCATAGTCTTGAGAACAATTTTCACTTACACTTTTCAAGCGGTAAAATTAGTTTCATTCAAGGTTTCAATTCGGAGAGATACCCAAAATACTAGTTGGAGTCGATGTTGAAACATAATCAAGCTCATAAACATGCTTACAAAAAAAAAAAGAAATCCACAATGTACAATAATTAATAATTAATCATAATAAAAACCAAGCTGTAGAAATGAGCGATTAGTTACATAAAATCTATTTACAACACCCAAAAATAGATTTTAATGAGATGTTGATGCATAATTATCAATCTTTAGTTGGTCAATTAATAATATACTAATAACATCCCCATAAAATAATGCAAAACACATTTATCCACGCATCATAGTTGGTAGAAGCAGAAATAAACATATTACTTATGCAATAAAATTCCATTTAATAAATTCTAATTCTAATTTTTCCGTTGGGTAAAATTAAAATCTTTATTTATTAAATGTAACATTATGTGACTTTTCTTAATCTTTAATTGTTTCAATTAATAATCCTCAGATTGGGTTGATTATTAATTTTAACAATAAAAGAGTCATACATACATATAAATTATTATAATCAAACTCATTTTTCTTTAAACATATTAATCAAGTTTGAAAATTAACATTATTTAAAATTTACATATAACAACTTAAAAGCCCTAATAATATATCACATCATGTTCAAAATTTTAAATTAAAATATATAATTATGAACATGAATTGATTATAAAATAATCACGTTAATTTTAACATGAATACATGAGGCATAAGAATATCATAATATTATCTAAACATAATAAATAATAAATTTAACATATATTGTTTTAATATTCAATATAAAATTGTTCACGCATAACATTATAAACAATTTATTCTATACAATAACGTAACCATTGCTTTGATACCAAATGTTGAATTAATTATACAGGAACGTTGCATAGAATAAAATAAAATAAATAATCATAATAATATTAAGTATTTACATGAATTGAGAGAAGCCATCTTGTATGTATCACGCTTCCGATGCGCTTAAGGGTGAAGGAAGGTCTTCAATTGCATCTCTCAATCTTAGGATGGATGTATAGGTGTCTAAATAAAATTCTTGAGACAACAATTGGGACCAAATCCTAACTGTTTTATTTATAGAATAGCTAAGGGTCAAAATCGTCCATCAAGATTATGAAACCCTAAGGCCCATTATGCCAAATACTATTAAAAATATTATTTATAGGTCACATAATTAATTATCAAACCCATAAATAAAGTGATTAAATTAATACAAAATGTAAGCCCAATAATTACATAAATATTAAAGGCCACATAAGGAAATAAAACATTCTAACACTGAGTACCTTATGATTTGATTTGGACTCTTTTACACCTCTAAGGAAAAAGAAAAAAAACGAAGATGTGGTACTTAGTTAACATGGAAGGTTCTGAAATTGTGAGAAGTTGAATTCAAAAATTGATAAAAGATGAGAGATATACCATGGAAAAGCTATCCCTGATGAGGGGTGCAACAGTCCAATCGCTGGTTTCCTGGCATAAATTCAAAACACATAAAAAATCATACAATATCAACCTGAGACTAAATTTCAACATCTAAACTGCAATTGATTGATATTATAATCGACTGATTTGTAATATATATACTGATATCTATAGTGCAAAATAAATTGCGGTACAAGGAGTGCAGTATATGTGGAAATATGATATAAGGATTAGCTCAGTTATATGAGAATAAGTACCATTTCCTTGGAGAGAGGACCTGCACAGTGCGGACATCTCACACAATTTCTAGGTTTTGAATCCCCCATTAGAGCTCAAGCGCTCTCTCTTTCTCAAGCTCGTAAAACCACCTGGGGGAATTCTGTGTGATTTGCTTTTGATTTTCAGTGATGTCCAAACACGACCTAATAATATTTCATCCTCCTTTTGCCAAAACGTTCGGCATCGACTTATAAGTTGATAAGACTTGACCAACTTATAAATCATTTGTCAGGAGCTATTTATTTTTTAACTTATAGTTAGTTTTTAAGTTATAAAAAATAAATAATTATTTATGCTTTATTTTAAAATAACTTAAAATAATTTATAAGTTATTTTAAAATAAGTTAGTTTGACCAAATATAATATATTTTGCCTTTTTTTTTATTAATGTCCTCTTTAATAATCTTTACATTATTTTAACTTATAAGTCATTATGAGTCGAACACCTTCATAATTTGTTTGAACTTAATTTCTGACTTATAAGTCAAATTTATGCCGAACACTTTTATTTATAAGTCCAACTAAAAAACTTATAAATCAATTTATATTTTAAGTTATAAATCATTTAAATAAGGAGTTTCCGAACAGACCCTAAGACCCTTGTTTATATTTTTGGAATAGAAGAATGAAATTGGGAATAGAATGACTCCTTAAAAAAAATATTCCTCCCAAATTTATAAATTTTATTCATCATTCTACTTTCTGTTCTATTTCTTCACTCATTTTATTCATTCAATTCAAACATAACATTAATATTCTTACAAAAAATAATGCTATTAAATTAAATATAAATTCCATGACATTTTTTATAATTATTTTAGCAATACGTGATATTTTAAGTGATATTTATTATTCTAATAACATCATATTTACTCTAATAATATCAAATTTCAAAATAAAGGTTATTGATATTTCGAGAGAGAATGGCTATTATCATAGTAATAAGTGACGTTAAAGTATTACGTATCTTTTATACTTTTAACCAAGAATGATTATAGAATTATCGTTAGAAGAATAGAAGTATCATTTTTCTAATTAAATAAAATAGCTAGTTTTATTTTTAAGTCATTTTATTTAAATAAAATGGTTATTTATAGTTGTAAGCTGTTTTTTAATTACATTTTTTAATTTATTCAAACCATATGATCTGAACAATAAATCATTAAAAAAAGAAATACAACTACACATATATATCATCAATAGTTAACTTTGGATAGACATTTGGTTAAATTTTAATTATTGTTATTTTTTTTAAGATATCACTAGTTTAATTGAAAGAAAATAAAGTTGTTACGATATAGTTTCAAACTTCTATTTTCTCCTGGAAAAAAAAATAGAAATATGATCGAACTATCGGTTAAGCGGAAAGAGCTATTTAGAGGCCATATTAAAATACTCATAGGTGCAAAGACGTCGAGTCCGTGTCGCTAGAGTGGAGCTGCCGTGGGAAAAGTGGTAGAATGTTATGAATAGCAATGTGAGTTTGTTATATTGGGACAAATCCCACACTGGTAGCATGAGAATCAATGTGTAGCTTTCCAGGAGAAAATAGAGGTTTGAGCGTTGACAAAAGTTGATGGGTTATTTTTTAAAAAAAAAAAATAGAGTTAATTGATTTTTTTGGTGATCGAGTCAACAAAGAACAAAAAGATCAATCCAACTTTTATCTCATAAACTCATAAACAACATAATTAAAAACTTCCAACTTTTCAATTCTTTCCTTTTCCTTCAAAAACTACAAACAAGCAAAGTTTTAGATCTCACGCTATAACCCAAACCGGTCTGCATCTATATACGAGTAACATAATTTTAGGGCTGAAAACAAATCCGAATGGTTCAAAACTCATTTCAAATCAGCTCAAAAAAATTCAAGCAAGTCACTAATTCGATACTTAAACGAATCAAATTTGAATACATTTTGATACTCTGACACTTGTACGAGTCGAATTTTTGACTTGCGACGAGATCATTTTCACCCCTATATAAAATATTTGTAATCATTTCATCTCTTTCAAACTGATAAACTCACAAACTTCACACAAACCATAAAGAGTTCATTTGGTCCTATAAATTTACCGTCCCTATAAAATACAAAATTGACCAACACAATGGACTCTTATTCCCATTTCTTTACATCTTTTCGTTTTATATAAATTTCAGCCAGAGAGTAAATAAATACTCATGCACATCAGCTTCGCATTACTCCTCTACTACACCTGAGACACAGCATCATTTCTCACTTCGGCTCAAGACTGACGATGATTCGAACCCAAGCCGTCAAACCTTTGCGAGTGTTTCATAGCATTCTCTTCATTGAACTACAATCTTTCCAGATGTCTCGGGAAAAGGGACAGAAAAAGGTGTCATGGGTAGTCAAGAATCTGATCTGGCAGCTGTAAACGATGAAAGAAGCCCAGCGGCTTGGACAGGTAATATGTCACCGAACCTGCCAACCTGCCCATCAGTTAGCATGGAACCAAATTTCAGCGTGCTCTCACCGAATCTGCTGCCAACCTGCAATCCAAGAAGGAAAACAGTTTACCAGAAGTGATGAATCAGTTGTGGATCATAACATTGGATATCCCCATACATCAAGCAGATATATATTGATTTTTTTTTACTTCCTTTGTCCCGATTAAAGTGACTTCTCTATTTTGTGATGTCGAAAAATAAGTGATCTATTCCATGTAACAATGTATAAATTGTTCAATTTGACTATATTCTTCATTTCCTCTTTCATTTAAAAAGGGACAGCTTAAAATTTCCGAACTCCGATTCATAGAGGAAAGCAAAGTTGAGGACTGATTTTTTTAACTGTACTAGTTAAGGGGCTTTAAATGGGAAGGAATGTATACTATTTTCACTATACACCTTGACACGTACCCCTACCCCCTCTACGAAAAAAAATGTGCACTAGGTGGATCTTCCAAGGAAGAATCCTGATATCTTAGTGATGGGCAATTTATGGTTGAATAGCCACATGGAAATCAACTTGGCTCGCACGTTGTCTAGTAGATACGTGAGTTGGACAGAAATTATAATAGATCAACTCAAGCTCTCCCTCTCCCCCCTTGTGTGCAAACCAAATTAAGAGCGACTTCTTGCTATTAATAAATTAAAAGTTGCCTCAAGAAGTACCTCATGCTCAAATGTAAATAGAAAATTTTTACCTGCATGAAAGACTTCAAAAATGGTGTTGCCATCCCGAAACCTGAATCTTCATCCATATCAATCTTTCGCGAGAGATCATCATGCATGTAACCTTTCCACGAATTTCTTGAGGAAACATCATCCATAGATGTTGAGATAGATGTTTTAGTTGTTCCCTTCGCCGACAATGCCGGAGCACTGGATAATAAAAGTGATTTAGAAGTCACTTCAGAGTGTAACTAACATGGAGAAGTAAATTTATAGCACTCAATATTTTAGTAATTTTTAATTATTTTGTTTTTAAGAAAAATCCCAATATGAAAAGTAAACTTAACAAGAAGAAAGACCGTTATCTCAGCCACCATCAACTTGTGAAACCTGGTCCATTGATGATTATGTGAAGATACAGCCCACCAGCCAATATGGGAGGACCATTATTGGTATATAAAAACACAAATGCTTAGAAATGAACGAGTAACAGATTAGTTGAGAGCAATAATAACACAAACCTGATTGGAAAGTATTTAAAGCGAGGAACTGTGGAGCATCTCATTATATTTGATTCTGAATTAGTAGGCAATTTTTGCATGGTATCTGTGTACATCCGGTTAAGTTGCACAAAGAACCCAAAGAGGACAGCGTGGCGTAGGTAGGACTGTCTCTCATTCTCCCAAAGGTATGGCTCATAACTGAAATGAGTAGAATACATATGGTTATTCTAGTACCATTAAGATAGGGGAGGAACAAGAGTTCAACATAAATACATAAGCCTCTAGAAAAAAGGGATCCCACAAAAGAATTGCAACATTTATTGTTAAATAGGTCCTGCAAAAGAAAATTATTGCTGAAGCAACAGTTGAACCGAATGATATCGAAAAATGTTTCTGTTTTAAAGGAGTTCCTTTTGTTTCTCAGTGATTAAATTTTTTCCACTGATAGGTTAAACAGTGCCATTAGAGTTTCCTTATTACCCTACGTGTCGCAAATATTATCACCTTAGCGCAAATTAAGGAAATCAATTGTTGAAAACCAAATTCTGAATTATGAAATAATTTCCAGTATTACCCTTGAGAAGTAAAAATCCACAACTTGAATTTACAACGGTCCACATAAAAAAGTTCAGTCCTTTTGCACCCCATGTACTTTTGAAAGAGTGACTATCATTTGGGTCAATCTTTGCAGGACAATGAAGAACGTCAAGTGTTCTCACTTCTCATTCTAAGCAATGAATCCGATAAATAAATCAGTTTGAAACCTTGTGGTATTTTTGAATTTACACAAGTCATAGTCTTTGAAATGGTATTCTAAGAGAACATTAACCACAATCTATTTGCTCAATCATTTTCATAAATCCACTAGGAAAAATATCTACGTATCAAGAAACCCAAAAAGATGATTCAGTTTTGGTAATTCACTTCACTACGGGGAATACTAAACAGTAAACACAATAATTAGTAAACTTCTTTTAGTCCTTACAATTAGGGGTGTAAACGGGTATAAATGGAGTCGGATAAGGAGGTATCCTTATTTGTTTATTAGTTGACACCTTTAAATTGAATCCCGAAAATATAGGGTTTGGTAGGATACGAATAAAATACGTTTTAACAATCGGACTTTCCAGTTACCGGGTGTTTTAACAATCTTCAGAAAATGTATTTTCAATAATTAGTTCTGAGAAATACAACAAGTTTAACAACCACCTTGCTGAACTAAAATCAAAGGACGAGCACAAACAGTGTCATTAATAGTTTCTTTCTGTTTTCATAAACTTCTATTTGCTCATTGTACTTGTGAAGTCGTCGCTTCAGAAAATGTATTTTCAATATTTAGTTTAGAGAAATATACCAACCGTGCTAAACTAATCAAAGGCCAAGCACAAACACTGTGTTATTAATAGTTTCTTTATGTTTTCATACACTTCTATTGTCTCATTATACTTGTGAACTTGCTGCTACTATGTTACTTGACTCAATTCTACTTGACTATGCCTTTTACTGTTTCAACGTCTGTCCAACACTATAACGCTCTTTTATGTCTTTGCTTAATTATCAATGAAAATAATAAACCTGTTAATTTCAAGATGCATTTCCTTGTATGGTTCATATTCAAGACCAGGCTTAAGACAGTAACTGGAATACTGGATGAACTTGGTTTTATTGGTTTGGAGTAAAAAAATTACAAGACCCTAGGGTAGCAATAGTAACCGCGGACCCAACTTTCAGCTCTCACTTTGTATGGACAAAAAAGTAGATAAAATTCGTAGTTGAAAGAAAACCTAGATAATGAAGGTTAAGGGTAAAAGATTAGAAAGAAAAATCTCTCATTACGGCCCCAAAATATATTAAAATTTCTTCAAAGATAATTCATACGAAGCCTACCTTTTAGGAAATAATGACAAAGGCAAGAAAATGTGGTTGACTAAAGAAAAGTAATGATGAAATCTAAACTTTAGCACAGAAAACAACCAGATAGAAAAGCTTACGTGAGCCAGTCTATTGGATCCAACCTCTGTGTAAGGCGATTAACCAACCCATCTACACGCTCTCTAATGGCCGACTTTGTTTGGTGTACTGAATCTTGCCTTCGTCTAAAAGTAGACTTTACTTTTGGAGTTTTTGATTGTTCCTCGCTTCCACTGGGATCACCCCCAGAGAGAACGTCAGCAGCGAATCTTAGATCTAATAGAACCTGCAAAACTCCTTTTTCTGACACTTGGGATCCATGAACCTCTTCGGTCGAAGGGAAATCCCCATAAATACCGATGACCTGCATAACATATATTACAACAATGCCCAGATTAGCTTGAATTTGCTTTTAAGCAACAAGATTACATGTAAACCAGTTTGTTAAAGCAATTAAATAGCTAAGTGGAAAGATTAACCACAAAAATTGTAGAAGAGAATATGTACAAGTTATATCCTGAATTCTTCACTATATCACATTCAAATAGGTCTACCATGTTCCATATACGATCCCGACGACGTAAAAAAGAAGAGAGGAAAGGTTATTATTATGTATTAATATACATTCCTGCTTACATAAGAGGAAAGGATATTAGGTACAGAGACAATATTTGGCAAATTTGCACCAAATGGCTGTTCTCGCCTCCGAGACTCGAAACCACAATCTTAAGCTTGTCAGCTTCACTTACCAGTTACCACTGAACCATGCAATGGCCGCTGACAAGGTAGAAGAGTTATATTCGACAGGATCTTGTTTCTGCATGGTGCTGGGAGGGATAACCCCCTGACACGATAGAAGGGGTATATTACCAACAGGATCCTGCTTATGCATGGTTCAGAGGGAGGGAATAACCGCATACAGATCTAAGATTGTGCATTATTCGCACAAAGTGACATAATTGCACCATTTGCATGTATAAATCCAAGATTTCAAAATACAACAAAATAAATCGACAGGATTTCATGTTGGCCCCAATTGTTGCTTTCTGACCACCGCCCTCCTCCATAAGATACCCTCTAGTCCTCTACAGCACAGGGGCTTCCATTACCATTTTTCGAATATAGTCTAGTCAAACACCATCAGCTTTTCACTACTAATTGTACCAAAAACCTTGAATTGATACCCAAGTCACTCTTAAATGATGAACGGCTTTCAACATTAACAAGGCCAAGGAATTGATTTGATTATGGTACCACTATAATGCATAAGTTCATTATATCACAATAATCAACACTTAAATGGACATACCGATTAAAAAAGGTTTGATGTTCCAAGAGACAACCATAAAGATTTCAATGTGAATTAATACTTAAAGGTCATCACACAGGTTTCCCATCAATGCAGAATCATGGATCAAGGAATATAGCTAGAACATATGGAAGATAAAGTATAATCAGTGTTAAAAGCAAGTAGAATACCTTTTCCAATAGCTTTAAGGCAAAATTCTGCAGAATTAGTTTATCAAGAACATGGCCTCCAACTCGATGAATTTCTTCACATGCTTGGAATAGAAATGAGGTAATATAAAGGGACGGCATAGAGGGCAGTGATATTTTCATCTCCGATTGGCTCTCAGCAGACTGCTCTTGCTTGATTACCGTCTCCTCCCAGCCCTACACAACACTAAAGAAGTTGATTAAGCTTAAGGTTTTTATAAAAACATCCAGTTATCAGTTCTAAAATAATATTTGAACCAGCATATACGATGTTGCATGTAAGCATATAAACACAGAAGATCAAGGGTAAAGTTGAGGACAAATAAGATTTTAACTTCAAGTTTCAGCCTTATAACGTGTTTCTTATATGAGATGTGTCGGCTACATATGGGGAAGTTTTCAAATAGGAAGTTACAAACAGTGTTCTAAAAATCTCCGCCTAGGTCCGCCTAGGCCCCCCTTGGCGCCCCGCCTAGGCGCTAGGCCCCCCTGGCGCCTCACCTAGGCCCAAGACGGCAAAAAAATCACTCCAAGAAATTAGGCGGGGCCTATGTGGGGTCTAGGCGGAGAGATTTTTTTTATTTTAATAACTACTCAAATCAGATCTTAATATGTTTATTTTTCAAATGATTTACCATATTAATAATACATGTTGTAGCATATCAAATCACAACAAGAAGTGAACAATATCAAGTCAAAATGGATAATTTATTTATAGTTGTAATTTTTTGAACTTGTACCAACTTCAAATTATATAAATGATGATACATTTGTAATATTTAGTTTAATTCAACATAATTCTTAAATTTATGTTTAGTTTCTTAAGTTTTAATATTGAATTAAATTCTTGAAATTATAAATTTTATTATTTAATAACAATCTTGTTTATGAATAAAACTAATACGCTAAAAATATGTTTGAATTTTGAACAATTGCATGTTTATGTTTGAACTTTGACATTAGCAATATGGATGTGTTTGAACTTTGTTTTGCTTTATATTATTGTTTTGTTTGGATAAATGTAAGATAAAATATTAAAATTAGTTTAAAATAAAAAATCCTGCCTAAGCCCCCCTCGGCCGCCCACCTCCCGCCTCCCGCCTCCCGCCTCCCGCCTCCCGCCTCCCGCCTCCCGCCTACCGTCTTTTAGAACATTGGTTACAAATCAGCAAGACAAGCACATAAAGTTGTGATAAATGAAGGGAAGACAACTCAAAGAGTAAGTTATAAGGCAGCAGGAATCACCTACAAGTTTTAGCTTTATAAGATGTTTCCAAAAAGCTGAGTTAGCTACATTTTGTGAAGAATTCAAATATGAAGTTACTAATCAGCAATACAACCAGATTCAATTGTGATAAATAAAGGAAGACAGTTCAGTGTTTTCTAACCCCCCAAAATAAAAGAAGATGCTACGCTTCCGCTCAAAGATGTGTGCGTGTTCCAACATTAATATAGATGCTTGATTATATAAGCTCATACAGTAAACACTAACCTCAAACTAGATGTATAACGCAATATATTGGATAGACCTAGGAAGTGAAGCCATTGCCTTTACAACCTGGTTCCAACAATGTTAGGTGTGCACCACTAACCAGGAAAAATCTTTCCTTCTATATGTTGTATAAGCTCACTAAACACTGCAAGGCACCTTCAAGGTTTTTTTCCATTTTATGAAAGAAGGGGGTAGGGAGGGGGGGAAGAGGATTAAAAGCTTTCGGGCTGACAGAAGACTACTTAAAGCTACTGAAACAGGTCAATAAAAAGTGTATTTAGAGAAGGGAAACTTTCTGGAAATTGGCTCAATGCATTTTATGTTGTCGGAAGTTTTTATGTTTTTAAAGTTCAGGAGTCATAAATCTCTAGATAACAAACACCTTAATGGAAATCTATTGCAGTTTTCACCGATGAGTTTTGTTTATGATTCAGTGGGTTTTGACTTAGTTTTCATATTTTACAAGTCTATTTAAGCTCAAATATAACATCCAAATTCTACAAGATAAGAAATGCTACTTACTGGTCTTAGTAATCTATATATAACATTCTAATCTTTCTCAATAGATGAGAGATAAATGTTACATATTAGTACTTGAGAGGAGACGAGAGCAGGATATAATGTGATCAGCAGGTTACATTGTTAAAAATATGTCATTTCTATAAACCGAAGAAAAAATCAGTTTTCTTTCACAAAGTAGATGACAACTAAATAGAGAAAGTTTGCAAGTCCTTTGTTACTCATGTAGGTCTGTAGTATAAAGAATTATCTTGGAAAATATAGATGCAATGCATTCCATATAAATTAACAAATTTGAAGACCCATTGAGGCCTGTCTTAAAAATGGTTTTATTGCTGAGTTCAGTATCCAGTAGTAAAGTATAACACGATACTGTATGTGTGTTTCAAGATGCAACGCACCAGAATATGAATTATTTCCAGTAACTCTGAAGTCAGAACTAGTGCTACAGCATAACACAAATTTCAGATAAAAGAAGAAAAAAAATATTGAAAGAGCAAAAAGAGATTAGAGAAAAAGAGGAGGGAGAGTGAAAAAATAACAAGAAGAAAAACAGGAACCAATCAGGGCAAACTAACTTTAATCAGTACATTGTTAAAGTTACTTACTCGCAAGGGAGCTGTCGCTGATAAACTATCATCTTGCATGAGATCCCGAGAGAGAATAACAGAAAGTTCATCTGAAACCCAAGATATCCACAAGTTGTGAGCTGTAATGCAAAGATCATGTGTTGTTCTATTAAGTTCTTCAAGTTGTGGGGTTGAACTGTCATTCACTCCAAACAGAGCAGTAGTGGCCAGAGACGTTTGTCTTTTCAAGGAATCACCCATTCTCTTTCCGGGGCTATCCAGCATGGGAGAATAAATTGTATATCTAGAATACCTCAAGACAGGAGGTGACTTACCAGACACAGCAGCCATAGCTTCATTCACCCATAACCTAGGTGAACCAAGAATCACTGGAATGTGCCTCGAATGCTTTTGGAATGCAAACAAGAGTCTCCCAATAAATAGAGATCTTTGAACAATGATAGCTGGCGGTGGCACAGCCTCGCCTTCCCTGCTGCCAGTTATCATGGCAGCGTATAAGTCCTCCATCTCAGTCTTTAGTTCCATCAGTATGGTTGACATACTCCCATAACATTTATTTTGTAGATAAGGCGCTACACTTTTTAACCTCAAAGAAGCCTTTGGAGATTCTAGGAAGCTCAATAGGTCCTCGAGGACACTTTCACAGTGGCTGTCTACTGAATCTCTTATCCAGCTGACTTCAGTGCCAAGGTAAGCACTGAGACAAGTACGGAAATCATTATCCTCGAACTGAGCTTTAGAACCAGTCACTAAACCACCCTTTTTACCAATTACCTCCATGAACCACACCCCACCACCCAATGGAGCTCTATTCAAGTATGTCTGGAAATCAACACGGTCCCTAGGAGACTCGTCAATGCCACGAATAGAATCCTTCACATTAACAGCTTTATTCAGGTCATTAAACCCTGAGTCAATGATAGCTTCCATCCTCCGAACAAAAGCATCTTCAAAAATCTCGTCCCATAGATCAAAGTCATCTCCCAAAACAAGTTCACGAGTTCTATTCCACGGCAACTCAATCTCAGAACCAAATACACTCTTAAGCCACTCCAAACTCCCTTCCAACACTTGCTTCCCTTCCAATGTCTCCCTTATCAACCTCTCAGCAGCAGCAAGCTGTCGACCACTCTCGATCGAATCAATCAAGTATTTCCCATTAATCTTAGAAACAATATCTTTCCCGCAGTTTCTCAACCAATCAGAACATGATTTGGCAATATAATCTCGGTCAAGCATTATCATTACAGACTCTAACTTATCCCTAAATAATTTCCATAACCTAATTTCTTCATCCGGATTCGGTATTCCACCAAACAACTGAGATGCAGGTGGGGAACTCAATATAGTTTTATAAAACAACGGCATGTCATTCAATACTTGCAAGAACAACTCGCCTACTTGACCTATACTAACCTGAATTATCTTTAACACTTCACAATATACTGTAATCACATCCGAACTAATAACACTAGCATTTGCACAAACACTTAATTTTTGAGAAATGCAAGACTTTCTCGAATCAAGAAATAAAGATAAAACCTGATACGGATCAAGCTCATCTATAACGGCAGCAGCAGCTAGGGCATCAGCATAGGCAGCAATCCCAAGGCCGAGTGACAAATCAAACAACAACCGCTCACGGCTCCGCTGCGAAATCTGGGCCTTGAAACTCTCCACGATCTGCCACTGATGCTGCAGCAAAGGAAAATTCGAAAGCACATTTTTGTTGTTGGAATCATTCTGGTTGAGGCTTTGATGAACCTGCTTGGCTCGCATGTAGCGAGTTGCGGCCTCGAGAAACATGGATTCGTCGAGGCGGCCCCATATGTTTTCCGGCGTATCAACTAGGTACTTGACCCTACAGGCAATGCCGTAGGTTTTGGATCGGGAAGGGTTCGGAGTAACGGTGGATTTGGCCGTGGAAGTGGAGCAGAGGGAATGGAGGATGGAGTGGTGGATGGCCGAGATGTTTGCAGAAATCAATTCGGAAGAGGTTTTCATGAGAACGATGGAGTCAGCCGAATCGATGAGATCTCGGTACCGATTGCCGACAAGTTGCCGGAGCTCCTCGCTCTTGTCCTGGATCTGTTTTCTGGTAGCCGCTTCCACGTTTCGGATTTCCGATACTGGCTTTGTGCGGAATAAAGATTCGGCATCTTTGAAACTTTTCCCGTCGTTAACCACCGTTGACGGCGGCGACGACGGTGGTAATGCCACTCTCATGTTTGGTGGCAGAGAGATCTATTCAATCCCCCACCCAAATTCACACCAGTTTTTAGAAATTAGTCGTCAATTCGTCCAAATTAAGCAACATTAATCAAGAACAATACATAACGCGTATGAAATTGATTTCCAAACTCATAAATTACGTCTATCGTTATATAAAAAAATCATGTAGAGGGAAGCTCAAAATTCTGCATCAGCAAATTCGTTGCTAAACAGGGGTCGGAGCGGGCAGTTTTTCTAAGTTTATTGGTTTCTAAAACAAAACAACTCGTTTGAAACTCTACGGCCCATGAAAGTAACCATACAATTTATTGGGCTTCTAAAATTTTTTGGGGTCCTTAACACTAATATACAACAATTAGAAAATAATTACAAAAATAAAACATACACAACATAATTATAAAAATAAAACAACCCAATAATAAAATTACTAACATCACACACGTGTAGGTTACCGATACGCCTATCTAACACTAACTGGCTCCTAAATTCAAGCAACTAAACACAACTCGCAACATTGATATCGCACAAATCCAAATCTTCCGTCGACGTTTCCCTTTCGACTAACCTCTCGAGATCGCGACATACAAAATCATCATCAACAACTAAGATCACAAAGAACTTCAAGTTCAATTTCTAGGTAACATCTAAGATCGGAGAAAGGCGAAATAGAATACAAAATCATCATCAACTTCAAGTTCATGAACCAAAAATAATATCACAAAGAACTTCGATACAAATCAACTCCGAGGTATGTGAGTTTAAAGTTCAGATGCATATAGTTACCTATGGTTACTACTGGTATTCGTATGTATATTGGTTACCTTTATTAAGTTTTTCACAATTAAAATGGTTACTACAAATTCTATAGCGTTTGGTTGATTCATTCATATGTTTTAGATTATGGTTACTAAATAAATATAAATTGTTCATTAACTATTTATTTGATTAATTTATAATTTTCAAACGAGTTCTACTTAATTTTTATATTAATGGTTACTCATCATAAACATTGTTCTTGTCTTTATCAATCGCTGTTACCGCTTTATTGTTGTTTTTAGTTCTTCAGATATTATTATATTGTTCAGGTCTTTGTCTTGGTTCTTTGTCTAATGATATCTTAGTTCTTGTATGTAACAATATGTTGATTCTTGTCTAATCTTGTCTTGGTTACTTTGTAACATTATATTGTCTCATGTTGTCTTGGTTCTTGTATGGCTATGTTGGTTCTTGCTCTAATGATGTTTTGGTTACTTTGTAACATTATAATATCTAATGATAAGCTAGTTATTCTTTAATGCTTCCTAGATTACTATGTAACAATATATTGATTCTTGATTCATGATGATTTGATTCTTTGGTAACTTTATTGTAGTTCTGCGCATATTGCTAATCTGTTCTTTGTTTAAAATTATAATGGTTACTTATATAATATTACTGAACAATCTTGAATTGGTTAATGAAAATGATGAATTAATTCTTGATTAATGTTGACTTTGATATATTGGTTACTAACTAATTACGATTTTGTTATATATAAAACTATAACGGATACTGATAAGTCTTTGACTTTGATTCTTGTGTAAGATTACAAATTTATATTCTTTTATAATTGAGGTTACTCATTTGCATTGTATTAGTATTTTATATCTAATATTGAGGTGTATCAATTATAAAAATTATATGTATATATTTACATATAGTTACTACAAATTCCTATGGTTATATATGGTTATATAATAATTAAATGTATATAGTTACCTATGTATATGTATATGTATATGTTTCTTGACTAATCTTTGAGTTAATTCTTTATTTAACATTATATTGGTTCTTGAATAATACTGATTTGGATACTATGTAAAAATATAATGGATACTCATTAATCTTTGAATCGTAATCTGCATTAATCTAATTATACTTATACTTATATTTTTATATTAATGGTTACTTGTTAACTACATTGGTTATATTAATGTTTACTTGTTAACTACATTGGTTACAACAATTATTTTTTAACGCGCCCACAAACCTCTATCTTTGGTTGTTTTTCACTATAACAATTAAATGGATGATGTTTTTATCTTATGGTTACTAACTAAACATGTGTTGATTCTTTATCGCTCACATTGGATTTTGTTCTTGTATAATGTTGTTATGATTCTCGTGCAATATTTGATTAATTTATATTGGTTTGTTTTATTATGATGGAAACTAATTGGCTACATTGGTTACCTTTTACAACTATCATAATTTAATTGCTAACAAATAAAATTAAACCGATTGTTTCCATTGTAAAATGAATGTACTAATGTGTTTCATTCTCGATTACTAACATTATATAATTTGTTCTTGGTTAACATTGATTTGGTTACTTTACAAGACTTATTCTTTTTTTCGAATAATGGAGATGATTCTGTTGTGCTTTATTTCAATCAGATACATGGGTGATAGTAACCAATACACCAACTTTGAAGTTACCATATTAGTTCCATCAACTTGTTCGTTTCGGAGAAATGCAAAACATGATATGCATTGCATTACTGATGAGACCTGAACAAAAAAACAACATTGTCGATTAAATTTCACATTAGACTCAACATTCCACCGTCTCAGATATCGGATGAAGCAACCTTGAGATTCTTTATTGAAGTCGGTAGAAAATCGATGAACAAGGAAAATTCCCACCGATTATAGATATTGAAAAAAGAAGCGGTAGCAGACAACAATCTTGCATAACTTGACAAATATAGAAGAATCATTGTTCAAGATGTAACGCCAATCGAGATCAACACAAGGGAATTCAAAGATTAGTTCCACTAAAGAACACAAGATTGCCAAATTGGAACGCAATATCGCCGATCACCTTGCAATGGAAATTATGGAACAACAACGAGATGAATAACATGACAAATCATACACGGAAGACGATATGATGATGTAATAACAGATCCGAATGAACGTGAAGTAAAATTACATCAAACCTACAAAGACAAAAAAATCTTATCACAATCAATGAGGTCAAGATTCAATCGAAGAAAAGCAGAACACAAAGTTCAAATCGAAAAGTCGTCATAGAGACTTTGTGCTAGTGTGCGTAGATGATGAAAATTGCAAATGGAAGATGAGAGCATCAAGTATTCAAAAACCCGGTCTGCTCAAGGTGAGGGGAATTCAATGACATTCACACGTGTTCGATCAACGTATTCTTTGGGAGACCACGCAGATAAGCAAATAGTGAGTTGGTAAAAGCGAATGCATAATGCATAAATTAACAAATTTGAAGAAAATATACACACCAACCGATATTGTCGAGGACATGATGACAAAATATAATGTGTCTATCTCTTTTCCAAAAAGCATGGAGATCGAATGAAAAGCGTTAGAAAAGGTAAGAGGAAATACACTACGACTACTCATTGATCCCATCATGGTTACATGCGTCTTGCGAAAAACAAATCCAGTAACAATTTAAAACACATTATTATTTTTCATGATTAGTTGATTACTCAATTCAACCGATTTGGTTGCTATAATGTGCATTGGTTACCTACCTCATATTTATAATTTTAAATGAGTTCTCTTGATTTTTTATATTAATGTTTACTCAAAAAATACATTGGTTCTTGTCTAATGAAAAACTGCTTTGTTAATTGCTAATGATATCTTTGTTCTTCAGTATATCAATATGTTGTTTCTTGTATAATCTTTGTCTTGGTTCCTTTAAAACAATATGTTGGTTACGGTTTAATCTTACCTTGTTATCGTCACGTGAATCGTTAGTTCTTGCAAAATGATATCTTAGTAATCTGTATAGTCTTATCTTTGTTTCTTTGTATAATCTTTGTCTTGAATCTTTGGAAACATTATACTATCTAATCTTTGTATTAGTTCTCGTAAGCAAATATATTTGTTCTTGTCTAATGCTATCTTGGTTTCTTTGTAACATTATCTTGTCTAAAGTTTTATTGGTTCTTGACTAATCTTTGTATTAATTCTTGTGTAACAATATATTGGTTACTGATTGTGTAACAATATATTGATTATTGATTGGTTACTATATAACAATATATTCCTTACTGTTTTGGTTACTGCCTAATGTTTGGATAATTGGTTGCTGACTAATGTTGTCTTGGATACTGACATTAAGTACATTGGTTACTGTCTACTCTTGTCTTGTTTATTGTATAAAATTATATTGTCCAATCTTTGTCTTGATTCTTTGTATAACAATAATTTGGTTACTATCTAATCTTTGTCTTGGTTACTTTGTAGCATTATACTACTTATAATTCTATTGATAATGTTGATGTTTCATAACGGGTTCCTTCACAAATTGAGTTGGAATCAAATGCTAGTTTTAAATATTTATTCTTTGCCATTGGAGCATCCATTCAAGCATGGCATCATTGCTTTCCAATTATTGTAATCGATGGCACATTCATACAATCAACTTACGGGGACACTATCGATAAGAAGACACAGATGCTGGCCAAAACATTGTTCCGATTGCTTTTGCGATGGTTGACAAATAAAATGAATTATCATGGAGATGGTTTTTCATGAATTTAAGAACTGCTTGTGGAGTAAGGGAAGGCGATGCATTATTTCAGATAGACGTGAAGCCATAATACAAGGATTTGAATTATGTGTTTCCGGATGTCATGCATCTTCTGTACATACCATATAATTTGAAAAATATAAAAATAGATTCAAAAGAGAGAGAAGAACTTAAATGCAGGTCTTTACAACGGGGCATGTAGAGCACACAACATTGAACAATTCAACAAACACATGGTTTTGAACTTGATGCCATTGATCCTCGAATAAGGATATATTTGGAGGAAGAGGTCAAGTTGGAAAAGTGCACCAGCTCCATGGATTTATGGCGAAACTCAACAATGACTTCAAACACATAGAATCTATTAACAACGCAATTGAGATGATTAGGGATCTTCCAGGTTGCATCAATGATTGAATGCCTACGTTGTTGCGGTTCAAAGATGGTATTTCACAAACAAACAATGACCTATCAACATTCACAACACTTTCCACAACAAATTGAAGAAAGATTGCAATCTAATATCATTAAATCAAGGAAACTTAAGGTAACAAATACAAATTATAATTTATTGCATTAATTTTTATATTGTATTTATTCTTGACTAATGATGTCTTGATTATCGCATAATATTACTAATTAATGTTGAATTATTTACCCACTACTACCGACTTAGTTACTTGTGTTAAACTATAATGTTTCTTGACTAATAATGACTTGTTTAATTGATTAATAATAACTTGGTTACTATGTAATATTATATTGGTTACTAACCAATACCTAATTGCTTATTACAAAACATTATAATGGTTAATTGACATCTTTCTTGAGTTTGGTATGCATGTATCATCATTATCTTTGATTACTTATTAATCTTTGCTTTTCTTCTTGCAAAATATTACTAATTAGTGTTGAATTGTTTCTTTGTCTTTACACTATAATATTTACTAACTAATAATAACTTGTGTCTTTGGTAATGGTAACTTGGTTACTATGAAATATTATATGTATTGGTTGTTAATTAATACTTAATTGATTAATGCATATCATTACAATGGTTACTGAAAATCTTTCTAAGTTGGTTCTTTGTGTATCATTATATTGGTTACTAAGTGATACTTGTTTGGTTACTCTTAATAATTAAAATGTTATTCTTTGAGTTGGTTATTGATAGTATCATTATATTGGTTACTTACTAATCGATGTTTATTTGGTTACTCAGTATAATTATAATATTCTTTTGCTAAGTTGTTATTTGCTTAGTTACTTGTTTTGTAATTATAACATTGAGTTGTTTACTTTAATACGTATTCTTTTTCGAGATAATGAAAATGATTCCAATTTGATCTTGTATTCTAACAACAGATTAATTTGTGATGTAGGTTGAGACATCAAACTTAGTGATTTTTACTTTATTACGATGTCGCCAAACAATATATTGTGGACATCGACAAAAAGGACATGCACACGTGGAAAATTTCAAGCACCATGAGATGCCATGTCCGCGTCTTCTTCATTATTATATGAGCAAAAGCGAAATTTGAGTCATATTATGATTTTGTTCAAAAATACTATAAAACAACTTTGGTCAACACATATTCAAACTTCAATTATGCCACAATTAGATGACAAAGAAAAGCTGGGATGTACCGTAAGAAGTAAGAAACATGGTTGTAAAACCACCAAACACAAGAAGACCAAATTGGAAGACCAAAAGTAGGGAGGTACAAACACGGATCTAAAATCAAAATTCAAAACAAATCAAAGAAAAGTGCGAGAGAAAGGACACAACAGAAAACTCGCAATAATCCACCGGTTTTAAGACCAAAAAACCACGATATAATGCATTTATATTAAGAGTGTAGATACATGTATATATAATTGTTTACTATCATTAACCATAAACCACATAGATGGTAGCATTTTTAATTTTGTACAATAACCAATATTTTTATTGATTAAAGCATTTGATTTTTGAATTCATTATGAGTTGCCAATACAAATGGGAACCCACAAAAGTACACTGTTCACTTGACAAATATTCCAAATATAAATTGTAAATTATTTGGTTACTAACATAAAGTCAAATGGTTACTCTTATATAACAATTTGGATACTAATCGCACATCTCAAAAATATATTTAACAATGCTTATATGTCCCGAAACAATATTGTACATCTACATTATATGTCCCAAACAAAGATATTATATGTCCCGATACATTTCACAATGATTATATGTCCTCAAACAATATTGTACATCTCTCATTTACTATCAAAACATTAGTTGGTTACCCTTTTATATATATTTGGTTACCAATCGTACATTTCAAAATAATGTAGAAACACAACCTAAAACGAATCAAATGGGAACCCACAAAAAGTACTTTGTTCACTTGACAAATATTCCAAATATAAATTGTAAATTATTTGGTTACTAACATAAAGTCAAATGGTTACTCTTATATAACAATTTGGATACTAACTGCACATCTCAAAAATATATTTAACAACAGTTATATGTCCTGAAACAATATTGTACATCTCTGTTTACTATCAAAACATTAGTTGGTTACCCTTTTATATATATTTGGTTACCAACTGTACATTTCAAAATAATGTAGCAAACACAGCCTAAAACAAATCAAATACCAACAACACACAAAATTAATTCCAAAACTGATATTATAATAACATATGAAATCTCATCTATATAAGATTCAGTAATTATCCTTAATGAACCATACAAAATCGTTGTGTATATTAAAAAATAAAAATACATAACATAATTCATACTGACAACACAACAATATCTCGAACTAATCAAAATCTGGAACAAATCTTCCCGGAAATTCTCTCGTCACCTAAATATCCCTCCAATTGTTTGTTCCTTGCATGCATATATAGGTTTGTACATAACTTCTTTCGATATTATCAAGAACGGGGAATGGAATAGAATTTCATCAATCTTCCGATGAATGACATGCTCGACAAAACAAATTGTGAACAACCCTTGAATCATTGTATGAATGCACAAAAGATAACCAAAATCAATACTAGAATCAACCTATATATAACATATATCGGTTTATACAAGAACTCAAACATTTACAACATAGTAACCAAAAGCAGGTTAGATGACGATAGAATCAAAATAATTAAATATAATAATTCAAAAATTGTAAACAATGCAACCCTTACCCCTCCACTTGTTCAGAACCGACTCGCAAATTCTAACTCAATTATGTCATCTTCCTCCTTATTGCGATATGGTTCATTTTCTAAAATCAATGTCACTCCTATCTCTCCAAAATCCAACCTTACAAGCAATAAAGTGGAAAGAATAAATATAAGCGGTTCACAAACATCCATGATTTTTGTTTGCATGGATTTCCTTTTGGGTCAGCAGAGAATTATAGGCGCTTAGACGTCTCACGATGCACATCAAATGTTAACAAAACCAATGGTCCTTGATGACATATGTATGGGGAACAAAACATAGTCAACATTTTTCCATGGTGTGTTGACATCCATAAACAATCCATGAATGTACTCAAAGAACATCACCTCCCGATACATACACTCTTATCTCAATTTTTCTTGTATACTCTTCAAAAGAGAGGTCATCTTGGCATGGAACCAACAATCCGTAGTCATTGCCCTTATATACGCGATGATCGTAATGTCCGCCAATTTACTGAGTAATATAATGCAACATTGATATCTTTGAACAAAAAAATATATATATATTAATAGTGTTGAAAAATAACATTATGTAATCAATGTAACCAACACCATTAACGCTAGTTACTTAAACAACTAAATAATGTAACCATAATTATAAAAACATAATTTGAAGAAAAAAAAAACATAAAACATGTATGATGCTTAACTAACACACACACATATATATATATATATATAGTAAACCAAACAATTATATAATAAGAACCAAACAGTTTGTAACATAGTAACCAAACAAAGAATATGATAGTAACAAAAGTTATATGACAAAGAACAAAAGCAGGTTATATAGACAAAGAACCAACCACTTTTATCATAGTAACAAAACATGTTTATATATCAACATATCGGTTTATATGATGGTAACAAAAACATATATATAACATATATGATAAGTAACTAAACAATTATATAATAGTAACCAAACAGTTTGTAACATAGTAACAAAACAAAGAATATAATAGTAACAAAACAGTTTATATAACAAGAATAAAAAAAGCAGTTATATGACAAGTAACCACCCACTTATATCATAGTAACTAAAACATGTTTATATATCAACATATATATGATGGTAACAAAACAATTATATAATATTAACCAAAAGTTGTACTATATTAACAAAACAAAGAATATGATAGTAACAAAAGCAGGTATATATACAATAATAAAACAGTTATATGACAAGAATTGACCACTTATATCATAAAGAACCAAAACATGTTTAAATAGTAACATATCAATTTATATGTTGGTAACCAAAACATATATAAAACATATATCATAAGAACTGAGACAACTATATAATAGTAACCAAATAGTTTGTATACTAGTAACCAAACATAATATAATAATAACAAAACAGGATATATAACAAGAACTCAACCACTTATATCATAAAGAACCAAAACATGTTTAAATAATAACATATCAATTTATATGTTGGTAACCAAAACATATATAAAACATATATCATAGTAACAGATCAATTATATAATAAGTAACCAAATAGTTGTATACCAAAGAATCAAACATAATATAATAGTAACAAAACAGATATATAACAATAATTAACAACTTATATCATAAAGAAACAAAACATGTTTAAATAGTAACATATCAATTTATATGTTGGTTACCAAAACATCTATAAAACATATATCATAAAGTAACTGAACAATTATATAATAGTAACCAAATAGTTGTATACTAGTAACCAAACAAGAATATAATAGTAACAAAAAAATATATAGACGGTAATAAAATGATATATGACATTAACCAACACCATAAAGCTATTTACTTAAACAAATAAATAATGTAACCATAAATATACAAACATAATTTAAAAAACAATAACTCACATCGTCAAATCTAAACCATTGACGAGAGTCTTTAATTTATAAAACCACATTTTAGATGAAATTGGAATAGACCCAAATTCAAATGCAGGTTCGATAATGTCATTCTTCCTGTGAAATTTGTCCGTCCTTCATATAAAAACATATTAGTATACACGTTGACATTAACAATCACCATGTTAATATACACACTACCCAAAAAGAAAATTTATTTGTTTCATAAAAAACTATAGCATTGTTAACATGTAAAAACAAACCTTTTCCTGTTGTTAAGTCCTATTTTAAACCACTTTGTTCAAACAATGCCCTTCAAATATGGATGGCATCTCCATGCAAACCTTGGGAAATCTGAAATATGAAAGAACTCTTTGACTAGGACCCGATGCATTAGATGATAACCCAGTAGATCCAAATGTTCTTTGATATGGAGATAGTAGAACGACACTTTTTAAATGTTCACGCATTGTGTCTCCGCTTACTTACTCTATCGACGCCTTTCTCCAGGTTCATCACATCGGACTATATCCTGGGTAGTCAAAACCATCTCATCCAATACAGATTTGCTTTCCGCCTCAAACTTTTTCCCCTTTTACAAATGATAGAAAATGTAACGAAAACAATTATATTTTCACATAAAAATCTGATGTTGTATTGGTTCTTTGTCTAATGCGATAATGGTTACCATAAAAATTATACTTATTACTAACTAATTATGTATTGGTAACATTATCTGCTGTCTAATGCTATATTAGTTATCGTCTAATGCATTATTGGTTACTATGAAACATTATACTTGTTACTTACTAATGTTTGTTTTGGTTACTATGAAAGCACTGTAATGGTTACTATATATTTATGAGTTGGATCTTGAGTAAAATTAAAACGATAAACAAAACCTTAAGCATGTAATGGTATAACAAAGAACCAAAATCTAAAGCATGTAAAAAAAAAGGTTGGCATGTAGTTATAACACTAACCTCAGCAACAACATAAACAACAATTTCTTTCCCCGTACATTGGCTTAAAATGTCAAAAGTTGGCATGTCAACATCATTCTTAACGGTCATTCTCAAAATACAAAAACAATCAATTGATCATTAAAAAATGAAAAAAAAGACATCTAACACAAAACAAAACAAAAAAAAAAAGTCTAGCCTTAACAATTTCTTGAACAACATTACTTATTATTTCATGATGTTCTTCAACCATACCATCAAGTTCAACTTCATTACCATACTCAGATTCATTATCATCCTTCTTCTTAACAAAATCTGACACATCACCAACATCCTCAACAACATCTTCAACAAAATGACGGGCTTCAACCATAAGATCCTCAACAACCTCCTCAACAACATCCTCAACAACGTGACGATTTTCATCCATAACATCCTTAACATCATCAACAACATGGCGGTCTTGGCGCATAACATCATCACCTTCATTTCCAAATTTCATTTACAAATTCATCATTCTTCTCATCATCTTTCAAACCATCATCACCAACCTCATCACTTTCAAACCATCATCACCAACCTCACCGGCAATGCTCATCAACAACATCATCGACTTCATCGTAATCATCGCCGGCCATCAAAGATCATCATGCGATCACCACCCTCATCGTAATCGGACTCTTCATCGTAATCACCATCGACTTCTTTGACCCCACCATCTTTTATCCCCCGTAACTCATCTCTTATAATTAATCTAAAGTCTCGCATAGTGACATGTAAAATCTTCATATCACCAGCGGGTTTACAACGCCTTTCTTAATTTCAAAAACTTTTTCTCCAACTACCGTAATCAGTTTATCAATTGCATCTTTAATGACCGATATATCACTTCGATGTTGTCATCCTTCGACTTCTTTTCAACATTCTTGTGAGCATCCTCCCAATCGAAAAAAACTGAAACACCCCAAATCAAGACGTTCATTCTCATCGTCAGGTAGGGAATCAAACTTTTTACCTCAATTTAAAAAAACAATAAGTACACTTTAGTATAACATCCGACAAACATTATACAATTACAATAACAAAAAGATAAAATAAATAAACAAAAACATATATCTTTAATCAAATATATATAAATCATTAACCAACTAAATACATAAAGGTAACTAAACTGTATATTCTAGTAACCAACTACTATGTTAAGAGTAAACTTCACATGAATAATCGTTAACAAAATAATTAATTAAAGGTAACAAATTGCATTCTTAATAGTAAACTGCATACCTGTCCAGAACAGAATACTAGCTCATTCAACTTGTCATTTGAAGGGGACTTCACTAGCTCCTTCCATCTACATAAACGGACATCCGACAGATGCTCGTCGTTACATATACCGCGAGTTTTGAAAGTTGAAATTGTTTCAAACATAAACACTTGAAATACATATGGAAGACCATTCAACTTATACAATTTAAATATAATGGTCCTTGTAGAAATTATATGTTGAACCACCACTCCTTCCTTTCTTTATATGCCCTTGATGCATTTGACAAAGAATACTTTGTCATTTCAAACGCAACTTTCCCCCAAGGAAAACTACTAACATCACCATAACATATAAAATTTACCATGTGCAACATCAACAAAATTTTCAGAAACTGTTGAAAGAATAAAATTAAACACCAAAAAAATCAGTGACATCCTAATAGCCTCGCCATCATCATCAAAAGCGCCTTAGGAATACCCTACCTATACTACTACGAAAGTATGAACTTCGCCCCAAAATATTTTTCAATAATCGATTTTGCATGTACTTATATGCACTTATATCATCATCATCATTGCCATCTCAACCCGTAAATCGAGACAAAACTCAGGTATTTCAAACCTAACCCTTTTCTCCCCCCAAACAAAAACCACATCTCACCATCATCCCTTTGGTGAACCTCCTTACAAGAGCATGGTGAATAATCTGTGAATACATTTGATGCTCACCAAACTCCAAAAATTTCCAAACATGTTGCCTAAACTTCTCCGGTGACTTTCATTCAATTTCTTGGCAATAATTATGGGGACTTCCATGTCACACCAATATATTACTTTTCCAGTGAATCTTCTGTTGCATTCCTCATAGTAAAGATCCCATAACTGTAAATACACAAAACCGTAATTGAGCAGCTTATTAATAACCAAATATAACAAAATTTATACAAAAATTTGGTTATACACTAAATCCATAACCAAATACATACTAACAAGTAACCAAATAATTCTATGATGGTAACCAAACCATTTTTAATGGTAACCAATACATAAACAACCTATACACTAAACTCAATTTATTAAAACATGTATACTAGGCAAAAAAATTTAGGATTAACTAAGCATAAACAATACAAAATAGTAACCAAAACTATAATAAATAATCAAAATCGATATAACAAAGAATCAAACTATAAAATCACAAACAAAAAAAAAAAACTAATAAGTAACCAAAACATTAAAAGTTTACAATAACCAAATACATACAAATAAGTAACCAAATAATTATTATTTTACAAAGAACCAAATACATACTAATAAAAATTCACAAAAACCAACTACATACTAATAAGTAACTGACCCATAAAAGTAACACAATAATATAATATAATATCACAGTAACCAAATACATACTAATAAGTAACCAAATCATTAAAAGTTTACAGTACCCAAATACATACTAATAAGTAACCAAATAATTATATAATGGTAACCATATGAAAATTAAAAATAACACACCTTTAAATTTCTCTGTGTTGGAATTATATTCTGGATAAGCACTTGACCTTTGGCCTTAACTACAGGAACGTCAAGCTCAGAATCTAACTGCACTTCAGAATGCTTGATATCACTGTGTATCACCAGCCTATTTTCATTCTTACTCGATTTCCAACATACATCCTTTTCCTTCCCCTTCATATCCACAACAAACTTCTTCACTTCTTCTCGATGTAATCACGCCTCAATATTCTCTTCCTCTTACCATCCTTCTTCTTTGTATCAACCATTCTATACAAAACATAAAAAATAACACAAACCCACACAACAATCAATACTACATTCGACTGATAAACAACATTAATATATATAATACGTTAAATTATTTCAAAATAACTAACCTAAAAATATACACGACCAGAATCGATACCGAAGAATAATAAACCAACTGCAACAATGTGTAATCACGAAAACAGAGTACAACGATGGTGACGAACAAAACGAAAACCAAAACGAAATGGCTATGAACTTCGATAACAAACAATGGAGAATACTGAAACGATGGTGACGAGAACGATGCTGACGAGAACGATGGAGATTGTTGAAACACAGAAGGAGAGAGAAAAGAGGGTTTTAGCGTATAAAGGCTAATATACAAAAACGAAGAGTACATGCTTGCGGTTATCAAGCATTTTAAAAAACATGTCCCATTAGTACCATTAATTCCTTAAATTAAGGACTCATAATTATAGTAATATTGTAAATAAAATTAAAAAAGTGTAATATTTTTGTAATTATTTTATGAGTGTTTTGTTTTTGTAATTATTTTTTAAAAAGTACTAATATATGTAATTAATCCAATTTTTTGACCCGGGTCATGAATATTGTGGGGGCAAAGGTGCAAAAATGCCATGATGGTTACTCTGAAGTCTCATTTTTATCCTAAATTTTTTTTTTCTAAAAGTACACTTAACGTTATAAATTTCAGGTCAATTCTGTCCCTCCAGTTAAAAAAATTCAGCTATACAAATGGATGTTAAAATCGACTGACGTTGCAAAAATAAAATTAAAAAAAATCCAACTCATACTCTCCCGTTCAAGTGAATACTTACTCTCTCTCTCTAACCACTAATCACTAACCACTAACCACACCCCATTCTCTCTCTAAACCCTCTCTTCAACCTCTATCACAGCGACGTAAAACCGAATCGATCTAAAATTTTGAAAATGCCAAAAAAATTGAGAATTTGAATCCTAATTACACAAGCCTTGATCTAAAATTAACGAATTCAGTAGCAAGCAAATATGCTAAAAAGTAGGGGTGTTAGCCGAGCAGAGTAGCTCGATACTCGACTCGAGATCGGTTCGAAAATATGATCCAGAGCTCGAATTCGAAGTTGATTCGAGTCGAATATGACCCATACTCATTTTTTGTTTAATGATACACGAGTCGAATTCGAGTATACCAGTATTCGCTTAGATTAGGGTTTGAGTATTTCATTTTTTCTCGAGCCATACTCGATACTTGCTCGATGGATCATATTCGAATACTGATCTGATCCATACTAACAAACTAAATATGTGATATTTGTATCAATCTTTTATAATTTATAAAGTGTAGTATTAAATTGTGTAAGCTTGTACTTGAATAAATAAGTGAATTGATTGTCAATTCGTATTACATTATTTGTAATTTCTTTACATAAATAAAAGTAAAAGACTTTTATATATAAACATTAGTTCAATAATCAATTTAGTATGTAGTGGTTCAGTATTAAGTGAAATGGTTCATATTCGAAACTCGATTTGAAGGCTCGTTTTGTAAACGAGTCGAGTACTTACGAGACGAGTAGGTCCGAATAATAATCTGAGTCGAATCTAGCACAAAATTAGAAATTCCTTATCGAATTCGAGCTCAATTTTTTTGATTCGAGCCGAATCTGAGCATTAGAGTGTTCGCTGAGATTCGACTCGTTTTCACCCCTACTAAAAAGTCCCATAAATTTGCCTTGAAAAGGCCTAACCTCGTTGCCTCACCGTTGCCTCGAAAGAAAATTCGAGAGAGGAAGTTTGTGGTGGCATAGCTGAAAAATTCGAAAGGGTTTAGGGTTTATAGGTTTCATCGAATATATTTGATGGTTATAATTGAAGAGATTTGAGGTGAGGGTTTTGAATCTTTTCGATACCCAAAATTTTAATTTAACTTTTATTTATCATATCTCTATTTATTTATTTTTAATTGGCCTGATTAAAAATTGATTGTATAATTTTTGTGGGTTTCATGAATTTGTTAGTTGGTTTTATGAATTGTTATATAAATTAAAGAATTAGGTATTTGTGGGAAAAAATGTAGTAGAATTTAGGATTCTATAAATTATTTTTACCCTTTGTTTTTATATAGTTCAGTTATTGCAGATCTGAGAGGCTGTGTTGGATTCTAGGGCTTAATAGGACTCATTTTAGCCTTGATTGATTTTGCAGTTTTCTTTTGGTATTTAGAAGGTTTGGTGATTGGAGTTGAGGCGAAGAGTTTAATGATAGTGTATGGACGACGATTTTTGATCGTTAATGATAATCGGAACTCCTTGGAGGCGACGGTGGTGGCAGTGGACAGTGGTCCAATAATTCTCTCTCATGGAATGACAGATTTTGTTAGCTATGGTAATGCAGACCGTTACATCGAGCGGGTAGGATTAAGAGGAAGACGATGGGGATTGGTTGTAAGACCCCAACTTTTTTGAATAAAGAATACTATGTCTCGAAATATATTTTTGAATATTATGGTGTGGATATGATATAATGTTATAGTTTTGGGTAATATTTAGAAAATTTTGCAAAGTAAGCAAGTTGATATAAAATATTTGTTGTGTCAGTGAATATTCGATTGGTCGGGGAATATTCGCTTTTAACAGGGGAATATTCGTAATGCACTAAGACAATCATTGGTGGACTCCACAACGGAAGTATTGTCGTAGTTAGAAAACGACAGAAATATCTTTTTATAAAAATAACAGCGGAAGTTTTACCGTTAAACTATTGAAATACCTGGTGGTAAAAGTACAGTATTACGTGTGGTTGCATAGTAGCACACGGTATTGATTATTGATGCTTACGTGAGAAGTCACTCAGTTATACTCAATTATTGCAACAGTAATTTATGCATAGTATCTCACGTTATTTGATTCAATTATTGTCACATTATCATCTGCATAATATTTTATATTATTAAATCAATAATTGAGATAACAAAGTTATTCATATTATTATTTGTAATATTGACAATGTCTAGAAAGTTCTGTCGAGGAGAGGTTTGGTCACTTATTTGCGCGCCAATAGGGAGAAATCCTTATTGGAAAGCCCCCTCTTTCCTGGGAATGATCTGGTTGTTAAATATTGTGAGTTATAATATTAATGATGATTAATTGTTCAAGTATTAAGAATGTGTTTATTGAAGATAAGTGAATTACAGAAGTTAGAGAGGAATAATGCAAACTTGGAAAACTTTAGGGGTACTAAAGTGTAATAAGTTAAATCAATCTGGACCATTGGTGGTGGTTTTAATAGTAAATCAATCTAGACCATTGATGGTGATTTTAAAAGTAAATCAATCTGGACCGTCGGTGGTGGTTTTAAAAGTAAATCAATCTGGACTGTCGGTTGTGGTTTTAATAGTAATCAATATGGACCGTCCGTTCTAATAGTTAATCAATCTGGACCGTTCGTGAATTAGTTACTATTTAGTCCATTCTCCTATAAATAAAAGCTTAATTCTTCTTTCATTCTTACCAATTCACTGAGATTAACAAGAGACACTATAGAGAGAGAAACTATAGAGAGCAAGAAGAAGAGTATTCTGCTACTTCATTTTTTGCAGTATCTAGCTTTCTACTAAGGTAAGGGGTATTATTTCTTTCGTATTCATAAGGAATACTATTTTTCGTATTCATCCTTTAGTATGTCGGAATAACCTGTCTACGCGGATTACGTACCATATGACAGGTAAAAATCCATTTGTAGTTTTCGTATGTTAATTCTTTTCATATTCTTAAATCTAAACTTATTATGGTAAGTATTGCTTTTATAATCCTTGAAATTAGTGGAATATCCGTGAGTTATGCGCTTCATCCAGTATCATTTTATTGGAATATTGATATGAACTTTCTTATTAAATATCAATATTTTCACCCGAAGTACTATTCACGGGTTACTATTCACCCGATTACTATTCACTATAATATTATTCACTCGGGTATTCGAAGCACTTTTCATGCTGGGGTACTATTCACGGGTTACTATTCACCCGATTACTATTCACTCAAATATTGTTCACTCGGGTATTTGAGACACTTTTCATGTCGGGGTACTATTCACGGGGTACTATTCTCGAAGTACTATTCACATGGTACTATTCATGAGATACTATTCACCGAAAAATTTATTTCTTTTCTGTCCAAATTATTTTTGATACATGGATATTATTCTTGAATTTTACTCTACAAAGCAGTATCATGTTGAAAATTTGGACATTATTGAATTCTGGATAAATTAAATTATAAATCTTTAAAAATTTATCCTTTACTTTCTTTTAATTGAATTCTTATATCATTGTCATCATCCTCATGCTTATATTGTGATGAAACTCATCTTTGGCTTACATGCATAGATAGACTGTTGATTGGTATAATTATGACCAGGGATAAATCGGTATAGTCATGACCATTGATGATTACATGAATAATTTTTGGCACGTAGTGCAAGAATAATTTGTGGACGTGATACTAATGAATATCCTTGGCCCGTAGTGCAGGGATGATTCGATGATGTGATCTATTTATTAAGCTGAGTCCCAGCAATAAAGTTAATGATAAACTTTTTAAATCATAGAAGATAGTAGATATCATGCTCTACTTGACTCTTCTAATGGATTGCTTGTTCCGCTGCAGTTAAACTTGTATATTTTATCAGTTTAACATTATTGAAGGCTAATGATAACTTATTCTGCATTATCTTAGCCATAATATTTTTTACTAGGCTATTTGAGCTCACCCTTTTACTTCCATTGTTATCTTTAGGAAATAAGAACGTAGCCGGAACTAGTCGGGGAATGGAGTGATGGCCCGAGATGGTGTTATAGTAGTCCTCACTATTCTATAAAATAATATGTCAATAAATGTAATGAGGACTCCATTTGAGTTTGGATATTGTCTAGAAGACAATATTCGTGTAAAAACTCTCAGCTCATGTTGTATAATTAAGTTTGTATTTGTATTTTGTACCATGTATTTGGCGACCCAAGATGGGTGATGTTAATGGGAGTGGCAGAGTTGACTTGAAATTTGTAACGTTAAGGATACTTTTGGAAGAAAGAAAATTTAGGGTGTAAGTAAAATTTCGAGATAAACGTTAGGAGTATTTTTGGACCTTTTCCCGAATATTGTGTCCCAAATTTTTAAGGTAGGATCTAAACTATTTTTTCTTGTTTTTTTTTTTTGCCTAAATACCTTTCGTTTTTCCACAAAGTTTTCAAAAGTTAACATTGTGTTATTGAGTTTTAAAATGGACAATAAAAAAAAAAATTGAGTGAAACATATTTTCTCACCTAAGTTTTATGTCCAAAAATGAATGAATTTGAACGGAAAATAAAATATCATAAACAAATATTTTATAATTTCTATCATACCCTTTACGTTAGTAATTTAATATAAAACATAAGTTTTCTTTCCTTTTCTTTATAACATAGTAAAAGAAATATACAAAGTTTTCTATTCTATTTTTATATATTATAAATTAGGTTTTTAATTTTTTTCCCTTCTGAAATTCAAAAACATAGTGTAAGGTTTTAGTTTCCACTTTTATACGAAATTTAACATTTTTTTAAGGTTTGACATTATAATAGTAATTAACAAAGTACACAGTAAAATGAAACACATATTTATTTTTTAAATAAATTACTTTTAATTACTTATTTATTTTATATATAATGATTATAAAATATTTTTCTAAATTTTAATTTAACTTATAATATATGACTATAGACTTTGCTCAAACAAATAATTATCAAATACTTGCAATTCAATGTTAATAAAATATTTTTTGTTGTTTTTAATTTAATATTTAATTTTTATTTTCAATCTTTTGACATAAAATTAGTGTACATTAATAAGTTAGCATCATGTTTTTTATTTTTAATGGTAACTTAAATTTTAATAAATATATATAAATGAGATTTTTTTAACATTGATTAATCAAATATCTCCTATCTCGCAATAAAATTAGTAATTAAAGTTTAATTATTAATATATTTTGTAATATCTATTATACTTTTTAATATTAATTATTATTTCCTCATAATATTTTTATATTTTTAATATATAGTTATTTAGAAATAAAATTGTTGTAGAATAATAAGTTTCCATTATGACTTTTAGTCTTAAAAATTAACTAAAGTTTAATCATAATATATAAGTCATAATTATTTTTAACATTAATTAACTAAATGTCTCCTATATTAGTTATTATGTAATCATAATATTTTTTCTATATTTTAATATTTAGTTATTTAGAGTTTAAAGTTGAGTAAAGTAAACTTCTAAATATTTTTTAAAGTTAAAATTTATTGTATGACTAAGTAATTAAAAAAATTATAGAGTAAAATTATTATAGAATAATAAGTTAACATTAAAGTTTGTAGGACCATAAAAAAATTGGTTCTCTAATATTAACTATTAATTATTAATTTCACAACTTAATTTTGTTGTTTCTCAAAGGCACTTGGAGATCTAAAAGGGGGTTGAATAGATCTTTTAATAATTTTTTCTTATTAAGGGATTATTACCAGATAATTAATTAAACAGTGTTAATTATGCAGAGCAGAATATTAGTTTGCAAAACCCTTCAAAGATTTAGATAAATCTCAGCTCTATATTTAGTTCTTATGGAATTAAGTCATAAACAGATATAGCATATAATAACAGAAATGTAAGTGCAAGAAAATAAAATGACACAAGAGATTTTTAAATGGTTCGAAATACAAATAGCTCTTAGTCCACTGTTCTACTCTACGAGTATAATATCATCTAAGGGTGAGGGTGATCAATTAGTTCAGTTCACTAAGAACTATTACAACAATGAATTACTAAGATTCATTCAAGTCATTTAGACTCGACAGATATCACTAAAACTAGTTCACTTGGAACTCTTCAAGTTACTTAGACATGGTACTGAGGTCAATTAGACCAACGAATCAAAGTAAGATGTATAATTTCTGAGGTGCTAATAAGCAGCATTGAGCTCAGATTCTGGAGTACATAGTAGCAGAACAAGTCGTTCTATAATCTCTTAGAGTATGGCTATTTTGATTTGGGCAAAGGTTCAACTTTGTAATTAGTGATTCGTACTTGGATTTGAATTCTCGTACTCTTTTATAGGTTGCCTTAAAATGTCCTCGTTGATAAGTTGTTGTTGTGAGACCCCGAATTTTATGAAATAAAAGTATTCAATTTTTCTATTTTGGTGAATAGTTAAATTGATAAAAGTTTAAAGTTAAGGTTGATATTTGAAATTTTTTCAAAGTAAGCAAGTTGTCATAAAATAATCGGTGGTAAAATACGCGTGGTTGCATAGTAGCACACGGTATTGATTATTAATGCTTACGTGAGAAGTCATTCAGTTTGATTCAATTATTGTCGATATTTTATATATTATTAAATCAATAATTGAGATAACAAAGTTATTAATATTATTATTTGCAACATTAACGATATCTAGAAGTTTTGCTAAGGAGAGGTTTGGTCACCTAATTATGCCACCAATAGGAGAAATCCTTATTGAAAGCACCTCTTCCTATAGAAATCGACACAGTCGATTAATAGTGTGAATTATAATAATGATGATGAAGTTTTGTTTTATTAGTATTATTAATGTAATAAAATGGTAAAGCTTTTATATAAAAATGTAATACTTTTATAAAGTTATTCGCTTTAAGAGACTATAAATAGAATATATTATATTCTATTATGCATGGTATTTTGCATAGTAAAATCTTTTTATATAAAATGTAATACTTTTATAAAGTTATTTATTTTATTAGACAATAATTAGAATATATTATATTTTATTATGTATAGTGTTTGCATAATGCCTGCATAGTATTTGCATAGTAAAATCTTTTTATATAAAACAAAATATTTTTATAAAGTTATTCGTTTTATTAGATTATAAATAGAATATATTATATTTTATTTAAAAGATTTTGTTTTATTATAATATTTTATAGTAAACAAATCTGGACCGTCCGTTTAAAAGAAAATCAATCTGGACCGTTCATGAATTAGTTACTATTCAGTCCATTCTTCTATAAATAGAAGCTCATTCCTTCATTATTTATTACGAATTCACTGAAACTATAGATAGAGAAATGATAAGTGGTATTTATACCTACTTATTGAATACAAATTCATGCGAACTATGCCCATCTCAAGTACATTTTATTGTGTTTTAGTTGCATTTCATGATATTTTACATTGCATTTACTTAAAACTCCTTTTGGTGAATAAGTGCAGGAATCGACTTAATTTTGGTGGTAATAGAGGGCACGAGGCTAATGGATGTGTGAAGGTGAGGCCCGCGCGAGTACTCGGCTAGAGAGCATGACATTCTGCAAGTCTCGCGCCATGAAGAACATATCTTGGAGGCGCGGCATGGCCTGCCGATCAAGTCAAAAACTTGTGTATTTGTTTTATTTTAATTTTTAATTAAATGGGTTGTAATTGGATTAAAAACGATTGACTGGTGTTAGAAAGGGGTTTGATACTTTTTGTCGTATTTTCATTATTGAAACTAGGGTTTACACTGTGAGGGAGATTCCAACATAGAACGAAGCCGAAACGTCTACTTCTCCAATTCTTCTTGGGATTCTCTATTGCAGTGGAGTAGTACTTTATTTTCCTGGAATATTATGAGGATTTGAATGTTATCATTGGTTTATATTGAGCAATTGGGTTTGATCGTTCTATCTTTCATCTTTTAATTGTTTGCTTTGTAATCATGTTTAGCATTGATCCCATAATGGCTTTTGGTTCAGCTATGAACTAAACCCCATTACGGGATTCTAATGGATTTTAATATGTAGTTTGGTTGCATGCTTAAATGTTAGGGCTGTTTTGCATATCCTATGGGAATTCTATCGTGATTGTTTTACATGTATGAATGCCTGATCACCATTCGTTTCAATACTTGTATGGAATTGACAATGAATATGCAAGTATGGATTGTAATTATGATAGCATGCGAATATGGGGCTGTTTTATATGGCTTGCGTATTTTGTGAACCAGATAGACATAAATTTGATGCCCTTGTTAGTGTTTAACCATTTGGGATTACCGGCCCCAAGGCCGACGAACATATCATTACAGCTAGCTGACAGATCTATCACGTATCCACGGGGAATTGTTGAAGATGTGTTGGTAAAGGTGGACAAGTTTATTTTTCCGGCTGATTTCATTATTTTAGATTACGAGGAGGACAAAAGCATAACGATCATACTGGGAAGACCATTTTTAGCCACAGAAAGGACTCTGATAGATGTGCAAAAAGGGAAACTCACGATGCGCGTCCATGATCAGGAGGTCACCTTCAATGTCTTTAAGGCCATGAAGTTCCCAACAGATGAAGAGGACTGTTTCTTAGTTGATTGGGTGAATCGGGTTCTAAATCATGAAGTACAGAGTCTAATAGATTATGAACCTTTGAGGAATATCACTGATGAGAACTTAAATTTGAAGGATGAGGAATTCGACGAATTTGTGCAATATCTGGATACCACTCCACAATTCAGGAGATTTAGACCACCTGCAGAGCCATTGACAAAAGCTGGGGAAGCCTCAGTAAAGTTAAAGCCATCTCTGGAGACACCTCCAGAGTTGGAGTTAAAACCACTTCCCGAACATCTCGTATGTGCATTCTTAAGTTCAGATTCAAAATTACACGTGATTATTGCTTCTGCACTAACATCTTGTCAGGAAGAAAAATTGCTACGAGTCCTTCGAGAGTTCAAATCAGCTATTGGATGGACCAAAGCAGATATCAAAGGGATCAACCCTTCATATTGCATGCACAATATCCTCGATGGAAGATGGTAGCAATGTTCGGTTGAAAGCAACAAAAGGAGGCTTAATCCGATAATAAAAGAAGTGGTTAAGAAAGAGGTGTTGAAATGGTTAGATGCGAGGAATAATTTATCCGATCTCGCATACATTTCGTGGGTGAGCCTAAGACAATATGTTCCAAAAAAGGTGGCATGACGATGCGTGACCAATGAGAATAATGAGTTAATTCCAACACGAACGATTGCAGGGTGGAGAGTTTGCATGGATTACCGCAAAGCTCAACAAAGCTACGAGGAAAGATCATTTCTCACTCCCATTCATTGATCGGATGTTGGATAGATTAGCGGTCATGAGTACTATTGCCTTACGGATGGATATTCTGACACAATCAAATTATGATAGCTCCGTAAGACCAGAAAAGATTACCTTCACATGCCCGTCACGACACTTTTGCTTTCGTGGAGGATGTCTTTGGTCAGGCAATGCTCCAACCACGCTTCGTAGATGCATGATGGCTATATTTTCAGACATGGTAGAGCAGAATGTAGAGGTATTTATGGATGACTTCTCAGTCTTCGGGGACTCCTTTGATTTATGCCTGGAGAATCTAGTTATGGTTTTGAAGAGGTGCGTCGAAACGAATTTAGTGTTGAACTGGGAAAAATGCCATTTTATGGTCCAAGAAGGAATCATATTGACACACACAAAGTTTTGAAAAAGGGACTTGAGGTGGATAGGGCAAAGCTGGAGACTATTGAGAACTTGCCACCACCTACTTCAGTAAAAGTTGTTCGCAGTTTTTTGGGACATGCAGGTTTCTATCGCAGATTCATCAAGGACTTCTCCAAAATAACTAAACCACTATGCAGTCTATTGGAGAAGGATGCACAGTTTAGTTTTGATGACATCTCGCGTCAAAGATTTGAGCACTTAAAGAGAAAGCTAACTTCAAAGACCAAAGTGATTCTTCGCACTGATTGACTCTGCCGTTTGAGTTGATGTATGACGCCAGTGATTATGCCGTAGGGGCTGTTTTGGGGCAGCGGAAGGACAAGATATTTCATGTGATCTATTATGCCAGCAAGACTCTAACGGATGCACAATTGAACTACACCACCACAGAGAAAGAGTTATTGGCAGTGGTATACGCCTTTGATAAGTTTCGAGCATATTTGATTGGCACAAAGGTGATAGTGTATACGGATCACGCGGCAATTCGACATTTAGTAGCAAAGAAGGATGTAAAACCCCGTTTGATCAGATGGATTTTATTATTGCAGGAATTTGATTTGGAAATCAAGGACAGAAAGGGGACTGAAAACCAAGTGGCGGACCACTTATCTCAACTCGAGAATCCGAAAAGGGTAGTAAACGACAAAGTCATGATCAACAAATCCTTTTCGGATGAACAGTTGTTTGTGGTGAAAGGGGAAGTGCCATGGTTCGCAGACTACGCGAATTATCTGGTAAAGAAGATGGTACCATCTGACTTAGTAGGTTATCAAAAGAAGAACTTTTTGCATGATGTCAAATGGTATATATGGGATGAGCCTTACTTGTTTAAACAAAGGCTCGATCATCATGATAAGGTGTATTCCATATACGAGACCGAGGGGATTTTGCAAGAGTGTCATTCTACGATGTATGGAGGTCACTATGGTGGTGAAAGAACAGCGGCTAGAGTACTACAAGCCGGATTCTACTGGCCAACAATTTTCAAGGATGCAAATAGTTTTGTCCAACGGTGTGATAGATGTCAGCGAGTGGGTAACATCTCCAAAAGAAATGAAATGCTTTGAATACAATCCTCGAAGTAGAAATTTTTTATGTATGGGGGATTGATTTCATGGGACCCTTCGTTTGTTCCTGTGGAAATCTCTACATCTTGCTCGCAGTGGACTATGTCTCGAAATGGGTCGAAGCTGCAGCTCTTCTGACTAATGATGCCAAGGTCGTCCTCAAATTTCTACACAAAAGCATTTTCATGAGGTTTAGAACTCCACGGGCTATCATTAGTGACGAAGGTAGTCATTTCTGCAATAGGCAGTATACATCCTTACTAGCTAAGTATGGGGTGAACCATTGCATCGCTACAGCTTATCACCCACAAACAAATGGCCAAGCTGAAGTGTTGAATCGAGAAGTAAAGAGAATCCTGGAAAAAGTTGTGAATCCCACACGGAAAGACTGGTCGTTAAAGTTAGATGATGCAGTATGGGCTTATAGAACTGCCTACAAAACTCCGTTGGGAATGTCACCTTTTCAACTCGTGTATGGAAAAGCCTGTTACCTTTCTATGGAGCTAGAGCATAAGGCATATTGGGCAATACGTAAGCTAAATTTTGATTTGAAAGTCAGGGGAGAACGTTTCTACTACACTTTCAATGAAATTGGATGAATTTAGATTACAGGCATATAAGAATTCGAAGTTGTACAAAGAAAAGGTGAAGAAATGGCACGACCGAAAGATCATGGAGAGGACATTTGAACCGGGACAAAGGGCTTTGCTTTATAATTCCAGACTTAAATTTTTCCCGGAAAGCTGAAATTGAGATGGTCAGGTCCATTCACAGTGAAAACTGTCTTCCCGCATGGGACAATTGAAATATAAGATCAGTTTTCGGACAAGCCTTTTAAGGTCAATGGACAACGATTGAAGCATTACTTTGGTGGCGAGGTGGACAGACAAAAAGTCACCGCAATTCTCTCGTCGCCATGAGATTCAGAGACAGTCAAGCTAATTGACTATAACTTAGCGCTTGATGGGAGGCAACCCATTATTTTTACCTCTATTTTCTTTTCATTTCTTTAGTAGAGTAGTAGTTAGATCATTTCTATTTCATGCCTGATAAATAATATGTTGTGCATTCATGTCCATGTAGGTATTTTCAATTGCACTCATCATGATTTGATGTTTGGGAGTTCAAATGTTGCAGTACAGGAAGTACATCGCGTGACCGCGCATGCCACAGCCTAAGGACTCGCGCGGCCGCCTGAAATTCAGTAGCTTTTATCTTACTCGCATGCCCGCGCACACATTCCTCTACAGAGCCGCGCGGTCGTGCGCGACGCCAAGTTTTGAAAATTTTTAAAGTTTAAAAATCCGATTCGTGGTCTACTTGACCTCTCACATGCCATAATATAAAGCATATTCTTCTATTCTCCGATAATCATAAGACTCCTCAGCTCTCATCACAGTTCATACACACAGCTCTCTCCATTAGCATAAATCTAGGGTTTTTGCGGGTGTTGTGCACAAGCAAGTTTGGGGGTACTCGCATCTGTAGCAGGGCATCTATATTCTCTACCTATAATCTGCTCATGGGTCCAAAAAGAATACGTTCAATCTCCATCTCTTCATCATCAGAATCATCATCAAGTGATCACGACGAGGATATCATGGAACGCGGAAAATTTATCAGCTGGGAAGCACAACAAGATTATTATCACCTCGTGACTAAATCATTTGTGAAGGAACGGGGATTTAAACCTGACAAGAAAGACGAACAACTATGGCATATGCTACGAGAAAAAGGCTGGGTTAGCCTGGCCGCAACTCCTATTCCTATTCCCATGGGGGTTGTTCGAGAGTTTTACGCGAATGCGAAGGAGATGGAGATGAAAGGAGGGATAACGCTGGTTCGAGGAGTACAAGTGGATTTCTGCCCCCCAGCCATCAGAGCAGTGTTTGGGATAATTGATACACCACCGACTGGGTCTGCGAATTGGGTCACAGGTGCACATTTGATGACGGACTTGGACGTAATGATTTCGAAATTGTGCATCCCGGGAACTAAATGGAATTATAAGGCAGGGACGACCGAGCCAAAATCTTTTCCAGCATCTGCCTTGAATCGTTATGCCCAAGAATGGAATCTATTTATATGTGCCAAATTAATTCCGTCCCCTCATAAGCATGAAGTAACCAATGAGCGGGCTATCATTTTATGGGGCATTATCAGAGGCAAGTATATTGACGTCGGCCACCTCATTCATCAGAACATGCTGCGTTATTGGCGGGGGAGCATGAATGGGAGTATTCTGCACGCATCTGTGGCAACCATGCTTTGTACTCAACAAGGAGTACCGTGGCATGACGAGCAAATGCAGAAACCGAGCCACGACATCACTCTTGCCACAATCGCCAAGTTCAAGGATTGGACGGGTTGTGAACCACACCCTCGAGGATTGGGTTTTATCATCCAGCCAACTTTCTTAGAGCCATCCCAGCAGCCCCCTCAAACAGAGGAGGCAGGCCCATCCACCCGAGCACACACTGTTCCTAGCGATCGACAGCTCTGAAGGTTGGAGCGCAAAGTCGACGCCATGTATGACAACTTTGGAACGTTTACTCTGAGGACTCACCAGGCCTTGGCCAAGCCTTTCGTGCCAAAGTCTGAGGAACAATGCTGAGAGTGGCCTCAATTTGGGACCGCAGTGCCATATCCACCACTGATTCACCACCCGGGAGGGTGGTCGGCCGATCATTAGGGGAGTTTTCTGTACCCTTTACCTTCATTTAATGGGGTATTGAATATTATAAGTTTGGGGGTATTGGGGGAAGTAGTATAGTAGCATTAATTAGTTTTTGCATGATTAGTTAAAATGTTGCATGTTTAGTTTAATAATTTAGTTGTTTTTGATGTTATTGTTCCATTGATAGAAATTTTTTATTTTAGTTAATTTGCATGTCTCACAAAATTCTTGCTTTATAGAAATTCTTGCTTAGCCAATGATGATAGTGAATTGTGAAGGATTCTAGAGTATATTGGATAACATGAACGTAGTTATAATGTTTTACACGATGAAATTCATATTGCTGTTTAAATGCTTTCGGTTTACACGGATGTGTTCACAATCACTTGCAGGTATAAGAATTATGTGTTGTATTGCTTGTCAGAAAATGTAGTTTTAAAAAGAAAAAAATGGGGAACATGCATGTAGACTTGACAAACATTGACATTCAAACTTTAGGAAAACATGGGTATCTTTATGTATAAAAAAATGAATAAAGAATAACGTGGCTAGTCTTATTTCGGGGCCCTGGCTACTTGAGTAAGTATGCTCGAGGGGATTGTCTCTACACCTAGCGCCCTAAGGTCTTTCATAGTCTGGGAGTCGTTGGTTGAAAGCTCGCTAAGGAGTAGCAGTGTGCCTAATGGATTAAGACATTGCACAGTTATGTGGAAAAAAAAGGGAAAAAAAAAAAGAAAAATAGCAATAAACACCGTGGGAAAGAGCAAAAATCGCCATCGTGAGTAGCAATAAAGCAATTAAGCCCATTTTTGAACTTTAGTTTGTTTGGATATGTTGAAACAGTTTGCGTTGTATAAGTATACATGATTCTTAATTTAGACTATAATTTTCTACTTCGAGCATGTTAGCATATATTCTTTGCTTGAATCAAGTTTTGGTGAACACTACACACACACACAGTATCTCTATAGCATGTATGAATTATCTGAGTGTATGATGTTATGACCATCGTTTAGTTTGAACTTGTATTCCTGAATCTAGATAATTCGCTGAGGCATTTTGGGCTGGAATTCTGTTATGGCTGGAACTATGTGAGACTAGGTTGCATCATAGATTAGTTGCATAGTATCGTAGCTGCATATTCATTGTTCATTAGCATTCATTGCTTGAGGGCAAGAAACAGTTCAAGTTTGGGGATATTTGATAAGTGGTATTTATACCTACTTATTGAATACAAATTCATGCGAACTATGCCCATCTCAAGTACATTTTATTGTGTTCTAGTTGCATTTCATGATATTTTACATTGCATTTACTTAAAACTCCTTTAGGTAAATAAGTGCAGGAATCGGCTTAATTTTGGTGGTAATAGAGGGCACAAGGCTAATAGATGTGTGAAGGCGAGGCACAAGCAGGGCATATCATGGCATGAAGGTACATTGGAGCAAGGAGATCAAGCATGGAAGAGGATTAAGCATGAATGAACAAGTAGCAGCAGCAATGACAGCATTTACGTAATCGTAACCAAAATCTGCAGATTACAATGGCGCGTGGCGAGAATAGCCTTGAGCCTTGTCCGCCAGAGTACTTTCGGTGAGAGCATGACATTCTGCAAGTCCCGCTACCAGCGAGAGAACATATCGGGAGGGTATGTGCTACCATATGCCGATGTCAAGCTGTGTATTTGTTTTATTTTAATTTTTAATTCAATGGGTTGTAATTGGATTAAAAACGATTCTGACTGGTGTTAGAAAGAGGATTAATACTTTTTGTCGTATTTTCATCATAGAAACTAGGGTTTACACTGTGAGGGAGATTGCAACGTAGAACGAAGCAGAAACGTCTACTTCTCCAATTCTTCTTGGGATTCTCTATTGCAGTGGAGTAGTACTTTATTTTGCTGGAATATTATGAGGATTTGAATGTTATCATTGGTTTATATTCAGCAATTGGGTTTGATCGTTCTATCTTTCATCTTTCAATTGTTTGCTTTGTAATCATGTTTAGCATTGATCCCATAATAGCTTTTGGTTCAGCTATGAACTAAACCCCATTATGGGATTCTAACGGATTTTAATATGTAGTTTGGTTACATGCTTAAATGCTAGGGCTGTTTTGCATATCCTATGGGAATTCTATCATGATTGTTTAAATGTATGAATGCCTGATCACCATTCGTTTCAGTACTTGTATGGAATTGACAATGAACATGCGAGTATTGATTGTAATCATGATAGCATGCGAATATGGGCCTGTTTTATATGGCTTGCATATTTTGTGAACCAGATAGACATATACTGTTTCACCGTATGAGCTAGAGTAAGGGCTTGTGCTTAAAATCAATATAATTGCAATTTCACATAGACATATAGTGATTTTGGTTGTATTGATGATTACATGGGGTCTATCATCTGTGGATGCTGTGTAAGTAGGTTATAGTGCATTGAAAAATGGTTATAACTCTATTCGTGCTCTTGGGTATTTTCCTATGATATGTGAACACTTCTTGCATGATGGTGGCGATTAGATGAAGTATTAAATGAAGTAAGGGTCCCATTATTTCCAGATTTGATTTATTCCATTAGTATTCTTATTTTTAGTTGTTATTAACAATTAGATTAATTCATCAATTATAGTTAATAGTCTAGGCATATGAATATAGTGAGTTAATTGATGCATAGTAGTTTAAATTTGACAACTTTCTTTGTGGGATCGATACTCTACTTACTCTGTATTACTTGTTGACACATGTATGCTTTCATGAGTTAGAGCTCTTTTATCAGAACTGAAAAAGAGGCAACAAGAAACTATAGAGAGAAAGAAGAAAAGTATTCTGCTACTTCACTACTCCTATATCCAGTTTCTTCTAAGGTAAGGGATATTATTTGTTGTACTTGTAAGGGGTATTATTTCTTTTGTATTCATGAAGAGAACTTCTGTTATTCCATTCTTTATTATTCTATTGGAATAACTCAGATACACTGCTACCCTATACTTGGTGAAATTCTTCATTATTCCATTCTTTATCATTATGTTGGAATAACCTGTCTATGCGAAGTACTACATGGTGAAATTCTTCTATTATTCCATTCTTTATTATTCTGTCGGAATATCCTGTCTGTGCGTTTAGGCATGACCTGGTTCCATTATTTATTATTCTGTTGGAATATCCTATCGGTGCGAATTACGCCTAACCTGGTTCCGTTCTATATTATTCTGTTGAGAATAACTTGTCTGTGCGATCTATCGCATGCATGGTGAATTCTTCAGGTATTCCATTTTTTATTATTCTGTTGGAATAACCTGTCGATGTGGATTACCACATGCATAGTGAATGATCCTTTGTATTCATTCCTTATTAAATTATGGAAATGATCTGTTTACGTGGATTATGATGAAAGTCATAATAAAAGCATTGGACTGATGAAATTCATGGGTATATGTAGTATTAGTAAGTGTTATGATAAGTTATGTTGGTTATTATGTGAAAACATGAAAGTTTCTTAGAAATCACAAAGAGTTGAAAATCAGATTTTGGTGAAAATGGAATATGAAATTCAATTGACCATATCTCCTATTATATTTCAAATTTTTGAGTGTGGTCAAGTTCTAGAGTTAGATCTATGAGTTTTCTAACTTATCCAAGTGAAATCACTGGAAAAGGTGTTGTAGATTTTTGTGTGGACTGATTTTAACAAAGGAGTCAAAAACTATAAAACACCAAAAAAGCTACTGTCCAGAAGTTTAAAAGGGTTGTTTCGGCCACTTAATTTGTGAGAAAAATTCCGGCCTTTTGGGACATGAAACTATATGGTATAAAGTATCTCCTGTCCAAAAATGAGCTCATTCCGGCTTAAAATGAGCAAGTTATGACCATTTCAATATTTAGGTTTTTTTCGACAAAAAATGCTATAACTGGAGTTCTATAACTCCAATGACCATGAAATTTAAACTGGAAGATCACATTAACATGTATAAGCTCCTGTCAAGATTTGGGAATTTCTGGAGTTAAACTTGAGGTAGCTAATTTCTTAAGGAATTAATTAGAAATTGATTTATGAAAAATAGTAAATGAATTTTAAAAATTCCGAGAAAATATATGTCCAATATGGGACTATATTCTGCTAAATCCCAAAAAAAGAAATATTTTTGGGACTGATTTGGTATTTTTCATGAAAATGCACTAGTTATGAGTATATGAGTTAAATATGTTATGTGAAGTTGAAAATTGGTAAATAGGATTTTATGGCTTGGAAATCCTATATAGGGTATATGCAGATTTTTTGTGACGCCCCCAAAATAGGTATACATCACCCATTCTGAGTTGTCAATACATGGTACAGAAACAACTACAACTTTATTATTACAACAAGAAAAGCGTGAGTTTGAATACAAATATTATCTTCTAGACAATATCTATACTCAAATAAATCCTCATCACATTTATTGATACATTATTTTACAAAAATGGTGAGGACTACTAAACAACTCTCTCTAGAACCTTCATTCCATACCCGACTTGTACTCGCTTATATTCTCGCCTCCCGAGAAGAAAAATGGAACAAAAAGAAAAGGGTGAGCTCAACTAGCCCAAGAAAAGAATATTATGACTAAGATAATATACAACAAATTATCATTAGTCTTCAACGAGGAAAAAAATCTAATAGAATACAATAGTATAACAAGTTTTAAATCAATATTCGCAATGAAATAATAATTCATTAGAAGAGTGAAGTAGAGAATGCAAACTACTATCTTCTATGTATGAATTTAAAAGTTCATCGCTATCTTTTATCCTCAGAACATCAATTAATATATATCTGGATTCAAATATTCATCTTTGCACTACAGCCAAAGATATTCATCACTAATCATGTTCATCTAAACACTGCTCATCTTTGCACTACTGGCCAAATATATTCATCAAAATCATTCATCTTTGCACCTACAGCCAAAGATATTCATTAATATCATCATTTAAGACTGAGGATGATGAAAAATATTTTTAAAGAAACGAATCCAGTGAAACAAAATGACAAGGATTAAGGATTAAGGATTCGTACTTTGTTTTATCCATACCTCAAAAATAATCATTGTGGTGTAAAATTCAAGAATGATCAAAATATAGATACAATCAAAGCTAGTATCCACAATAGATATTTTAGGCGAAAAGGAAAATTTTATTTTCGAGATGAATAGTCTTAGTATTAAGTGAATAGTGTCGTGATAAGTGAATAGTCTTAGTATCGTGAATAATAACTCAGACACCAAAAGTTCCAAATTTGATAAAAACTTCAGATCAATATTTCAGCATAATGATATTGAAAAAATAATATCATTATGAAAATAATAATAATAATAATATCTCTTACCTCGAAAGATCAAGATTTCTAAATTTGAAACACCTGATATAAAGCTATGACTTGAACTTGCACCGTATATAGCAATACTCAAAATATACTCAAAATACTCACAAGAATATGCTCGATAATATAGAGAGAAAACTTCAGTTTCTGGTGTGATTTTCAATTCTAACCTAAGCACCCTATTTATAGGAAAATGCTTAGAACACCAAAGTAGAAAATTTAATAAATTAATATTATTTATTTTTCCACATATTCCTACGCATCCAAGCATCTGAATTCAGTCTCTAGCACATGTTAAAGATCCCCACCAAACACAAAAAACATTTTTCTTATTTAAATTATTTTAAACTTCCAAAAATCAATTATTTCGGAGCTTCAGAACTTCAATAATTCGTAATAAATATCCCTTTTACCAGAAAATTCAAATCTCGCAAATTTTTATAGGAAATTCAATTCTCTACAACTTTGCGTAAGAAAGTTTTCCAAATTCCAAATGTAAATTGACAAAATCCACAACCAAGCGATTTTACAAAAGCTATAATCAAATTTCAAATAAGAAATGGGGTCCAATTTACACATAAAATATGCTTTAAATATTTTTGGTAACAAAATACTCCTCCTCCACATATACTCATATATCCCACATTCATCATAAAATATCATTATTATTATATTATTAAAATATAATAATATATTTAAATAATTATTTTATCGGAAAAAGATAAAATTTTAATTTTCAACAATTGTCACATTAAAATTTTCTCCATCTATATCCACATAAAATCAATATTTTCTTCATCATATGAATCAATAATTAATTATTCACAAATAATATTACGTAATCACAATATTGACAACGATACGCCTCTCGGGAAAAGGGGCTTTCCAATAAGAATTTCTCATTATCAAGCCATGAATTAGGTGACCAAACCTCTCCTTAGAAAGAACGTGGTTCGGGTCTTTCACATATTCTGAAATGTATGATATGTGAAACACATTATGAACACGAGACATACTCGGAGGTAACGCTTAGTCTATAAAGCTACATTTCTACTTCGGTCGAGAATTTGAAATGGACCAATAAATCGTGGATTGAGCTTTCCTCTCTTCCCAAATCTTGTAACTCCCTTCCATGGAGGAACTCGCAACAATACATGATCTCCTATACTAAATTCCACATTTTTTCGATGAAGATCCGCATAACTCTTTTGTCGATCTTGTCTGGTTTGTATCGTTGTCGAATCATTTGGATCTTTTCGGTAGTCATACGTCTTAACTCTCGGTCCCAACAATGTTGCTTCACCCACCTCATCCCAACATATTGGAGAGCGACACTTTCGTCCATATAATGCTTCAAATGGAGCCACACCTATACTTGCCTGATAACTATTGTTGTTGGAGAATTCCACCAATGGTAAATACTTATCCCAACCGCCTTTGAAGTCTAGGACACGTAGTCTTAATAAATCTTCAAGAGTTTGAATAGTCCTCTCGATTGTCCGTCTGCTTTGAGGATGGTATGCCGAATCGAATCGTAAATCCGTGCCCATAGCTTTTTGCAAGCTAACCCAAAATCTTGAAGTGAATCTTGGGTCACAATCCAAACTATTGATCTTTGGCATGCCATGCAACTTCACAATCTCATTTACATATATACTAGCAAGACGTTCAAGGAATAAGTCTCCAGATGTCGGCAAGAAATGAGCGGAGACTTGGTTAATCTATCAACAATAACCCAAATAGCATTGGCGCTTGAGAAACCGTAGGAAGACCCGTAACGAAATCCATGGTAATGTGTTCCCACTTCCATTTTGGAATCTCAAGTGGTTGCAACGGACCCTTAGGTACTAGATGCTCCTCCTTTACACGTTGACAAGTTAAACACATCGAGATAAACTTTGCAATCTCTCTTTCATATTGTTCCACCAAAATGTATGTCAAGATCACGATACATTTTAGTACTTCCGTGATGGATTGCAAATGGTGTATTGTAGTGCCTCCATCATAATCTTGTACTTCAAATCGTAGTCGTTAGAACACAAAGTCTAGAGTGGACTCAAGTATTCCTTCTTCATCAATTCTCGCTTAGAAATAGCACCTTCTTGTACTTTCTTCTTCATACGCATCGATTCACCCGGTTGGTGGCTCGAAAGCAACCTTAACTTTTTCTATTAAAGTTGGCTCTATCGCGTATACTTGACATCATTGCACTCATTCCCGCATATGATCTTCTACTCAACGCGTCATTACTACGCTCGCTTTTCGAGATTGTATTGAATAGTGTGGTCGTAGTCTTTCAATAGCTCGAGCCAACGTCGCTGCCGCATGTTGAGTTCTTTTTGAGTGAAAAAATATTTAAGGCTTTTATGGTCTGAATATATCTTCACTTTCTCCCCATATAGATAGTGCCTCCATATCTTTAGCGCCAAAACGACTGCTGCCAAATCTAGATCATGAGTAGGATAATTCCTCTCATACTCTTTAAGTTGTCGCGAGGCATAGGCTATGACTTTCCCACGTTGCATGAGAACACATCCTAACCCTTTGCACAAGCATCGTTGTAGATGACAAATCCATCCGTACGGATGGTATTGTTAGAAACGAGTCTTAAAATGAGTCTCCTCTTGAGCTCTTGAAACTCTTCTCGCATTCTTCGCTCCAAACGAATTTTGTATCCTTCTGAGTTAGTTGGGTTAATGGAGTAGCGATTCGAGAAAACCCTTCCACGAATCTCCGATAATAACAAGCTAAGCCCAAAAAGCTACGTACTTCAGTCACCGACTTCGGTTGCTCTCAACTTTGTATTGCTTCAATCTTCACGGGTCATCGGATACTCCATGTTTCGACACCACGCGCCCAAGGAATGCTACTTCCTCAAGCGAACTCGCATTTCTCCAATTTGGCATATAGTTTGTTTTCACGAAGCCTTTGGAGTACCAAAAATGAAATGGTGCTCATGATCTTCACGACTTTTGGAATATATGAGGATGTCATCAATAAAAACAACAATGAATCGATCCAAATATTCCTTGAATACTTGGTTCATCATATCCATGAAAAGCCACAGAGGAGCATTAGTCAATCCGAAAGACATGACTAAGAATTCATAATGCCCGTCTGGGAGTTCGAAGGCGCCTTTGGAATATTCTCGATTCTAATCTTGACCGATGATATCCGAATCGAAGATCGATCTTTGAAAAGAATTGTGCTCCTTGCAATCGGTCAAACAGTCATCAATACGAGGTAGAGGATACCTATTCTTGATGGTGACATGGTTCAATTCCGATAATCAATACAAAGTCGCATACTCCGCCTCTTTCTTCTTTACTGAATAAAAAGGAGCACCCCAAGGAGATGTCTTAGATCGAATGAAACCGATGTCCAACAACTCCCGTAGTTGGACCTTTAACTCCTGAAGTTCAATAGAGCCATTAGATATGGGGTTTTAGAAATGGGCTTTGTGCAGTGTTCAAGATCAATAAAGAATTCAACTTCACGCTTTTGGGGGTAGGCAGAGGAAGTTCTTCAGAAATACGTCGGAAAAGTCAATAACAATAGGAATATTATTCAAATTTGAGGTGTCTTTATTCAAATCCATAACATGGGCTAAGAAAGCTTGACATCCGCTTTTCAATAAACGAATAGCTTTATGATTAGATATGAGAGTGATTGATTTTAATGGTTTAGTTGCTTGAATTAAATAACAAAGGTTGGTTAGGAATATGAAAACTAAAAACCTTACGAAAACAATCAATTTTGGCATGATGAGTAGTTAACCAATCAATCCCTAAAATCACATCAAAAGTAAGTATCTTTAAAGAGATAAGGTCACGGTAAGGTGATGGTGCCAACTTGAATCAAACAAGATTTATAAACAGTGGATGTGATGAAAGTTTCTCTAACGGAGTTTCCACAGATAGGTCAAAGTCTAATTTCTCCTGAGTCAAGTTTAAACGTTGAGCACAAGCGGAGAGATAAATGAATGGGTAGCCCCGTATCAAGTAAGGTATAAACTTCGCAAGAATTTATATATAGCTTACCCGTGATCACCTCGTTTGGGGTTCTCTCTCATTTTGACCGATCCACAACAAACGCTTCTTCCGAGAACCGCTTGACTTTGACTTTTCTCGGGATGATCTTTTTCGAGTCACCGTCCCATTGAACTAGGTTTCGCTATCGTATAATCTCAAGCGATATGTCCTTCCTTTCCACAATTATAGAATACCTTGAACTGTTGTAGGCGGTTTGACCGATATGTCCCTCTTTCCGCATTTATATAAGATATAATAGGTGGTCGTTCTCCTCCCTTAGAACTCCGATTCTTTGCCGACACTTTATATCGCTTTCACATAGTCGTTATTAAATCTCCTCTTTTAAAATCTCCTCCCGACTCGCTTCTTCTATTTTCATGGCCATGATTACCACCAGTGGTTACCATTTTGTCCGCCTTTTTTTCTTTCTCTGCTGGTTATCGTTTGTTTTGTTGATTGCTATCTCCCAGATGATCCTCGATTGTGGTCCCGGTTGGCCAGTACTCGTTATCTCGCCTAATAATTGAGCCACATTTTACAACATCTGAATAGAGAGAAAATTTATGAGAAATGAGATATTGTCCTATGTCGGGTTTCAAACTTCTCAGAAACATCCGAGTCATACGTTCCTCATTCTCCACCAAATGAGGTGCAAACCTGGATAACTCTGCAAACTTTGCCTCGTACTGAGACACCGTTATGTTTTTTTGTTCTAATCTGATGAACTCCACTTCCTTCATATGACGAACACTTTCAGGAAAGTATTTGTCATTAAATAGTTTCTGAAACGTCTCCCAAGACATCTTTGAGTCTTGCATTTGGATGGAGTACGCTTCACGATTTCCACCGATGAGTCTGCACTCGCCACGGAACATAAAGGTGGCGAATGGAACCTTCGTTCCCTCCGTGCATCCCAAGACATCGAATATCTTGGTAATTTGCTTGAACCATGTTTCCATGGCATGATCGATTGGGCTTTCCTTAAATTCGTGGTCCCAACTCTTTGAATCGCTGGGCATGACAACCCGTGAATTGCTATCATTTCTCCTCAGATTTTGAACACGAGTCTCCTCAAATCTGATTTTTGCATGAATCAGAAAAAGCTTCTAAACATCCCTCGTTCATCATCTCGCTTCGGTGGTGTTGTTGTTCACAGGGAGGACATTGCCACCATTGTTGCGTTCTCTCCTCGTTGGTTAAGACAAAGGCGTCTCCACAGCCTCATTTCCACCGTTAATATTCTCGATTGACATTCTCAAATCTTGTCATAAAACAAGGGTTAATTAAGGAAATCAATATATCACATAATATCCCTATATCTTTGACCAACTAACAAATAAGCTTAGGTAGACACACTTAGTGAAGGATTTACTCGTCTCTCTCCTCCTAGATTACATTCCCCGATCTCCGCCAGAGATCATATCCCTAAGCTCGATACTTAATCGTGGCGCCCCCAAAATAGGTATACATCACCCATTTTGAGTTGTCAATACATAGTGCATGAAACAACTACAACTTTATTATTACAACAATAAAGCTGTGAGTTTGAATAAAAATATTATCTTCTAGACAATATCTATACTCAAATAAATCCTCATCACATTTATTGATACATTATTTTACAAAATGATGAGGACTACTAAACAACTCTCTAGAACCTTCATTCCATACCCGACTCTGCATCTCGCTTATATTCTCGCCTCCGAGAAGAAAAATGGAACAAAAAGGAAAAGGGTGAGCTCAACTAGCCCAATAAAAGAATATTATGACTAAGATAATATACAACAAATTGTCATTAGTCTTCAACAGGGAAAAAATCTAATAGAATACAATAGACAACAAGTTTTAAATCAATATTCGCAGCGGAAATAATAATTCATTAGAAGAGTTAAGTAAAGAATGCAAACTACTATCTTCTATGTATGAATTTAAAAGTTCATCGTCTATCTTTTATCCTCAGAACATCAATCAATATATATCCGAATCAAATATTCATCTTTGCACCACAGGCCAAAGATATTCATTAATTAGTCATGTTCATCTAAACATCTGTTCATCTTTGCACTACGGGCCAAAGATATTCATCAGAAATCATTCATCTTTGCACTACAAGCCAAAGATATTCAATAATATCATCATTTAAGACTGAGGATGATGAAAAATATTTTTAAAAAAATGAATCCAGTGAAACAAAATGACAAGGATTAAGGATTAAGGATTCGTACTTTGTTTTATCCATACCTCAAAAATAATCATAGTGGTGTAAAATTCAAGAATGATCAAAACATGGATACAATCAAAGCTAGTATCCACAATAGATATTTTAGACGAAAAGGGAAAATTTTTATTTTTCAGATGAATAGTCTTAGATTCGTGAATAAAGGTCGTATCGTGAATAAGAATCTCAGAGCACCAAAAAGTTCCAAATTTGATAAAAATTTCGGATCAATATTTCAAAGATAATGATATTAAAAAATAATATCATTACGAAAAAAAATAATAATAATAATATCCCTTACCTCGAAAGATCAAGATTTAAAGGACACACACTGATATAAAGCATGACTTGAACTTGACCAGATATAGCAATACTCAAAATATACTCAAAATACTCACAAGAATACGCTCTTAATATAGAGAGAGAAACTTGGGTTTAAATTGTGATTTTTAATTCTAACCCAAGCACCTATTTATAGGAAAATGCTTAGAACACCAAAGTAGAAAATTTAATAAATTAATATTATTTATTTTTCCACATCTTCCTACGCATCCAAGCATCTCGAATTTAGTCTCTAGCACATGTTAAAGATGCCCACCAAACACAAAAAACGTTTTTCTTATTTAAATTATTTTAAACTTCCAAAATCAATTATTTGAGACTTGGAAGTTCAATAATTCATAATTAATATCCCTTTTATCGAAAAAATTCAATTCTCGTGAGTTTTGATAGAAATTCAATTCTCTACAACTTTACGTAAGAAAGTTTTTCCAAATTCCAAACAAAAATTGATAAGAAATCCACAAACAAGCGATTTTACAAGCTTATAATCAAATTTCGGTCAAGAAATGGAGTCCAATCGAACACATAAGACATGCTTTAAATATTTTTGGAAACAAAATACTCCTCCTCCACATATACTCATATATCCCACATTCATCGTAAAAAATATTATCATTATTATATTATTAAAATATAATAATATATTTAAATGAATTATTTTATCGTAAAAAGATAAAATTTTAATTTTCAACAATTGTCACATTAAAAATTTTCTCCATCTATATCCACATAAAATCAATATTTTCCTCATCATATGAATCAATAATTAATTATTCACAAATAATATTACGAGAATCACAATATTGACAACCGTGCTCTCGAGGAAAGGGGGGTTTTCAATAAGAATTTCTCCTTATTGGCGCAATTAGGTGACCAAACCTCTCCTTAGGCGGAACTTTCTACATTTGCCAATAATTTTATCTAATAATATTATTCAAATAATATGAATTATTGCTTTTGATAATAAAAAATCTTGTGTAATGACAATTATTGAAACAACAATGAATATAAAATATCAACGCAAAGAATTATTAAATCAATAAAATAAAATAAAATCTTTGAGCGATAATTACTATAACCATTATTGAGTAGTGCCTTCACGTAAGAATCAATAATTGGTGCACTGATAAAAGTATCTTCTTGTGTTTTAACCACCTAGTATTTTAACAAGATTAATTCGTAACAACTACGCCGCTTATTTTAAAACAACTTATATTTGTCGCTTTTCTTCATCCAATCGCTTTCCGTTATGGGGCCCATACAGTTCTTGGCCGTCGCATCTGAATATTCCCTCACAAGCGATCACGAATATTCCACGACCAAACGAATATTCCCCGATAATAATGAATATTTTATAACCACTTGCTTTTTTTGAAATATTTGCGTATTTTACCCATAACTATCCACATTAATCAAATCAACCCTTACTATTTCAAAATAATAAATAGAGAAAATTAAATTTCATTAATAATAAGTTGGGGTCTTACATTTTTGATAAGGGATTTTGATCATTGGTGATGAAATCTTATGAGTATGACATTTTTGAATGATTAAATGTATTATTTGGTAAAGTGTAAACAATTAAAATAAATTGTTTATAAGTTTAAGAAATAATTAAAATATTGTTATAATATTAATGATATTAGATTATGAGATTATTAAGTGATTGATAACATTGGGATATTCTTGAACCCTGAATAATTTATATTATGAATGTTTAATATTTATCTTTTATCTCATTTGATTGATTCTTTATATCGTTGTCATGATCCTCATGTTTATATTGTGTTGAAAGTCATCTGTGACTTACGTGCATAGATGGACTTGGTATGATTATGACCAGGGATTATTCGGTATAATCATGACCGTAATGTTACAAATGATGTGGTAAAAAGTCATCTTTGGCCCGAGTGCATAGATGGACTTGGTATGATTATGACCGAGAGATTATTGATAATAATCGTGGCTAGTAATTAAAAACACGAATATCCTTGGCACATAGTGCATGGATAATTCGTGGTCGTGATACTTTTTGGTGAGTCTCGGCATTATTGGTTATCTGATTGTATATCTTTGGCATGTAGTGCAAAGATGAATGGTATTGGTTATTAGTTATCTGATTTATATATCTTTGGTAGTAGTCAAAGATGAATTTATTAAGATATGATTATGAAAGCGGGGAATTGTGATTTGGTATAACCATGATTTTTGATGTTTCGGTGAAGATAGGTGATGAAAATTATCTTCGTCACCAGGTGTGAAAAGGAATTCGAGAATCAAAATTATGATTATGAGTTATTCAATATGATTGTGGACATGAATTGTTGATTGATGTTACAGGGATAAAACATTATTGGTGGACTTTTAACATGGAGAAGATAATAGACCTGATGGTCTATTTGACTCTTTTAATGGATTGCTCGTTCCGCTGCAATTATGGTTGAAAAGTTTTATCATCTACCATATGTTCTAAATCTCTGATTTATTATTGACGAAAGTTATTGATAATTTAATTATATTTAGCTATGATATTCTTTACTAGGCTAATTGTGCTCACCCTTTTGCTTCACAATCCCTTTCAGGTAATAAGAGTGTTGCCGAGTCGAGCGGGGATAACAGGGGAATAGAACGGTGGTCTATAGCTGTTGAGGTTCTCCCTAAATAGTATGAAAATAATTTTATTGAGAACTTTAGATAAGTATGTTGTATTGTATACGTCATTTGATATTTAATTTTGGTGAACCGAATAGGGTGAGGTGAACCCAACTTTGGAAGGGTGTTTTGCCACTATCGTACAAGATGTCTAATGACATACAACCTCGTGTTATCATAAGATAGGGTTGTGCACATCCACTACTTGAGTATATCTACAAACCACTACCTATATGATCTTGGAGTTTATTTGAAATATAATGTTCAATTCAGAGGCCGCAGTGGAGATAGTTATATGTCAGAAGACTCACCATTGAAAGGAACATGATAGTAATCTTCTCGTTTTTCTTTGGGGTTTATTGGGTCAACCAAGGATAATTCTTTGGACATATGATATCTATCATAACTTAGATTCATGGCCTCCTATGTACGAAGGTTTCCTTGAGCACTTCCCAAAGATTTTAATTTCTAAAATAGTTTTTGACTGTACTTTTATGTAAAGTACCATTGTAAGGTTGTGGTCAAGGCACCATGAGAGTTACATATATTTGTATTAAAACTCACAGTATACCTGTCGTCATATTTTGCACGACAGTTGTATAAATGAAGTTGTTAGTAGTGTATTTTCTGATGACTCAAGATGGGTGATGTATACCTATTTTGGGGGTGTCACAGTTGTTGCTTCATTAAACGCTCCAATCCTATAAGATTTTTTATGTTATCTTTTTCAAACAGACTGTGTCAGCTTGCTTTCGACTCTGATATGTCACTTTAGACTGCTGCAACACCAACTACGTGAGTGATGTCACATTGTCAAACTAATTGTTAGACACAACATGATCTGATCTTCATTTAAAAGTTAGGATTTTCGACAAACTTCTCGGAATCCTTACTGTGCAAGTCTTCCTAATGTGAGATCTGACATGCTCAAGTTTATACGCAAAAATTTGTGAGCTCAAATCTATACAAAAAATGCTAAAACAAAACAATAAAATCAAATTAAACACCCTAAAATTAGGGAAAAAAGAGCTTCACCTTGCAATTTGGGGGAAACCAGAAGTACAAAAGAAGAAGGAATGGAGCTGTGGTGGTCGGAGGATAGGCGGCAGAAGGGAGTTGTGGAGGTCGAAGGGGAGGCCGAGCCAGAGGAGTTCTAGCAGCTTTGCGCATTAGGAAGCGATGGGATGATTAATTTAAGAACTGGGATGGTGATGGGGTGAACTGTGAAGATCAATTGGGCGAAATGGGATGATTAATTTAGGAAATGGGCAAGCTGGGATTCACGAATTGAGAGGGAAAAACAAATATCAGAGAGGGAAAAAATAATAGGAGTCGTTGCCGTCGCGAACCAGGGTTTGAATTAATAGAACTCATTCTCGATGGCACAGCCGTCGATAATGAGGCCGTCGATATTGAGTTATTCTCGACGGGGTTGTCGTCGCCTTTGACTTATATCTCCGTCGCCAATGAGTTTTCCCTCCACTGTCAAATTTTTGCACCAAATTATCCAATGAAGAATGGAATTATCGACGACACTCATTATCGACGGCGTTCCAGTCGGCAGTAAGGTCATTATCGACGGGAAATATGTCGTCGCTAATACGCTCGTCGCCAATGACCCTTTTTCTTGTAGTGTACGATTTGTTTGATCGTAGACTTCAACGCTTATTGTAAAATTCAATGGTGGTCGTTGAGTGTTTGGCTAAACTGACTCTACCATTCTAGTCACTTTACGATTTGCTCTATGATTCTTGATGTGCTCTACGATTTTTGTGCAGACTACGGTCTTGGAGCGAACTCTACGATTGCTATGCAGACTCTGAGATCTTAAATTAACTTTACAAACTCCTTGTCTACTTTGCGATCTTGAACTGAATGTTCTACGATAACTTTGTTGACTTTTCAATCTTCAATAAACCTTACGATTTCTTAGAATAACTTTACGATCGTTCAATTAACACTACGATCAATTCAGTATTATCATCTATACATTTGATCAACGCAATAGATCAACCTAACATGTTTAATCTTCTATTCTAAGTCATTGTACATCAAATTCTCATTTAAGGACTTTAGAAAAATTACTTATACACATATATATTATCACATCATCGTCAAATCAAAATATGTAATTGCCCTAATAAACTTATTAATTGCATATAATTTAGTTTTATTTTATTATTTTATTATTTATTATTAAAATCTTATAATGTTATGCTATAATCGTATTCTTTTGGGCAAGGTTCTCAAAACCGGACCGTTTATCGAACTAGAAAAGGTACCGGGTGGATGGGTCACTGGTCCAACCAGTGGTCAAACCGTTATTAACTCAGTGACGTCATTAATATATAATAAATAAAAAATAACTAAATATATTAATTATTATTATATATTGTATATTATATATTAATATATATGTAAAATTATTCAATTAAAGAATACCTCACACTATAATAAACTCATTTCTGAAATTAAACAACAAGCTAATTCAAATTAAACTATATGAGACCTGCATATGCAGACTATAACACTTTATAATAATAGTATAATACTAAGAGTTATATGCCTTGCAACAAAAATTTTATGTGGGGGTCTCCCCAAATTTCCACCGATAGTTGGCAAACTGGTCCTATTACTACTACTTCCTCATGTCCCTAGGGGTGTGCATAATTTTTGGTTTTTCGGATCGGACCGAATCGGCTGGTTCGGTACAAAAAGAACTGGTCCGGTTTTGGTACAAAAAATATGTATATACAAGTTTTCCAAAAAGAACCGGTTCGATTTCGGTATAGAGTTTTTATGGTTCAGTATTACTGAACCGTAGCGGTATATACCGATTTTCTATTTTTTTTATTAATAATTAAAAATAAAAATTATTAAATTTTGGTATTTATTCGGTAAAAATCGGTATCAAACCGGTAAACCAGTTCGGTATACCGGTCTAACCGGTATCGGTATCAAAATTTGGCTAATTTTGGTACTAGTCTAGTTCGGTACCGGGCCGGTATTTATTGGTTGCACACCACTACCTGTCCTACCCATATGCCCACCCAATTCATCAATTTTGTGATGCAATCATGCTAATAAAGAGGCCCCTGCTGCTACTAAAGCTGACGCCAATATTGTTCATGTTCCCATGGCAGCAATTATCGACGGTTCAGCCTGCTGTAATAGCCAATTGATGATTTCCCCATCAGATTCGTGTTCTTTTGTCAGCTGAAAAATTCTAGTATCACATAGATCGGGCATCCTTATCCTCTTTCCCCTACCTTCAACTTTGGTGAGATGATGTCGATGAGAGGCTGGGAGCAGAGAGCAGTGGAATGAGAGCGGCGCAGAAGAAAAACGACCTAATTTTTTTCCCCCTTAAGGCATGGAACCAGGCAAACTAGTGAACCAGTTACTGGTAGGGGTGATCATCGATAAAAAATCGAACATATCGAAAATATCGAATGATGCCGATCTAAAATTACCTAATAACAAGAAGCAAAATCGATTAAATTAGGTTTCGAGACAAAATCTAGTCTGGAATTTTTTCGATTCGATTTTCGATAATCTGGCGTGGTAATATATATAATTATTAATAATAATTAAATATTTTTTATATATTAATAATTTTTTAAAAAACTAAGAAATCATTAACTATTAATAATAATTAATATATAAAATAAAATTACAAAACATAATAAATATATATAAAAAAATTAATAAAACTACTATTATATAGAAATTATTAATATATAAAAAAATTATTTAATATATAAAATTACAAAACATTAACTATTGATTATTAAATTTCGGTATTTTTGGTATTTCAGTTTTTACCGAATTCAAAAAAGACATTACCACTATCGGTACCGAAAAATGTTAAAATGTCGAAAAAATCAAGATCTGCTTGATCTGGAGGTATCAATCGATTCGGTAAAAAATTAAAAATTTTGAGCACCCCTAGTTACTGGTTCACTAGGTCAACTGGTTGGACCGTCGGTTCACCGGTTCTCAACGATTTTTGATCAAAACTTGTTCAATGGTTCAAACCGGATCGTTTAGTGGACCGATTTCGATTTTTAACGGTCTGACCGACGGTCCAGTCCGCTTTTTAAAACCTTGCTTTTGGGGTTGGAAGATGTGACACCCCCAAATATAGACCACTCGCGTCTCGAATTCGATTTGCCATGTGCTACATATCTAATGACTAAATAACATCTCACGCAACAAAAATAATAAAATAAATTATATTTATTTAATATAATCATTCACGTCCCAAGGTTTCGTAACTTAAACATCTCTTATATACCTTAAACATACATAAACATAGCTTTGACATAACTAATACATAACACAATTTATGTCTTTACATTATCATAATATTCCTAAATAAATAAGAAGCTACTCCGTAGCTTTGCCCTTCTTTCTTATCGATTTAGGGTCCGCCTTTTTCCTTAACTGAAATGTTTTTAGGGAAGTAAGAATGAGCAACAAGTTTGCTCAGCAAATAATATAACAATAAGGGTGTTCAATATAATTTTAAATTCTCAAGGGTACAATAATAAATGATAGTTCAAGGATAACAAGAAGTATCGATGGTTCTCAACAATAGTCAATAAGAACATAAAGATATCAATAAGATTCAACGCTTAATCAATTCGAGATTTCAAAATAATGAATACTGAGCAGTCACTAAGAACTGTGAACTTCTACTAATTAGTTGTAGTTAAATTATAAGCTCATACCAAAGACCAAAAATACCAAGTACGAAACATGAATTTATTTTTCAAAAAGCATAATTTTTTATTTTTTATTCATTTTATATTTAATGATTATGAAATATTTTTAGAATTTTCACAAACTAACTTACAATTGCTATGACAATATTTACAAACTTTGATCAAAAAGATATGATTAATGAGCTAAAGAAATTTTATAAATAATAAAATTATTCATAAAATAATATAATATTAATTATAGTAGACAAATGTATGTGATTTGTATTTATTTAATTTTTTTTAAGCAAATATTGTAATCATTTTAATACCAAATAGTAAGTTAATTTGTGAAATTCATTTTTATAAACATCATATATAAAATATAAAATATTAAAAATAATATTATTTATAAAGTAAACATGTGCTTTGCATTTTAAAAAACTAAAATACTAAGCACACATAAAACACTATTATTATGTCCTTTTATAAGTTAATCTCTTTATAAGCTAGTATATTCTAATTTAAATTGCTCCAAAATAATAAGTTACTCTAAAAATTTTAGGATCATAAATAGTATTTTGATTTTAGTTAAATTTTAGGTTTAAAAAGTGTTTTAGCAATAGTTAATAAAATAAAATTAAGAGGAGATTATATGATAGATTAATTTTAAATATTTAATCTATTTATATATTTAATAACGATCCATATGTATTTTAATTTAGACTCGTGAAAATTAATATCAATAAAGACTTCTATAAGAAATAAAATTATTATAAAATAACAAGTTGTTCTAGAATTTTTTCAGGATTATAAATAGTGTTTTGATTCTAATTAAATTCTATGTTTAAAAAGTGTTTTAGTAGTAGTTAATAAACTAAAATCAGGAAGTTTAAAAAAATATTTTAGTAACAATTAAATTTTAATCTCATACCAAATACAAATACAAGTACAATTTTATTTTATTTTTCCTATATGTATATAGATATAGATTGTTTACTTGATTCTGAATATTGAAAGGCATCTTAATCTAATCTATTGTCAATCTAGAAATTAAACAATTTGTATTGTGAGTTTGAGTAGAAAAGAATAACTAAAATTCTTGACTTGAGAACCCCACCCCACCCCACCCCACCCCACCCCATTCCCATTGGCTTTACTTTGAGTTAAGATTCTCAAATCCCATTCCTTGGAATCTTTCCAACTTTTGTTTCCTTTCCGAAGGGAATATCATTCCGTGGTCATTTCCTTCTTTAAATCCTTGTCAGATGTGGTCCAATAAGCAACTGGCACGGGCAAGTATTTTTCACTAATGATCGACCGACCGACCGACCGACCGACCAGCCAATCCAAATGATACTACTAAAATGCGATTTGTTGTTCCTTTCAGAAAAGAAAACAAAATATTAACACGAGTCTAAGTACAATACAACCTATGTTTCCATCTATTGAAAATCACACAACATTTGCTTAAAGCTAAATACTCCCCTTTTAGCATATAAATGAATAAATGCCCACACACAAATACAAGAGAAAGTGAATTGCAGTCAAGACTTGATGGAAGCATTAAAAAGATAACTACTTAATACTTTACATTAAGTGTTAGGTACGCATAGTAAAGTCCCGCATCGAAATACAAGGAGAAAGATTGAATTGAGGATATATATGCTCTAATGGACCATAGGGTTAACCTTTTGGGTCAATATGCAGTTTCAGATGAGCATATATGGATCGGATATTTCCAACATTAAGTTGTTGGAAAGATAAGACGTGAACTAAAAATTATAGCAACATGCAACTCTACTTATGGTTTGGCTATAATGCCATAATTTAACAGGAGCTATAAGATTGAAGAATATGGGATATAGGCTATAACAGGAGCTATTTTACAGCACACATGAAATGGAGAGGATCCTAATTTCCAAATTATTCCCCTTACTGGAATTTATTCCTATCCACATGCCAGCAAACTATTAAGGAATTTCTTTAACGTACACTTTACCTAAAGCCTCCCACATATTCCCAAAACTACATAAAATATATATCCTGATATATCAGAACAAATTGATCTATCTAAAAACATTAGTTGTAAGTTGAAATTAGTTAGGTGATGATACTTTATTCAAGGCACATAATTAAATTCATAATGTTCACACTAAAATGTATATAGCTAAAATCACATAAAGAAAAAGACAAGGGTGATGAAAGAACAAATTAAAGTTGTCGTATAGCTTCTTTTGTAATCTTGAAATGCTTGTTGTAGACGCTAAAAAAACACTCCTTAAAATGGCATCGGAAATCAGATTTCTTATTTGTTCAAAGTTGCATTTTCAGAATGCACGAGTAATCCTTTAACATGTAGAAACAGTCTCTAAACACAAATTATTGTGAAGTAAGAATTATGCATGTTCATGCAAACTTGTATAATCGTGTACAGCATATCATCTATTTTGACTATTTGTATGTCATACAGAGGCATGCATAGCTATTAACAAGCTAGCTTTAATCCACTATTAAAAGAATTAAGACAACAAGAAGGATGTGTAGATTCATACCAGAGAATCTGCAAAGCCAACCGAGACTCAAGTCAAGGGAAACGCAAGTGGTCCTCCCCAGTCCACGAAGTGTCATACTTTCCATGAAATGCAAGTATGGAGCAAGTACAATCCATCTTTTTCTTGCTGTAAGGGTCCAATCAGCTTCAGCATGAGGCTGGCTTCTTTATACCAATTGAAGAATAGAAAATATTTAATTGGGGCACTCTTTTAATCAATCTAAATACTGTCTAGTCTAAATACGTACCAAACTTATGGAAGGAGACAAAAATGAATGTATTCCTTATTCCATTATTGGCCCTTCAGACAATTCTAAGGAGGGGCATCTTTCATTTTTTTTAATCTCTCTCTTGTATGTGCGCAATTCCAAGTTCTAGATGTTCCAGCCTACAGAATCTTCTTCTACATTCTCCAAGTTAAACCAGTTGAAATTTTCTTGTCTTTTCAGTATGTCTGCACCTTGTAATTAAGATGACTTAAAAACTGATCTATATTTGCAAAGCAAATGAGTCTTTGAAAGGTACATCGACAAGAAAAAATAACTGTGAGTCCAATTAAGGATCAATGTAATTGGTTTTTTAAGGATCATATATGGGAAGAGAAGATGGCTTGAAGATATTAAGACAACTGAGATAGTGGATTCCCCAAATATGGGTCAGAAAATTTTACTCTTTAATTCGAGAATAAGATTCCCTAACTTTACCATATGACGAATATGAATGCACAGAAAAGTCTGGCGGGATGCTAAGTGTTGCAGGAAGTTATATAATTTAGATTGATAGAGCTGGTTGAGAACGGAAAATGGAGTTATGGGATAGGTCCCACAGATTCTCAGAACTGTAAGGACAAGATCTCTTTCTGAGTTGCTGTGAAGATTGGATTGGGTCTGCCCAAGATTCTATGCCTCAGTAAGACTCCATCTCCCATCCCCCACAGTCCTTTTTCCATTTGCCTTATAAGGCGTGCTTGAGCACACCCCTGGTTTGTGAGACTTGGTCAGATAAGAGAGGAGATAGATGAGAGCTGTAGAAGACAGCTTTTTTACCAAGTATCAGAACTAATCAAGAGACGTGACAACTTGCAGGTAAAACCATAACTATTCATTCGTAGGATCATATTATTGTGCTACAACCATGAAGCTAATCATAAGGCAATTATTTTGAAGACAAAATGTATCATCATCAAGCAAATAATATCCAACCTTCCTCAAGAACGCCAATGACTCCAGAAAGAGTTCTATTCCTACAAGGTGGGAATGCTACAGGAGATTCTGGACTTATCCTTTCAACTGATGCAAAGCCTAGATTGAAATGGACGCCAGACCTTCATGAACGGTTCATTGAAGCAGTTAATCATCTCGGTGGAGCAGACAGTGAGTCAAACTATGTTAATGTTCAATACCACCATGCAAAAATTAACTAATTATTTACCTAATTGAAGTGTCTATTATTCTACTGCAGAGGCTACACCAAAATCGGTTTTGAAACTAATGGGGATTCAAAGACTTACCTTATACCATTTAAAGAGTCATCTTCAGGTAAACGTTTACCCATAATTACACTAGTAAGCCTCTTCATATTAGAGTTAAGGCCATCTACTTTCTTTTCTTTTCTTTTTTCGTGCATATGTTCAGGCCTTGTGCAATATATCTCTAAGGTTACCGATTGTTGTGGCAAATGAAGGGAGGGATTTGCAGTTCTACCATAACAAATAATCAACAATGTTCTTTAGATACATGCATCTCCCATCCTTTCATTTGCACAGCAAAAGACCAGTCTTGATATGTCATGGTGAGAGGCAACCTACTAATAATTTATGGATACTCATTCTTCTTCTCATTTCTTTTTTCTTCCTAATTTTCTTTTAGCTTTTAAGTAGATGTACTTCGACTGAACATATAGATCGAAGAAGCAACCTACTATCTGACCTCTGTTTTACAATATAAGTTGGAAGACTAACTTTTGCTTTTTGGCTGGCAGAAGTACAGACTCAGCAAAAATCTACACGGACAAGCAAATACCGGGGCAAACAAAATTGGTAAGATGCTCAAATTTCATCGGACATATATATATTTCAAATTTTTACACCAGTTATTTTAAAGATAACATAACAATGATTTGCTAGTGTAGGAATGGTTGCAATGGTGGAAGACAGGATGTCCGAGGCAAATGGAACTCACACAAGTAATTCAAGCATTGAACCTCAAACAATTAAGTATGCGTGCCAAAGCCTTTTCACTCTTTTTGTTAATCAACACATTAACTTATTTTTAAAAAAATTTGCTCTAACTACGAGATGCTCTATTCAGAAGTTTACAAATAAGTGAAGCAATACATCTGCAGATTGAAGTGCAAAGACAGCTACATGAGCAGCTGGAGGTGAAATACATACCCCAAACAATTATCTCATACGTGCATTTCATTTTAAACATTAGAATATGTGGATGCCTGACATATTTAATCTAGCAGAACGAATGAAGCAAATATAGCAATTTAAACAAGTGAAAACATTTAGTTTTCTGAATTGATAGGTACAACGACATTTGCAGCTTCGAATAGAAGCTCAAGGGAAATACCTACAAGCAGTGCTAGAGAAAGCACAAGATACCCTAGGAAGACAGAATTTGGGAACAATAGGATTAGAGGCTGCTGCGAAGGTCCAGCTATCTGAACCGGTATCCACCAATTGCCTAGATTCTGCATTCCCAGGGATGAAAGATGTTTCAGGGGGCTTCTATCCACAGCAAAAACAAACAAACCTGCAGTCCATGGATTTTTCATTAGACAGGTGCTTGACCTCATGTGGAGGTTTGATACCTTTAGCTAGTAAGATCGACAACGATACCTTTGATCTCAGATGGTGCAAAGACCTGAAAGAGATTCGAGAGAAAGAAGTTGATGCCTGTGATTTGTCAATGAGTGTTGGAGTTCAGGGAGAAAAATTGAATGGCAACAGAATCTACACGGGAGAAGAATTTAGAAACACCAAAAGAAGAGACTCAGTAAAACCCCAGAATGAGGAAATACCACAAGGATTTCAGCTGAATAATATCCATGAAAATAATGATCCTCCATTAAGACGCAATCAATTTGACTTGAATGGTTTTAGCTGCTGCTGAGATTGATTGGAACAAACAACATTTCCATTAGGCGCTGATAAATTTTTGTACTTTTTTTTATGTTGTTGCTGACTTTATAAGAAAAAAAATAAGGAAGTTATTAAGTTACTTCATTATTAGTTTTATTGTGTTTATAAAAAATTTGTTATTTTTAAGCTTTTTGGAAAAACAAATGAAAAGGAAAGGATTTAAAGATTTACTCCAAACTTATAAATATTTGAAACTAAATTTATTAAAGACTTAGATAATATATTAAAATATTGAAATCATATTTTTAATAGTTCTTGAATTTAATCTCGTAATGAGAAATAAAAATATATTCTTTTAAATTAAAATTTTATTAAAACTCAAAAACACTATGAGTACGGGCACTTTGTTAGTTGGTGGGGGAAAAGCACATTTATCCCATTGTGGTCGTCATGTTTTAAGCAATTAGCCACTATACTTTAAATAAATTTAATTGGCCTACTGTACTTATTAAAAATTTAAAATCAAGTCATTCCGTCCAATTTTCGTCACAGACGTTAAGAAATCAGTCAAGTTTTCCTACGTGGCTTTAAAAAAAACACGTGTAATTGCTGATGTAACGAGTAAAACTAATCAGTTTCTCCTCAAGCCAGCCCTATTACTACACTCCACCGCCGCCTCCTCCAAAATCCATCCGCTTGCCGTGGGTCCATGCACACAATCCGGGTCCAACTTCTACTAGTCCGGCTGTAGCTTATCCTCCTCCCCGGTTCAACGTCGTCCACTTACGTCTCAAAGAATCTTCTCGACCGATTATCGACCTCCGCTGCAGAGTGAATTCGCCAAATAAATCGTGCTTTCTTACGGCTTGGAAGAATAATCGATAAGTTCTCGAGTTCTCTCAAGCTTTCGTGATTTTTCGACTTGCATAGTGACATCTCCGTGAGCTCCGGTACCATTTGCGACCTCCCAATACAAACACACTGGTTTCACTGACACGTTCGGGAACCCGAATATGCCAAGGGTTTCTCCATTGTGAGAATTTCTCGATGAAGATCATAGAGAGCATTTCGCTTGAGGATCTTCTTCCGACGGTTAAGATTTGCATTGACGACCTCAATTCTACTTCAATTGCAGTTAAAAGATCTACGGCGGCGAAACTCCGCCTGCTCGCAAAAAATCGGTCGCGTGAGACCTCAAATTTTATGAAATGAAAGTATTCAATTTTCTTATAATTATTATGTTATTGGTTAAATTGATAAAGATTAAAGTTAAGGGTGATATTTGAAAATTTGCAAAGTAAGCAAGTTGATATAAAATATTCATTGTGTCGGGGAATATTTGTTTTAACAGGGAATATTCGTACAACGGCACAATCATTGGTGAACCCCACAACGGAAGTATTTTCGTATTTAGAAAACGACAATATTATCTTTTTATAAAAATAACGGCGAAAGTTTTAAGTTAAACCGTTGAACTACTCTCTAGTAGTAAAAAAATACGATGTCTGGCGTGGTTGCGTAGTAGCGCACGGTATCGATTATTGATGTTAACGTAAGAAGTCACTCGGTTATACTCAATTATTGCTACGATAATTCTTTGCGTATCTCTCATATTATTGATTCAATTATTGTCACAGTATCATCTGCATAATATTTATTATTATTAAATCATTAATTGAGACGACAAAGTTATTTATATTATTATTTTCAATATTGACAATGTCTAGAAGTTACTGTCGAGGAGAGGTTTGGTCACTAATTGCCAATAAGGAGAAATCATATCGGAAAGCCCCTTTCCACGGGAATAACTTTGGTTGTTAAATATTTTGAGTTATAATATTAATGATGAATAAGTTCGTGTTGATTAAAGATGACATTGATAGTTCCATTGTGTTGGGATTATTAGTGTTAGTGGAAATTAACATTTATTTCGATAATAATTGATGTCTGGAAGTTATATTGACCAATCGGATAATTAATCGGATAAATGAGCAATTACTTGCTATTAATTCACATGCTTATAACTATTTGTTCACATGTGTGTACTATTGATTCACATGCATGTACTATTAGGGGAGGTGGTGCAAGATTGATAATACTTGCATGACTAAATTAAAAATAGAGGTATAGATGAGTGTACTATACTGAATTTTTTTTCCACATGTATAGAACTATTGAGTCACATGATTGTACTATTGATTCACATAATATACTATTAGGGGAGGTGGTGCAAGTTTGATAATACTTGCAGGACTAAATTAAAAATGAAGGAAAAGATGAAGGTATTATACTATAATATTTCGAGCCCCAAAATGTGCAATTATCGAAATTATATTTTCCTATAAATAGAAACTCATTCCTTTATTATTTTTCACCAATTTACTAAAGTTATAAAGCAATTATTATAAAGAGAAATTATGGAGAGAAAGAAGAAGAGAAGTCTGCTACCTCACTATTTCAATATCCAGACTTCTTTTGAGGTAAGGGGTATTATTCTTTCGTATTCATGAAGAGAGTTATTTTCTTTCAATACTCGCAAGGTTTGTTATTCAATTCTTTATTATTATATTAGAATAATCTGTCTATGCGAAGTACTACATACATAGTGAAATTCTTCTGTTATTCCATTCTTTATTATTATGTTGAATAACTTTGCCTATGCATCAGGTTTATCGCATGCACAGTAAATTTCATTGTTATTCCATTCTTTATTATTCATTAGAATATCCCGTCTGCAAGTGATTACATATTACTTAATTCGATTCCGATTCTTTATTATTACTGTTGAAATAACTTTGTTTGTGTAATTATCGCGTGCTCAAAGTGAATTCTTTTGTTATTCCATTCTTTATTATTCTATTGGAATAACTTTATGCGTGTGGACTCTCAGATGCATGGTGAATGATCCTTCGTATTCATTCTTTATTAAATTATGGAAATGATCTCATCTACGTGGATTAATTACTGCATGGCGGAGTGAAAGTCCATTCATGATTTCAGTATATATTTTATTATACTGGTCGAGATATCATTTCTTTTGTACTGCTCGTCATGGAATATCATTTTCTTTGGTATTTTATTTACGAGTTACTATTCACTGATTACTATTCACTCTAGTATTAATCACTCGGTATTCGGGGCACTTTTCAGGTCTTTGAGTACTATTCACGATTCTTATTCACAGAATTCTTATTCACTCTAAGATCATTCACTTAGGTATTCGGGACACTTTTTAGTGTTTCAAGTACTATTCAATCACGAAAAATATATTTCTATCATGTCCATATTATTTTTGGTACATGAATATTATTATTGAATTTTACTCTACAAAGCAGCATCATGTTGACAATTTGAACGTTATTGATTTCTGGATAAATTAAATTATAAATCTTTAAAATTTATCCTTGAACTTGTTTTATTGAATTATTATGTCATTGCCATCATCCTCGTGCTTATGTTGTGATTAAAGTCATCTTTGGCTTACGTGCATAGATGAACTTGGTATGATTATGACTAGAGATTATTCGGTATAATCATGATTGTAATATAATGAATGATGTGGTAAAAGTCCTCATTGGCCTGTAGTTCATTGATGGACAGTTGTTGGTATGATTATGATAAAAATCTTACATTAATTCTCCTTCTCTACACAGATTCCTACACAGATTCTTATTAATAACACAATAAGAATAAAAAAAATTCTCATATAATCGTATATTTATTCAAAAAAAAAACACACAGTACATTTAGCACTTAACACATATATAGCACTATCCCTTTTTTAAATAATATCGAGATTAACAACACAACTTTAAACAAAAGTTGTAATTCTCTAACCTTAAACAAAAGTCGCAATTCTCCATTCACATATAATTATTCCCAGTTCATCAAACTTATATACCACACCTAGGGGTTCAGGAACTTGCCACAACTATATGAGTTTATGAACTTATCTTAGTCAGACCTTTAACGTCCATTCGCTGAGGGGTTCAAAACAGTTCATATAATTATGAGTCATGAACTTACCATAAGTATGAGTTTTAAGAACTCACAAATTTATCTTAATCTTATATTCATATAGAAAATAAAGATTTTATTTATACAAACATATATATTTGCATATGTTCACACATCGTTCTCGATATTGCAACCGCTAATATCTCACACTATCCAAAAGATACTATTAATTAAACTTAAGCTATCTACCATCCACTCCCTTTACCATTCTTCTTCTTGATGGGACACTTGTTAAATCTGTGACCCGTTCTCCCACATGAAAAACACTTTCTCATATTCAACTTAGAACAATGTAGGGAAACATATCCTTCCTGCTTACAATTGAAGCACACATTCTTCCACATCATGCATTCTCCCAAGTGAGTCTTTCCACATTTTACTCTGACCTTCTTCTTGGGTTTGAATTTTTCGTGAGTTGTCATTGTCTTTTTCCCTCTTTATCTTATTCTTTCCCTTCTTGCTGGTTCCTTCAGACAATCCACCACCTTCAGTCTTCATTCTGTCCACCTGCGCCTTCAACTCGTTCCGTTCTTCAGTTATCTCACATAATGCTCACTCTATTTTTCACAACTCCTCCAAGATAAATACTTTACTCCGGAGTTCTTGTACTTCTGCAAATACTTGATCTTGGTCTCCAACTTTAGTCTTATTCTCTTTCTCTGTCTTAGCTTCTTCGGACTCCGCCTCTTCATCACCACTCAGATACATCTCGGGATAATCGTCATGATCACTCCCCAAATTCACCATAGGTTCATTTTTTCCCACCTTCTCAACTGATTTGCTTTGTCTTTGGCACCTCATTTTCTTGGTGCACTGCAACGAAACATCTTCATCTTCGTACTCATTTCATCCTTTTTGACATCCTACAGTCAATTTAAACAGCTTGATTAGTACTTTAATAGTACAAACTTCCCACACTATGTGTCCACACATCTTTCTATTGATCTTGCGTTGGCAATCCTCACTTAGTACTCTAAATGAGTATTTTATTTGACTTATGGTTATAATCATAGGGTTTCCCCTTAAGGTTTATAACCTATAGCTCTCTTTACCAACTTGTGACACTCTGGTCACTATAAACTTTGATACTGACATAGTGATGCCCCAAATCCCAAGTTACCCGATTTAGAGTTTGGTGCTCGATCCACAATATAAATAACATCTAACTACCCATTTAATTATAAATGTACATATAAACCACATTAACCGATATAGTTATTACATACGTCCCAAGTTATCTAACCTTTATATTACAAAACATACCTTTAGATATACAAAAGGGTTTACAAATCTGACATAATATATATGTTAAACCAACTATCACAACATAACACCTTTGCCTTTTTTATCTTCACAAAGACCTCTGCTTCTTCGTCCCTAAATGAAATGTTTTATTTAGCAAGGGTGAGCAAACAAATTTTGCCCGTCAAGTAAGTTAAGACATACAATAAATGTATAAGAATTCAAAACAACATACTATCTATTTTGATAAAATGACTCCAAAGTTCGGGGAACTTTGAAATAGCTGAACAATTTGCTTTTCTAGAACTAATCTTCTCGCAACTTATTCAACAAATTAACGAAAGTAAACAATGCTTTCAAAGTTTCTACGATATTCTAATGAATAATCAAGAATCAATTCTACGCAATAGCAAAGTGGAATGTTTTCCAGATTTATACTGAGTGGTCACACAAGACCTTGAACTTATCTTCTCGGGTAGATATCAAAGATTTACTTTGATATATACTCAGGTGTATCAGATAACCATAAAGATTAAATCATACCCCTCTGCAAGTATAACAAGTGATCAGCTTTATTATACCATTATATTATGCATAATACTTAATCATAGCGCGCAGTAGTCGAATGTACGACCAATAAAATGTTCCCTTTATATAAAAGATTGTTCTTCTCAGTCTCAAAATCAATATTTTGATTTAACAACGAAATACTGTGATTTCAACTTCTAATTACTTCTCGATCTAGCCAAAATAATTGGCATCGATCTGTCAATAATAATTGAATTCTTTTCTCGAATCTATCAAGTTCTAACAAACGTTCGTCTAGCCAGAATAATTAGCTAAGACATTTCTCAACATAATTTAACAATAAACAAGAATTATCTGTACTGTCAATTCTAGCTTCTACGGATATGAATATTCAACAACAGTTATTCTATAAACGTATATTTTACAAATCAGTAATTCAATTTGAATTATTAAACATGCACTAATTGCGAATAATCAACAATAAATCCCTGGATATGGTCTAATTAGCAATAATTAGCCACCAATAATAATTAAACAATAGTAACTCAAGGTTGAGTTAGGAAACTTGTTTCTTCCGCTGATTACAGCTACGCAATAAACTTATATGCGTTTATAAGACCTATAACCAATAATATTGGTCTCACAATTAGCACAAAATTTATAACACATAACACTATAATTCATAGTCAATCTTCTCCTAGACACATTACCACATAGTCACATCAGTGTTTATAACCTATATAAACACTTATTAAGTCTAAATATTTCGGTCTGGTTGGACTTCGGTCCATTCTCGGTGTTCTAGTCACCCTATCCGATAATTAACATAGTTATTGTCAAGTAAATTTCGGTTCCTAAGCTTCAATATTAATTTAGATAAGTCAAATATGATCAATAATACTTTTCGGAAGCTTTTAAATAATTTATCAAACAATTATTATAATTTATAATAATTTTTCAAACACTACAATCATTTTTAAATGATTTAATCATCAAATAATATTATCATCATTAATATTTAATAATATAAAATATTAATGACATAGTTATCAAAATATTAAAGTTATTATTAATAACTTAAAATATTTTAAACCAACAATATTCCACTTAAATGATTTTTAAAATAATTAAAATTATTTTTAAATCATCACCATTAATATCTAAATATTAATGAAATTATTATCAAATATTAAAAGTCATTAATTATAACTTAAAATATTTTAAAATTATTTTTCTCATTTTTAAATCAATAAAATCATTTTTAATTCATTTATTTAATATAATAATTAAATAAGTCTAATATCATTAATATTAATTTATTAATGAGAATTCTCCAAAAATATTAAAATTATATATTTTACAATTCCAAATATTTTCTAATACTTTATTATCATTTAAAATGATCTTAAAAATATTAAAATCATTTTTAACTCATTTATTTAATATAATAATTAAATAAATCTAATATCATTAATATTAAATTATTAATGAAAATTCTCTAAAAATATTAAAAGTTACATTTTATAACTCAAAATATTTTTAAATACATTATTCTTATTTAAAATAATTTTATATAATTAAAATTATTTTTCTAATTATTTAATACACTAATTAAATAAATTAAATACCTTTAATATTTAAAAAATTATAGATATTAACGAAAAAATATTCTAATTGGTCAAAAATTATTTTTCATAATTTAAAATAATTTTTAAAACCATTATTAATAATTTTCATAATTTATTTCTATTTTTAATTAATTTCTGAAAAAATCAAAAATTCAAAATATTAGAAAGAGTCGCTAAAGCTTATAGCGACACTTATCTATCGTCTTAGGTGTTCTTGAGCTTCAAGAATACTGTCAGACAGTTAACAAGGGTCATGGTTTGACTGTGTGTAACTTTAAATCCATACATGTTATGGGCAATATTAAACCTCGATCGTGTAATGTTTATGTAACATTACACCAATCAATTATCACCTAGGTCATAACACATCACAACAAAAAGATCTAGCCATCCAAAGTCTCTATCAGATAGCTTCTCGGTTTTCTGGGTAACCCAGAAACCCAGACAGTCTCTTGTTATCATTTTCCAGCCCATTTAATCTTATGTTCCCGTAATGATTCATGTGATATAATGGTTCATGTATGAAGTCCTTATGTCAAGGAACATCACTAAAGAAATAGATTAGTCTAAAAACAAAACAATAGCCAGATTTAACTCGGTCAAAGATGGTCAGAAAGTTTTGTTCTTCCCGTTTCTGGGAATTCCAGAATCTCTAAATCATGGCTGTATGGCCTAGTTTGACCACTTACTGTGACGCCCCCAAAACAGATATACATCACACATCTTGAGTCGCCAAATACATGGTACAAAATTCAAAAACAACTTAATTATACAACGATGCGTGTAAAATACGACAAAAACATAATCTAAGAGTTTTAATAAGAATATTGTCATATAGACAATATCCACAATCAATGGAGTCCTCATTACATTTATTGTCACATTGTTTAATGTAATTGTGAGGACTCTAATCTTTATCATCCGGGCCGTCACTCCATTCCCCGATTAGTCCGGCTACGTTCTCATTTCACGAAGAAAACGAAGAAGAAAGGGTGAGCTCAACTAGCCCAATGAAATATTATGACTAAGATAATGCGAATAAATTATCATTAGCCTTTAACAATGTTAAGCGATAAAATACAATAGACATCAAGTTTAATCTGCGGTGAAATAAGCAATCCATTAGAAAAGTCAAGTAGAAAGCGTGATATCTACTATCTTTTATGATTTAAAATGTTTTCATCAATTTTTATCGTTGAGACTCAACAATAAATAAACCATATCATCAAATCTTCCCCGCACTACGGGCCAGGATATTCATTAAAACATCAATGGTCAATGATATCTTAAGAATAATCCACGGTCATAATCAATCATACAAAAGCATCCCATCAATGCATTTCAGGCCACTGAGGACTTTCACCACATCATTCGTCACATTACAGTCATGATTATACCGAATAATCCCTGGTCAAAATCATACCAAGTCCATCTATGCACGTAAGTCAAAGATGACTTTCATCACAATATAAACATGAGGATGATGACAATGATATAAGCATTAATCAAACGAAAATAAGGATAAATATTAAAGACTTTAAATTTATCCAAATATTATCAATCACTTAATAAACTCATAATCTAATATTATTAATATTATAACAATATTTTAATCACTTCTTAAACTTATAAAAAATTTATTTTAATTATTTACACTTTACCAAATAATGCATTTAATCATTCAAAAATGTCATACTCATAAGATTTCATCACCAATGATCAAATCCCTCATCAAAAATCCGCATATACCCAATATAGGATTCCCAAGCCATAAAATCCTATTTTCCAATTTTGTTACTTCACATAACATATTTAATTCATTTACTCATAAATAGTTTATTTTCATGAAAAATACCAAATCAGTCCCAAAATATTTCTTTTACGGGATTTAGCGAGAATATAGTCTCATATTAAACATATATTTTTCTAAGGAATTTTTAAAATTCATTTACTATTTTTCATATATTGGCTAGCTAGAATATTTAGACATTTATCATAAATTATACTTTTGTCCAAAAATTCCGAACTTTACAGGGTATGCTCCTGTTATATACATGTACTCCCAATACAAATTTCACCAATTTTGGAGTTAACCACGAGGAGTTATAAGGGTTTACTTTTAAAATAGTCTTTTTCCATAAAATCCATAACTCTTAATCTATACATCCAAAAATCGCCATCTTTGGTCATAATATAGAAAACTAATCAAATTATCATCTCAAATTTTTCCAGAATTTTTGAGAGTCAAAAAAATTATGAAACTGCAAATGAATTTTCACCCGCCATGAGGTAATCCACGTGGACAGATCATTTCTACAATTTAATAAGGAATGAATACAAAGGATCATTCACCATGCATGCGATAATCCACATGAGGCAAAGTTATTCCAACGAATAATAAAGAATGAAATAACAAAAAGAATTCACCATGCATGCGATGAATCAGCGCAGACGGACAGGTTATTCCCAATGAAATAATAAAGAATGGAACCAGTCATATAACCAATACGCATTGACGGGATATTCAACAATTATAAAGAATGGAATAACAACAAAATTCACGAGGGCATGCGATAGGCCATTGCATACGAGTTATTCCAATAGAATAATAAAAAATGGAACCGGTCATGCGTAATCCGCATTGCATGGGATATTCCAATGTAATAATAAAGAATGGAATAACAACAGAATTTCACTATGTATGCGGTACTTCGCATAAAGTTATTCAACATAATAATAACGAATGGAATAACGACTTCTTACGAGTATTGAAAGAAAATAATTCTCTTTATGAATCGAAAGAATAATACCCTTACCTCAAAAGAAAGTGAATCTTTGGAATAGTGAGGTGAGCGAGACTTCTCTTCTTCTTTCTCTCTATAATTTCTCTATAATAATTGCTCTACTGACTTTAGTGAATTGGTGAGAAATGAAGGAAGAATAAGCTTCTATTTATAGGAAAATATAGTTTCGATAATTGCACGTTTTGGGGTTCAAATATTATAGTAGAATACCTCCAACTTTTCTTTCATTTTAATTTAGTCCTCGCAAGTATTATCAAACTTGCACCCTTCCCTAATAATAAATAATGTGAATCAATAGTTCAAACATGTCAATCAATAGTTATAATCATTTGAAAATACAAATTACGATATAGTACCTCCATACATACCTCAATTTTTAACTTAGTCATTACAGTATTATCAATCTTGCACCAACTCCCCTAATAGTACAAGAATGTGATTCAATAGTACACACATGTGAACAAATAGTTATATAAACATGTAAATTAGTAGCAATTAATTGTTCATTTTTACGATTAATTACAGATTTATCAATATAACCCCTGAGACATCAATTATCATCGGAATAGATGTGATTTCCACTAACACTAATAATTCGAACACTGATAGAACTATCGATTTCATCTTTAATCAACACGAACTTATTCATCATTAATATTATAATTCACAATATTTAACAACCGAATTCGTTCCCGGGAAGAGGGGCTTTAGATAAGGATTTCTTATTATTGCGCAATTAGGTGACCAAACCTCCTCGATGTGAGAACTTCTAGATATTGTCAATATTGCAATTTAATAATATGAATAACTTTGCTTGCCTCTCAATTATTAATTTAATAATATAACATATTATCACGAGATGATACGTGACAATAATTGAATCAATAATATGAGAGATGTGATGCGGCCAGAATTCTGTAGCGATAATTGAGTATAACCGGGTGACTTCTCGTATAAGCATCGATAATCGATCTGGTGTCTTCTTGTCACGACCCGCATTATTCTTGTTCTTTTACTACCGGGTAGTTCAACGGTTTTAACGGTAACACTTTCACGTAGTTTTTTTATAAATGATAATTACATCGTTTTCTTTACTAAGACAATACTTCCGTTAGGGGTCCACTTTGATGATTGTGACGTCGTAAGAATATTCTCCTCATTAAAACGAATATTCCCAGAACCAATCGAATATTATATAACAACTTGCATTACTTTTGTAAAATTTTTAAATATTACCCACAACTATAACATTATATCAAATCCACACCATAATATTCAAAAAAATATTTTGAGAAATTTAAATCTTTATTCATAAAATTTGGGGTCTCACAATCTCCCCTCCTTATGAAATTTTGTCGTCTAAATTTACGTACGTACCTGGTATGCCGAAGAGATGAGGATACCTTGACTTCATTTCAGATTTTAACTCTTGAGGTATAACCTTTGAGTGTCGAATATAATCCTTCTTATCCAAGATTTTAACACGTATCTTCTCATACGTTAAATCTTCTACTATCTCGTCTAGTTTTAATTTAATAACGTGGTTCGGGTCATCCACATATTTACATAACATCGATACATGAAAAACGTTATGAACACGCGACATACTTGGCTGTAAAACGAGTTTATAGGCCACAGTTCTTACTCGATCAAGGATTTCTAATGGGCCAATAAAATCAAGGGTTGAGATTTCCTCTCTTCATCGATTCTTGCTTCTAGAATAACGCCCTCTTGAACCTTCTTCTTCACATTCATCGCCTCGAGTATGTAGCTTGCACGACTTTAACTTTATCGATTAAAGTCGATTCTACTCAGATATTCATTATCTTCACGTTAGGTATCTAGAGTCTTTAACTCTATCTTCATCATTTGTAATTTATACGAAATGGGTTTTGTGTTAACAACATCGCACTTTCGTGGCAGCATACGATCTTCTACTCAACGTGTCATTACCACGTTCATTCTTCCACAATGATATTGAATGGTATAGTCATAATCTTCAATGACTCGAGCCAACGTCTTTGGCGCGTTATCGTTTATTTTGGTTGAAGAAATATTTGAGGTTTTAGAAATGGGTTTTGTCTTTGAATTCAATACAAAATTCGATTTCACGCTTTCTAGGTAAGCTAAAAAGTCTTGAGAATACGTCGGAAATTTATTAACAATAGAAATATCATTCAAAACTGTGACCCTCATCCAAGACTTGGATAACACGTCACATTGATACCTATCAACTTGCCACCGTTATTCACGACGTCCCCTACAGAAAGTCTGGATTCGGTGTATTCCACACAAGGAAGTCAACAACGAAAGGATCGGGGCTCTTTAATTATGGCTTAGTATGACAATGATTGACTTTAGTGGTTTGGTTGCTTGAATTCGCATAACAGGATGGTTAGGAATATGAAAGCTAACAACCTTACGAAAAGCTTGATGAGTAGTTAACCAATCAATCCCTAAAATCACATCAAATGCAAGTATTTTCAAAGAGATAAGATCGACAGGTAACGTGACAGTGTTGATTTGAATCAACAAGATTTATAAACAGTAGAGGTAACGAAGGTTTCTCCTAATGGAGTTTCAACCGATAAGTCAAAGTCTAATTTCTTTGGGGTCAAATTTAAACGTTGAACGCAAGCAAGAGAGATAAAAGAATGGGTAGAACCGGTATCTAACAAGGTATAGACTTCGCAAAAATTTATAATTAACTAACTTGTCTTAACTTCGTTCGGGTTACTTTCGTTTTTGAAGTCACAAAAAACTTTTTCACGAAACCACCGACTTTGTTTTGTCAGTATCCGCCTTTGGTGTCATCGTCTGGTGGACTTGACTTTGGTGCACGCGACAAAATTAGGCTAGGTGGCCTTCTTTTCCAAAATTGTAACATGCTTTGGATTTGCATCACGCGATTTGATGATATGTCCTCCCTCCGCATTTGAAGCATACAATTGGTGGTCGTTTTCCTTCTTTGAAAATGGGTGTTGGTGCTACTGTCATTTCATCATTATTGGACCTTCTCTTCTTGAAATTTCCACTCCTATTATATTGGCCATGATTACCACCGAAGTGGTTACCATTCTTGGCATGATAATTTCCCCCATGATGGTTATCATTGTTCCGATGGCCATTGCCACCGGTACGATTATTATCGTGTTGTTGGTCGTTGTCTTTTTGTTGTCTTTGACTCATTATCGCTACTCCAATAATCGAGCCCTATTCACAACATCCGAATATAAACAAAGTTTGTGAGAAAATGAGGTATTGGCGTATATCGCGTTTCAAACCTCTTAGAAATATTCACGTCATTCGCTCCTCATTATCGACCAAATGGGATGCAACAGGGGATAACTCCACAAATTTAGCCTCGTGTTACGACCTGCGGTTATATTATTTTGCTCCAACTTGATAAAATCCACTTCCTTCATGAGACGAATACTTTCGGGAAAGTACTTGTCGTTGAACAGCTCTTGGAACTTCTCCCAAGACATCTTGAGTGCGTCGAGTCGGGTGAGTGCGTTTCTGATTTCCACCAATAATCATCTCTTCACGCAACATAAAGGTCTGAAAGGAACCTTTTGCTCTCGGAGCATCCCAAGACATCAAATATCTTGGTGATCTGCTTTAACCACGTCTCCGCCTTAAGTGGTTCTGGCTTTCCCAAAAACTTTGGTGGTCCCAGCTCCTTGAACTGCTTAGCGGTGACCAACCGTGGGTTGCCATTGTTTTCACCTGCATTTTGAACAAGAGTCTCTCTCGCATGATGTTGCATGAATTGCATAAAGCCTCTGAACATTTCATCGTTCATCATCTGATCGGTGTTGTTATTTACCTGAAGATTATTGTCTTCCTGTTGCACATTATCCTGAGTATTGATCGTTGGTGACTCAACTATCTCATGTGCTTCATTGCTGATCTCAACATTTTCAGATGCTATTTTCAAACACTGTCACAAAACAAGGGTAAATTGACATATCACATATTATCCATTTGCATCTCAATGGTTGGTTTTGCCCCTTCTTCCATTAAAATCTTATGCATACAATATGATGGACTAATTCCCCGAATATCCGCTATAGTCCACCCAATTGCTGTTTTGAACTCTCGCAGAACCCGTAACAGTTTCTCCTTTTGTGTGTCAGTTAATTCTGTCGAAACAATCACTGGTAAGGTGGCATCTTTTCCCAAATAAGCATACTGCAGATGAGATGGTAGTGGCTTTAATTCCAACACTGGTGGCTCTTCTATCGAGGGTTTGAACTTTTTACCTTCCGTTTCGGGCCTATCAAGGGTGTCGAATGATTGATTGCTTTTCCGAAAGACAGATGATGTATCTAACCATTTTGCATACTCAATATCCTCTTCAATGCCGCAGTCGTCTATCCCGAGCAAAATGGATTCAAGCGGGTCCTCCGAATAATTTCCACTGAACTTGTGATTAACCCTCCATGATATCCACCCGCATACACTCACCTTTTTCTTTCGGATAAGACATTGACTTGAATACATTAAAGGTGACCTGTTGATCTTCAACTCGCATCGTCAATTCACCTTTTTGCACATCAATCAAAGTTCTAACCGTTGCTAGGAATGGTCGCCCAAGAATGATTGGGATTTCGCTATCCACTTCACAATCCAAGATAAAGAAATCCGCGGGGAAGATGAATTTATCCACTTTAACTAAAACATCCTCAACAATACCTCGTGGATATGTAACCGATCGATCCGCCAACTGTAAACTGTTATTTGTCGGTCGTGGAGCCTGAAGTCCAAACTAGCATTGTGATGGGAGGCATTGTGATGGTTGTTTCCGGTTCTTTCTGCTCTAAGGTCTCATCTTGACGTTTTTCGGTGTCCACAATTTCCTCTATTTCACTTGCTGCGTTGTCCCTCTTTTCCCTATCCGTGACTATCTCTTGCAAATCCTTTCCACTTCGTGGAGAGTTCTGACCTTTACAATGCTTTCATCTTTGCGGATTTTTCTCTCGTGTCACTCGGAAGTGTTCAAGTGGTCGGTTATTAAGTCGTGTCTTGCTATCTCCCCACTTGATTTTCCAGATTCTTGATCGGCCTTTTTTGGCTTTGCATATTCAGCTCCATTTGATTCAATTTTTTTTCTTGTTCCTCGTTCTTTTTTTCAGAAGCTCTAATAAATTTTTCCAAGTCTTCTTCCAAACTTGATTTTCGCTCTGGTTGTTGTGTCTGATTTTGAAATCCGGATGTGTTTTGTTGTCTCGGCGCTTGAGCTTGAGCTTGAGCTTGATTGTTACTCCATGAAAACCCCAGATGATTTCTCCAACCCGGATTATATGTGTTTTGATTCGGATAAGGTTGGGTAGATCGACTATAACTCCTCTGCCAAACTTTGATTCGAATTTATGGCGCATTGATCCGTAGTAGCATGACCCCACACATAATTCACAAACCATCGCTTACTGTTGTGGGATGGTGGACTCCATGTTTCCATTTTCTTAGCTTATCGCGACCACTTGTCTTTGCCAATCTTGTCGTTGGATCCATTTCAAACTTTCCCGGTGTTTTCGGAGGGTTAGATCTAGTCATGGACCACTGATAGTTGTTGGTGGCCATTGTCTCTAACAGCTAATATGCCTCATCAAAATTCATAGACATGATCGCTCCCCCTGCTGCTGCATCAATAATGGCCCTCGTGGACGCGTGCAAACCATCACAAAATATCCCCAACTGCATCCACTGCGGAATTTCGTGATGTGGGCACTTACGGAGCATATCCTTAAATCTTTCCCATGCCTCATATAACGATTCTGAGTCAAACTGTGCGAAGGTGTGAATATCGTTACAGTAGTTTTGCCGAGCTTATTTAGTGGGAAAAACTTAGCTAGAAATTTTTGAGCTAAGTCGTCCCAAGTGGTGATTGAGACAGGAGGCAAAGAATGTAGCCAACTTCGCGCTTTATCTTTCAAGGTAAACGAGAACATCCTCAACTCCGGGTAGCATCTTCCCGATACATTGTTGAATTTGAAGGTGTCATGAAACTTCCAAGAAACTTAAGATATGCTCATTAGGATCATCTATCGAACTACCCCCAAACCGACATGTATTCCTCAGCATCCGAATTGTTCCGGTTTGATCTCAAAAGCTGCTTGCATTGATCGCCTACCCTAATACTTCGATCAGATATCCGTGACATTCGGCATGGCATAGTCCCTAAGCGATTTCAGTTCATTCCTTGCCATGTTCACTGGAATTTCTTGTTCTGCCAGATTTTCTTCCACAGGTGACCCCACACTACTCAACTGCAATTTTCGGAACTTCCTTTCGATATCGTACGTATAAGGAAAAAGTTCCTTTTTCGCCCTTGATCTAGTGTGCATACACTCGCAAAGAATTCCTGCAAATACAAGAAGAAAAAATAAGTAACGTTTTAATTAAGACCAAATTGATTATAACTAATATGGAATTAATATTAATAATGAAGTTCCCCGGCAACGGTACCAAAAACTTATTGGTTGATTTCACAATCAAAGCAAACATGCAAGTATACACGGTCAACAAGTAATAGAGTGATAAGATAGAGTGTCGATCCCACAAAGAATTCTAATTAATAAATTCCAACTACTAGCACTATATCAATTCAATTTTATTTAAACAACTATAAATTGTGATTTTTCGAATTAAGAAAACTAAATTAAACAATTAGAAGAGATTAGTCTAAAAGAAAGCAAATAAACAAAACTAAGATTTGATTGAATTTAGATAAATAAGGATTAAGACTCCAATATCCCCAATTATGAACTATAAGTCAATTATCCAATTATCCCAATTATTATGCCTACTGAATTGTTAACAGGAATTCTCCAATGCCAAAAGTCTTTTTCCAAGTGATCAATTGCCTTCTATTTAATCCAAATTAATCTTGCTATATTCCTATGCAAAACAATTGAATTAAATTCCTTTCAATCCCAATTCACTTATGTTATACACATGCGGTGAATGAATATTTCCATTCAATTCACAAACCCTAATTATTCACTTTGCAAATAACTAAGTCACATGATATCATGCCCGATTCTAACCCTAGAATTCCTCTTTCAATTCCTTACAGAGTATAAGGTAATTATTGGCGGATAATTAATCAATCAAAGACAAGGCAAGATAAACAATTCACTTCAACACAAATAATTAGAATAAATCAAATAATTAATTCATAGCCATAAAAGGTTCAATTGAAATCTTAATTAAAGAAATTAGTTCATGACGAAAATTAAAACCAACAATCTTTTGCAAATCATCCTTAAAGAATTACACAAATTGAAAGAATGAAGAAGAATAAACTATAAGTGAAAATCTTCAAAAACCCCTCTTGACTCCTTGCTCAGCCTCCAATTGTGTAGATTAGTCCCCTCTTTCAATTAAAATAACCTTTATATACTTCACTTGTTCAACCACAATACATTTCCAACTCAATTTTGTCACATAACCACCTCTTTAATGCAACTCAACCGACCAGTCAACGCGCGTCCCTAGTCAACCAAAATTCCGCCCCAGTACCCCGGCGCTGGGAAATGAGCATGCTAGAGCGCCCCAGCGCTGGATGTTCATAGTATTTACCAAACTGCCATTATTAGCTCAAAATTCCCCGATTTGTCCCTTTAGCTCCCGAATCTGCAAAATAGACACTATACACAGTAAAAAATGCTTCTACAAGACATGAAAACACAACAATTTATGCCCAAGTTTATCCAATTCATCGGTATATTACCCAATCATCAAATACCTAGCGCCCCGGTGCTGCAAATAGGCATGAAATGGGCGCCCCGGCGCTGGCCCCATTTTTGGAAATTTTCTGCTCCGACGTCCTTTGGAAAAATGGCCATAACTTCTTCGTTATAACTCCAATTTTGATGATTCAAGATATTCCGGAAAGAGGAGACATAGATCTACAACTTTCATTCTTTGAGTGTTTTGAAATAAGGTCCGGAGCAATACTCAAATTGGCTCTGAAGTGACTATTATGTAAATGGCAAGCCGAAAACGCGAATCTAGACACCCCCGAACGTCGATCCAAGTAACTTTTGTCCCAATTCCTACAAAATAACATAAAACATGCATGAATAGACACAAACACTTAAAATCAACCAAAAGATTAAGCTCAAACGCATTCAATTCATGGGTATAAAACTAACTCATCAATATCCAAACTCAAATGGAGTCCTTATCACAATTATTATCGTACTATTTCATAGAATAGTGAGGAGTACTATAGCCACCATCTTGGACCATCACTCCATTCCCCGACTAGTCCCGACTACATTCTCATTTCTTGAAGAGAACAATGAAAGCAAAAGGGTGAGCTCAACTAGCCTAGTAAGAAATATTATGACGATAATGCAGAATAAATTATTGTTAGCCTTCAACAGTGTTAAACTGATAATAAACAACAAGTTTAACTGCAGCGGAACAAGCAATCCATTAGAAGAGTCAAGTAGAGCATGATATCTACTATCTTTTATAATTTAAAAAGTTTATCATCAATTTTATCGCTGAGACTCAGCTCAATAAATAATCCACATCACTGAATTATCCATGTACTACGGGTCAAGGATATTCATTAGTATCACGTCCACGAATTATCCATGTACTACGGGACAAGGATATTCATATAATCACCAATGGTCATGATCATACCAACAACTGTCCATCAATACATTACGGGACAATGAGAACTTTTACCACATCATTTGTAACATTATGGGTCATGATTATACCGAATAATCCCTGGTCATAATCATACCAATCAACAGTTCATCTAGGCACTACGGGCCAAAGATAACTTTCATCATAATATAACCATAAGGATGATGACAATGATATAAGAATTCAATTAAAAAAAACCAAATGATAAATTTTTAAAGATTTATAATTTAATTTATCCAGAATTTAATAATGTCTAAATTATCAACATGATACTGCTTTGTGGAGTAAAATTCAAGAATAATATTGTATCAAAAATGATTTGGACAGAAAGGAAATCAATTTTTGTCATGAATATTACCCCGGGTGAATAGTACCCGAGTGAATAGTACTTTATGAATAGTACCCCGTGAATAATACTTCATGAATAATACTCCGACATGAAAAGCTTAAAATTTAACAAGAATATTTAGAAAAATATCCTTGTGAAACGATACTAGATGAAGCGCAAATTTCAAGTATATTCTACTAATTTCATGGAGTATAGAAGCAATACTTTAACAAATGAGTGTAAAATTAAGAATACGAAACGAAATAATATTACTCACATACTACAGAGTATGGAAGAAAATATTATTTCTTACGAATACTAAACAAAAATAATATCCCTTACTTTAGTAGAAGACTAGATACTGCAATAGTAAAATAGCATAATACTATTCTTCTTCCTCTCTATAGTTTCTCTCTCTATAATTGCTCTTGTGAGTCTTAGTAAATTGGTGAGAATGAAAGAATAAATGAGCTTCTATTTATAGAAAAACATAGTTTCGATAATTACACGTTTAGGGGCTCGAATTATTATAGTATAATACCTTCATCTTTACCTCAAATTTTAATTTAGTTATTCAAGTATTATCAATCTTGCACAACCTCCCCTAATAGTACATGCATGTGAACTAATAGTTCCATGCATGTGAACCAACAGTAATTTGCATGTGAACCAATAGCAATTAATTACTCATTTATCCGATTAATTGCCCATTTGGTCAATAATAACAAAACCAACAAATCACATAATTACATACTTTGAGGGTAATTGGGTCACGAAAGAATTAAAGAAAACTAAATGAACAAACATCTTTAATCAACACGAACTTATTCATCATTAATATTATAACTCGCAATATTTAACAACAATATCATTTTCAGTAAAGAGGGGGCTTTCCGATAAGGGTTTCTCCCTATCGGCGTGCAATTAGGTGACCAAACCCTTTTTCTCGACAGAACTTTCTAGACATCGTCAATAATGCAAATAATAATATGAATAATTTTGTTGTCTCAATTATAAATTTAATAATATAAAATATTATGCAAATGATACTGTGACAATAATTGAATTAATAATATGAGAGATACCATGCAGCAATTACTATGACAATAATTAAATAAAATTGAGTGACTTTTCACGTAAGCATCAATAATCAAAGATACTATACAATCTGGTAGCTACTTATGCAACCACGCCAGACATCGTATTTTTATTTTACCATCGGTATTTCAACAGTTTAACGATAACACTTGGCATACCATTTATTTTATAAAAGATATTTCGCTGGTTTTCTAACTTTGACAATACTTCCGTTGTGGGGTCCACCAATGATTGTGTCATCGTATCTAATATTCCCCGACCAATCGAATATTTTATAAAAACTTTCTTACTTTGCAATATTTATAAATATTACCACAACTATAACATTATATCAAATTCATAACATAATATTCAAAAATATATTTTGAGAAAAATTAATATTTATTCATAAAAGTTGGTGTGACGCCCCCAAAATAGGTATATATCACCTATTCTGAGTCGTCAAATACATGGTATGTAATACAAATACAATCTTTAATATACAACAAGAAAGTCATGAGTTTTAATACAAATATTGTCTTCTAGACAATATCCACTCTCGAATAAGTCCTTATTACATTTATTATCACACTATTTAATGTAATAATGAGGACTACTAATACTATCATCTCTGGACCGTCACTCCGCTTCCCCGATTAGTCCCCATTCGTTCTCATTTCTGAAGAGAAACGGTGAAAAAGAAGGGTAAGCTCAACTAGCTCAAGAAGAAATATTATGACTAAGATAATGCGAATAAATTATCATTAGTCTTCAACAATGTTAAACCGATAAAATACAATAGACATCAAGTTTAAGCTGCAGTTTAACATGCAATCCATTAAAAGAGTCAAGTAGAGAATAAAATCTACTATCTTTTATGATTTAAAAGGTTTTTCATCACTTTTATCATTGAGACTCGCTTTAATAAATAATCCACCTCATCCTCGCACTACTACCAAGGATATTCATAAGTATCACAATCACAAATTATCCACGACTTCTACGGGCGAAGGATATTCGTATTCATCAATGGTCATGATCATGCCAACAACTCGTCCATCAATGCACTACGGGCGAATGAGGACTTTTACCACATCATTTGCAACATTACGGTCATGATTACAATTGAATAATCCTCGATCATAATCATACCAAGTCCATCTATGCGCACTACTGAGGCCATAATGACTTTCAACAAAATATAAACATGAGGATGATGACAATGATATAAGAATTCAATAAAACAAGTTCAAGAATTAAATTATCCAGAACTAATAACGTCCAAATTGTTAACATGATACTTCTTTGTAGAGTAAAATTCAACAATGCTCGTAAAAATATTTCCACGAAAAGATCTTTGGATGAAGCCTTGAATATCAAGGATATTCCACTAATTTCATGGAGTATAAAGTCAAAACTTTAACCAACTCAATTATAATAAAGAATGGAAAAACAAAAGAAATCACCATGCATGCAGATTGGCATAAATAGGTTATTCCAATGAATAATAAATAATCGGAACCAGTCAAAATAACAATACATCGGGCGATGATATTCCAATGAGAATAATAAATAATGGAATAACAATGTAAATCACCATACATGCGGTGCTTATGATGACGAAAGTTATTCCAATGAATAATAAATAACGGAACCGTGTTCTAGGCGTAAAATGCACGAGCAGGATATTCCAATGAGAATAATAAAGAGGAGCGGAACCCAAGTCCCGTAAAACGCACAAACAGGATATTTCTAACGAATAATAAAGAATGAAATAATGTAAGAATTTCACCAAGTATAGGTAGCTTGGCGTATATAGGTTATTCCAATGTAATAATAAAGAATGGAATAATGTAAGTTCTCTTCATGAATACAAAAGAAATAATACCCTTTACCTTATAAAGAAGAGTACTCTAAATGAGAGGCGGGGATATACTTGAAGAAACTTGCATTACGCTTCAAAGCTTTCTTAAACGCTAAAGAAATACGCTCAAGATAAAAGAATAATTCTCTCTACGGTTTCTCTAGAGTTTTGAAAGAATTCAGTAAGAAATAATGAAGGAATGAGCTTCATTTATAGAAGAATGGATGAATAAGAACTAATCCATGAGCGGTAGATCGATTTACTTTAAAACGGAAGGTCCAGATTGGTTTACAATAAAATATAATATATTCTATTTATAATCTAATAAAACGAATAACTTTTAAAAGATTTTACTATGTAAACACTATCGCAGCACTATCAAATACTATGCATAATAAAATATAATATATTCTAATTATTTTCTAATAAAGCGAATAACTTTATAAAAGTATTATGTTTTATATAAAAGATTTTACTATTAGCTTTAATAAAACGAATAACTTTATAAAAGTATTCTGCTTTTTATATAAAAAGCTTTTCCTGTTTTATTACATTAATAATACTAATAAAACAAAACCTCATCATCATTATTATTATTCACACTATTAATCGACCGAATCGCTCCTGGAAAGAGGGGATTTCGAATAAGGATTTCTCCCTATTAGCAATTTAGTGTCCAAACCTCTCCTTGCGAAACTTCTGACATCGTTAATATTACAAATAATAATTTTAATAACTCGTCATCTCAATTATTGATTTAATAATATATAAAATATCGAATAATAATTGAATAAAATGAATGATTTCTCACGTAAGCATCGATAATCAATACCGTGTTACTTGCAACCACGCGTATTCTCGCATTTCTTTTAACACCGGGTGTTTCAACAGCTTAATCGGTAAAACTTCCATAGTTATTTTCATAAAAATATTTTTATCGTTTTTCTCGATCCGACAATAATTCCGTTGTAGGGGTCCACTTTGATGATTGTCTTAGTCATTTAATATTCCCTCGTTTAAAACGAATATTCCCCACCAATCGAATATTATATAACAACTTGCGTACTTTGCAAAATTTATAAATATTACCCACAACTATAACATTATATCAAATTTATTCCAAAAATGATAATTATAGAAAATTCATCTTTATTCATAAAAGTTGGGAACTTACAGTTGGGGTCTTATAACCTCCCATTCTTATGAAATTTCGTCCTCGAAATTGGGGTACGTACTTGGTATGTCGAAGATGTGATGATACCTTGACTTCATTTCAGATTCTAACTCTCAGGTCATTTCCTCAACATCGTGGTTTCTCCACAAAACTTTGACTTGATGTATAACCTTGGAGCGTAGAATATGTTCCTTCTTATCCAAGATTTTAATAGGTACCTCTTCATACGTTAAATCTTCCGCTATCTCGTCCGATTCTAATTCAATAATGTGGTTCGGGTCTTTCACATATTTACGTAACATAGATATGTAAAAAATATTATGAACACGAGACATACTTGGCGGTAAGGCGAGTCTATATGACACAGTTCCTACTTGATCGAGGATTTTGAATGGCCCAATGGATCGAGGATTGAGTTTTTCTCGCTTTCCAAATCTTGTAACTCCTTTCCATGGAGCAACACGTAACAACATATGATCTCCAACATTGAATTCCACGTCCTTTCGATGAAGATCAACATAACTCTTTTGTCGATCTTGTGAGGTTTTTATACGTTGCCGGATCATTTGAATCTTTTTCGTTGTCATGCGTACCAATTCTGGACACAACAACGTTGTTTCACCCACCTCATTCCAAAGATCTTCGGAGAGCGACACTCAAGGTCCCATACAACGCCTCGAATGGAGCCATGCCAATATTTGCTTGATAATTGTTGTTGTAGGAGAATTTCACCAATGACAAGAACTTGTCCCAACTTCCTTTGAAGTCAAGGACACACAGTCTTAATAGATCTTCAAAAGTTTGAATAGTGCTCTCCGACTGTACGTCTGTTTGAGGATGGTATGCCGAACTAAATCGTAAATCCATGTCCATAGCTTTCTGCAAATTGACCCAAAACTGTGAAGTGAATCTTGGGTCTCGATCAGAAACTATGGATACTGACATACCATGCAGTCTTACAATCTCATTTATGTATATACGAGCAAGACGTTCAAGTGAATAAGTTTCTCGTATAGGTAAGAAATGAGCACATTTGGTCAAACTATCGACAATGACCCAAATTGCATCTATGTCTTGAGAAAACCTTGGGAAGACCAGTAACAAAATCCATGGTAATGTGCTCCTACTTCCATTCTAAAATTTCAAGTGGTTGCAATGGACCTTTTGGCACTTGATGCTCCGCCTTGACACGTTGACAAGGTAAACACTTTGAGATAAACTCTGCTATCTCTCTCTTCATATTGCTCCACCAAAATGTATGTCAAAGATCACGATATATTTTGGTACTCCTATGATGGATTGCAAACGGTGTGTTGTGCGCCTCCATCATGATTTTATACTTTAAGTCAGAGTCGTTAGAAACACAAAGTCTGGAGTTGGCTCAAAGTATTCCTTCTTCATCGATTCTTGCTTCCGGAATAGAACCTTCTTGTACTTTCTTCCTCATATGCATCAGCTCCAGGTTTGTAGCTTGAGCAACTTTAACTTTATCGATTAAAGTCGGTTCTACTCGTATATTTGTCATCATCACGTGGGTCCCTAGAGTCTTTATCTCTATCTTCATCCTTTGTAAGTCATACAAAATGGGCCTTTGCGTTGACAAAATGACACTCGTTCCCGCATATGATCACGCGTCAGCTACCACGTTCACTTTTCCAGGATGGTATTGAATGGTATGATCGTAATCTTTCAACAGCTCGAGCCAACGTTGTTGTCGCATGTTGAGTTTCTTTTGGGTGAAGAAATATTTGAGACTTTTATAATTCGTATAGAACTCCACTTTCTCTCCATACAAATAATGTCTCCAGATCTTTCGTGCGAAAATGACTGCTGCCAACTCTAGATCATGAGTAGGATAATTCCTCTCATATTCTTTGAGTTGTCGTGAGACATAGACTATTCGAATATTCTTTGATTTGATCGTGAATAGTATTTCGTGAATAGCCTATGCCTCACGACAAGTCTCAAAGAATATGAGAGAAATTATCTTACTCATGATTTAGAATTAGAAGCAATTATTTTTGTACTAAAGATCTAGAGACATTACTTGTATAGGAAAAAAGTGGAGATCTAATTAATATTCTTCAAATGCTCGAATTAATATTCATTTTCGATTAATAAATATTTAAGTTGAGTAAATTTTTTTAAATATTATTTGAATTCAAACATGAATTTAAAATTTCGAATTGAATTCGATGAATTGTTTGTTGGTTTCGGTTAGACTGGACCTTACTTATCCCTAACATTCCTCTAATGATAGCGTGTTAGAAAATTTACAAACTAGACCCGATTGCATGAGCCCGGCCCGTTATTTTATATAATTGTGTTTATGATCTTCCCCTTCCCTTACGGCTAAATTCATCATATCCGCGTATCATCAAGAAATATTAAACCCTTGCAAAAATTCGGATAACCATAACCTAATTTGCAAAGCATCTCAATTGCATTGTATAACTTGGCAGGGTTTTGGATGATAAACTTCCCTGATTTGATCCGTTCTTCACATCCAGTATCACAATGGGAGCAAGCAGAAAATTGCAGGGCGAGATCGATAGAGTTCTGAAGAAGGTTCAGGAGGGCGTTGATGTATTTGATAGCATTTGGAACAAGGTTTTTTGTAGTTTAATTTTTCTTATTTGATTCGAAATCAATTTCGCAGTTCGATTCACTGATGCATGCTTTGTTCTTTAGGTTTATGATACGGACAATGCCAATCAGAAGGAGAAGTTTGAGGCGGACTTGAAGAAGGAGATTAAGAAACTTCAGAGGTACAGAGACCAGATAAAAACATGGATTCAATCAAGCGAGATCAAAGATAAGAAGGTTAGTTAAAGTTTCAGTTATCATCTCAATTTCAGTTTTATATATTTATTATATATATATATATATTATTTTTTATTTCTGCTAATTTAGAGGGATGGATTATTTGAAAAGAAAAAGAAGAAAAAGAAAATCTTTATGCACAGTGTTATATTCAGTCAGTAGCAATTTTTATTTAGGGAAAAGGTAAATTCATATACTAGAAAAAGAAGTAGTATAAAGTTTTATGTTTGTTTTGTGATTCTTTCTTAATAAAGTAGCTATATTCATGACAGACTTTAATTTTTATCTTACTTATCATGTTTGGACTAAAATTAAATTACTTGGAGATTCCTCAGATAAATATTTTGAAAGCTTGTCTAAAGGGTTAAAAACTTGGGTAAAGGAAATAATTACCTCTGAGCCAAACACCTTAAAAACTCTTACAACTTGTTTGTGATTTTTTCGGATAAGGAATCATACAGAATTTAACTTATGAATGACTTTCTTAGTTTTGTTAGTGCGTTTATTGAGAAAAATATAATAATTTGCTTATCTTACGTTTTTGAGTTGGTGAGGATAATGAAGGAAAGTAAGTATTCGTATATTATTGCTATTATAAAGTAGAGTTGAGTTATATTATTACTATTGCTCCCTTAAAAAATGTGAGAAAGTTGACAAGTACATGCACGAGGGACATGGTGGTCAAATTTTTTATGTTTTATAACTCGGGGCATTTATAGAATAACAAAAACTTCAATAAGTCCATTTTCTTTTCATTTGTTTTCCTACTATTTTGTTTAAGAAAATTTCTAAGGAAAGTTGGGCATAATTTTCTTTAGCTTTCCTGACCTTTTTTTAATAACTTACCAACTTTATAAGACTTGCAAACATGGGATTTCTAAGAACAATTGCAATTTTTCTATCGTTTCATTAGTATTAAGTCTATAAATGAAGTAGTGTACCTTGGAAAAGCCTCATGGAGCCAATAAAAGAGCAAGTTCAAGAACAATTAAAACCAAAGTGGACACTTTTTCTCTCTTGGCACCCAAAACAACCATTCATATGATCCACCACCAGCAATGGTGACGGGGACGACATTCCCAGGGTTGAGAAGAAGTTTATATTTATTTTATAAAAATTTTATTATGTTTAATTGGGAAAATTGATGCATGTAATTATAGGGTATTTTAATCATTTTGTACATACTACTCTTTTTTCCCAAGTAATATTGGAGTTTTGAGTCTCTTTAAATAGTGTGATGTAATCACCACAAAGATTATTATTCAACAGATTATTGACTATTTATATTGATTGAGCTATGACTATTATCCTCTCTTTTGCGGTTGAGAGAACTTGTGGTGGCAAAGTGTGGAGCCTCACCTAAGATATATATCATTGAGGTAGTGAGGTGCGGAGCCTCACCCAAGATATAGATCATTGGGGTAGTGAGGTGCGGAGCCTCACCCAAGATATAGATCATTGGGGTAGTGAGAAATGGAGCCTCGCCCAAGCTAATTTCAGTTATTTCTTTTGTTTATCTTTGTTCCAAAAACTTGTCCGGCATCATTTTGGTATTACAATTTCTCCATAAAATATTTAAATATTGGGAGATCTTGAGTTTGGAAAAATTAAAAAAAGCAAAACTTGTTCATTGTCACTGTTATTCTACTGTTCATCATCTATTTCTATTGTCATAAATAGGATAGAGAATCAATGTGACACCCCCAAATCCGGTACTTCCATTTCCACAGGATTTGGTGTTCACTGTACAAATATCGTCTATCTATCTACCCCTAAATAAATGCAAACCATGCAATAGATAGAAATAATAAATAAATCTCCCCTTATGGGTTACATCAACTGCATAATAATAAAATCTCAGGTTACTCTAGCCTTAAACATCTGTGCGGAATCATAAACAAATAATAAGTCTTAAGTAACATCAAGTCTAATTATCATTACATAATCACATAAATAATAAGTCTTCATTACTTGCTAATCTTGCTCTTGCCTTTACTAGTGGAAGGCTCGTCTGCTCTTTCGTTCTTAACTGCAATGTTATTATTACGCAAGAGTGAGCACGATTGCCCACAAGTATAACAATATAACAATGAATAATAACATGCGAATAAATTAAAGACTTCTAAAATAGGAATTTAGACATACCCAAACATTGTAATGCACAAATAACTAATACTCAACCCTTCTAGCATGTTTTTAACAAGTTTAAACACATAATTTTCAGAAATCAAACATGAAATTTCACTGTTCTTGAAGTTTTTGAAGGTTTTGAACAAAAACATAAAATCTAACACTACGGATTCGTTATAAGACCAAATCCAACCATTCAAGTTTTTGTTTTGTTAGTTTTAGCATGCATAATCATATACAAGTGGAAATTTTACGAACAATTTATGTTCGACATATTAAAATTTTGTATAAGGCCATATATAACCATATTACATACACTCTGCAAATTTTTGAAACAACAAGTTATAATATTATGAAACTTATGATATGGAAATCTATAATATATAGTAACAACATGTTATACTACCATATTATCACATATACATTCACATAATCAATACAATCTCCAACTACAGAGATTTTACAGAAAATTTGAGAGCCATATTATAAAAATTTAACAACATAAATAATAATGGGTTGAAGAATTTACTCATAAAGAGTGTGAATAGGAGAGATGAAACCTTCACAATCAATCATACAACTCACAATTCTCCCAAAACTCTTAATTCTCTCTCTGTTTCTACTTTTCTAGACTTGGGCAATAATAAAAATAAAAGAGAAGACGTATACTAAATAAGGAAGACTGACGCGTTGTGGAGGTCAGTTACCTATCATGGGTAACTGCTACCAACCTCCTTTAGTGCCATGTTTGGCTAGTTAGAATAGATTTCAAAAACCATTAATTTAATAAAACCTTTATAATATAGTTTGGAAAATGTCACACCCCTTTATAAATAAATTCAATATCTTATTTAATTTACTTTAAATAAAATATAATAATTTCTCATTAATTCACATAGTCACATAATTAAATTTCTCCTTTAATAATAATGTCAAATTAATAAATCTCTAATTAATTATTAAATTAATTAAAAAAATAACATTAAGCTTATTAAATATTTCTTTCAATACAATAAGCTCACATAATCACATACTTCGAATAATAAAAATTCTCCACATTAATTTAATAAATATAACACATATAATTAAATTAATCTACCACAACTTCATCAATTAATTATTTAATCTAATAATTAATTCATTGAAAAAAATATTTATTCACTCCAATAAATATTAAAAATTAAATTACAAAATCTCGGTTATCACATCTTTTCCCTCTTAAAATGATTCTGTCCTCAGAATCACAACTTAACAATTCGTCCCGTTACATTCTCCCCCGTTACAAAGATTTTGTCCCCAGAATCGCTTACACATAAGTTAAGTAAATAAATGAGGATAATTCGTCATCATATTCTCTTCGAGTTCCCACGTAGCTTCTTCAGCGTTGTGGTTCCTCGAAATTACCTTAACAGAAGGTATGACTTTATTTCTCAGAACTTGTTCTTTTCGGTCGACAATTTGAACAAGAATTTCTTCGTAAGATAAGTCTTTGTCGAAATGTAGGGGTTCAAATTCAATCACGTGCTTGTAATCGGGTTTGTAGGGTCGTAGGACTGAGACATGGAAAACGTTGTGGACATTCTCTAGAGCTGGAGGTAAGGCTACCTCATAAGCAACTTCTCCGACCCTTCGTAGAACTTCAAAGGGTCCAATGAATCTTGGGCTTAATTTCTTTTTTTTTCCGAATCTGATCTTTCCTTTCCAGGGAGAGACCTTTAAAAACACATAACTACCTGGCTCGAACTCAACATTTTTACGGTGTGGATCGACGTATTTCTTCTATCTGTCTTGAGCTGCTGTCAATCTTGTTCGGATCACTTTTACTATTTCTGCTATTTGTTGTACCAATTCCGGGCCAAGTAATTGTCTTTCGCCAACTTCATCCCAAAGATAATGAGTTACGCACTTTCACGCCATATAACGCTTCATAAGGTGGCATGCCAATACTAGCGTGGTAACTGTTGTTGTAGCTGAACTCTACGAGCGGTAGATGGTCATCCTAATTTCCTTTAAAGTCGATTATACAAGCTCTTAACATATCATCCAATGTCTGAATTGTTCTTTTACTCTGTCCATCTGTCTAAGGGTGATATGCCGTGCTCATTCTCAACTGTGTACCCATGCATTCTTGTAGACGTTTCCAGAAGTTCGACGTAAAACGCGGATCTCTATCAGAAACAATTGACACCGGAACTCCGTGCCTTGAAACAATTTCTTTCACATATAACCTGACCAACTGATCTAAGTTGAATCTGATTTTGATCGGAAGGAAGTGTGCGGATTTCGTCAATCGGTCAACAAAAATCCATACTGCGTCGTAGCCTTTCTGAGTTGTCGGTAGGCCAACCACGAAATCCATTGTAATATGTTCCTATTTTCATTCTGAAATCTCTAAAGGTTGTAGTAACCCACTTGGCCTCTGATGTTCTGCTTTAACTTTCTGACATGTCAGGCATTTGGCAACACATTCTGCAACCTCTCGTTTCAAATTTGGCCACCAAAAATATTGTCGAAGTTCTTGATACATCTTGGTGCTGCCAGGGTGAATCGAATATCTTGAGTTGTGAGCCTCGCTCAAAATTTCTTCCTTAATCTCGCCATCTTGGCGGTACCCAAATTCTATTCTCAAATCTCATTATTCTTCCTTATCCATCTTGAATCTTGATTCGGTTCCTTCGGATATCTTCTTTTTCACCGATTAACATTCGTCATCATGAAGTTGAGCCTCCTTAACCTGTATCGAAGAGAGAGTTGTACTAGATTGCATCCGAAATAACTTCTCATCGACCTCTATAGGACACTTTACTTCTAATTCCACTTCTTCCATTGCTTAAATTAACTCCTCCCTGTATGGTGACAACATCGGTTTCTTCCAGGCCCTTTCTATTTAAGGCGTCGGCCACTACATTTGCCTTTACCCGGATGGTATAGAATCTCACAATCAGTAGTCCTTAATTAACTCCAACCACTTTCTTTAGCATATTCAAGTCTTTTCGTAAAAAATATATATTTGAGACTCTTGTGATGCATATATATTTCACACTTCTCCCGTAGAGATAGTGCCTCCATTTTCAAAGTAAAAACATCACAGCTAACTCCAAGTCATGGGTCGGATACCCCTTCTCGTAATCTTTCAATTGTCGTGATGCATACGCAAATGACTTCTGCTTTTGCATAAGCACACACGACCAAGTACTTTATGCGATGCATCATTATAAACCACAAAATTTCTGTGTCATCCGGAAGAGATAACATAGGTCTTTGTCTCAACCTCTTCTTTAATTCTTGAAAGCTTTCCTCACACTTATCTCTATCCAAACAAATTTCACCGATTTTCTAGTCAAATTAAATCAACGGAGTTACGATCTTGGAAAAATCTGAATGAATCTTACGTAATAACTTTTGCCAATCCAAGAAAATCTTCTTACTTAAGACGGCGTTTTGGCTAATCCCGATTAATCACACCTTTGACTTTGGAGGATCCACCAAAATTCGCATCCCTATCGATCACATGTCCAAGAAATTGTACCCTTTCAATCCGAATTCATATTTCAAAATTTAGCGTCTGACTTCTCTCTTCTCAACGTCTCTAATGTCACCTCAAATATTCTTCATATTCTTCCTTGGTTTTCGAATATACCAAATGTCATTTATAAATACTACTACTGAATTTGTCCAAAAATGGCTTGAACACTCCATTCATTAAGCCCATAAATCTTTGCGAGGAGCATTTGTTAGACCAAATGACATTACCGAAAATTGTAGTGGCCAGTAGTATATGTGTTACGATCTCAGCTATCTTGATGCGTCCTCCGGTCTCACCTTCAGTTGATGATAACCACTCAAATCTATCTTTGAAAAGTATCTTGCTCCCTTTAACCGGTCGAACAAGTCGTTGATTCACGGTAATGGATATCTATTCTTAATCGTGACCTTATTCGGTTCTCTCAGTAGTCTATGCAGAGTCGCATTGTTCCATCCTTCTTTTCACAAATAAAACCGTGGCCAACCCCCGGTGATACGCTTGGTTGGATATACTTCTTGTCGAGTAATTCTTGTAGTTGGACCATCGGTTCCTTCATTTCTCTGGGGTGTTATTTGATGCGGTGTCTTTGATATTGGGCCGTTCACGGAGCCAAATCGATCACAAATTCAAGCTGCTTTCTATCCGGAGGAAGTCACGGCAAATCATCCGGAAATACGTCTGCGAAATCTCTCCACTTCTCATCTATTTTGGATTCTCTTTACGACTATCGACTATGTAAGCTAGATATCCTACATGGCATTGCCTTAACAACCTCCCGCCTGCATCATCATCGGACAACTTTCGTTTGTCTAGGCGACTTCTTTATGATAAAACACAACCTTTGGCGAAGTCATAAGGTTATCACGCTTCTTTTGGCGTCGATTACCGCCTCACAATTGGATAGCAGGTCCATACCCAAAATAACGTCGAATTCTCCAAGTCGAATAGGGATAAGATCTACGTTCATGATATTACCCTTAATATCCACTCTACAGTTCTTATGCACATACTTAACATGGATTATTTCTCTATTCGCAATTTCTATGTTCATAGGATATTCTAACCATCCTTAAGCAATTCTAAGTTCTTAGCAAAGTCATCGGATATAAATGAGCAAGTAGCACCTGAATCAAATAATACATAAGCATTAACTTTATTGATCGGAATGATACGACACCACATCGCGAGATTAAGACTGCATCCTCATGTCTTATCATGTTGAATGTTACGGCGGTGGTTGATTCGATTGGTTGCGATTGGTCTGCGATAGTCGAGTGTTTCCACCGATATTTCCTCTATTTCCTCCTGAATTCGTCCCTCCAGATCCCTTTTTAGGACAATCCCTTGCAAGATGGTCCTTTGAGCCACAAGTGAAACATGCGCCCTTCTTCGGGTTTGGACAATTTGGTGCTATGTGGCCTTCCTGACCACAATTGTAGCACACTCGCTTCCCTTTCATGCAAACTCCCAAATGAGTTTTTCCGCAGGTTGGGCACGCTTCGATCTTCTTCTTCTGTCTTCCTTGTTGACTTCCAGCTGACGAGTTATCAGACCACTTCCTCTTCTGATTATGGTTACCCCCAGTACTACTTCCACCAGTCTTGTTATTACTTTCATTCTCACTCTTTTTCTTCTTCTGATCTTGATTATATTTCGTTACCGCATCGCTTCCACCCTCAACGAGTATGACCTTTTCTAACACTCCAGCAAAAGTGTTCAATTGAAACATTGACACTTTGCTATACAACCAGGGCTTCAGTCCCTGCTCGAATCGTCTTGCCTTCCTCTCATCGGTATGCACTTGGTATGTGGCGAACCTAGCCAACTCGTTGAACCTTGCCGCATAATTAGCTACTGTCATACTCCCCTGTTTCAACTCTAGAAACTGAACTTCCATCTGATTTTGTGAACTGGTCGGAAAGTATATCTCGAAGAATATCTCTTTGAATCTCTCCTAAGTTATTACACCTTTACATCCCGTACTTTGTTTGCACCTTACTGACCAACGGCAGGACTTGACATAAACATTGCATCTGAGGTTTTTTTCGATCTTCCCTTACTTCTAGCGACATCGAACACCTTCTCCATCTCCATCACCCAGGTTTGAGCTTCGATTGGGTTTATGGAGCCCTTAAACTCTGGCGGTCCCACCGCCTTGAAATCCTTGAACGAGGTGTTTGGTGGAGCTTGAGGTTGATTGTTAATTGCTCCGGCTAGTAGGTTCACCAATTGCCGAATGGGTTAACATTAAGCGCCGTTGTTATTCATTGGTTCCTCTTGTGCTTGTTGACGGTTTTGTCTTCTTCTAGGCGGCATATTTCTGTTAAGAACATACGCTTATTAGGTCTTTATTCAATCTCTTAAACATTTAGGGCTTAACTAAAACATTTAATCATAATTCACTTAACACATCAATTCAAATAAACTCTGACATTTTCATTCAAATTCAAAAGTTTTAACATCATAAGATAAAGATCACCGCTATTTTACATCAACTATCCCGAGATAAAGAATCTACTCTTTAAAACATCAAAATATTCCTTTGTTTATAACACATTCATTTACATCATTAACTTCAATAGTTTTCACATAATTAAACTAATACTATCATCGCTCTATTAAGGCTATGGATAGCCTTGCCACGTTCCTCTTCCATAATATGGGACATAGTCCTGCGATCAAGCATATCGATGGTAGACCTTCAAATTGGATTGGATACTTCATAACTTTCGATCTGGGCGCATCCATTTCATTGTGAAGTGTAGAGTACGTCTCCCCAAGCTTAAACTTCTTTGCGACAATCCTCTTACTCGCGAGATCGGCCGACGCGACTCTCTTACCCGACCCTCCTCTGCTAATGCCGATCTTTTTGAGCTCTCTTTGGATCTTTCTTCTTCTATTTTCTTGGTCTTATCCTCGGTTTGACCCTTCTCGTGAACCAAATCCCACTCCACGCTTTTCCTAAACATGTGTGAAGAGTCACAATTTCCTCATCCTTACGCTTTCGATGGTACTCTGCTTTGCATAATGAGTTCTCTCCTCGGCTCTGAATGGTGTCCTGCAACTCTATGTTATGATCATAAAGTGCATCATACATCTCAACATCAATGGAATTCGGTGGCTCCTCTTCTCTTCCTCATCGTAATCCTCCTCCGATCAGTCTCGGGCTCATGCTCCCACAACAACAGTGATCAGCGGAGATGGCTCTCTCTGTACTGCTGCTCCCTGACAACATGAATGTCTCGAGGCTCCTCCTCTGTAGTACTCGGGGTTCCTCCTCTCCAGCTTCGACTAGTTCCTCCAACATCCGACATCCCTGACAACAAAATTTTTAAGTTTTAGTTACTAATCCGTGCTAGTGAACACATAATTTAACACATTATAAAGTCTTTTATTATCTTTAATGAATTTAGAAATTCATTTCTTAGAACTCGATAAGAGTTTACCACCACTATGTTCTCGATCTCCCATAAAGGCTACTACCTAAGGTTGTTCCCCCACCTAAGGTTCATAACCTCGACTTTGATACCATCCTGTGACACCCCCAAATTCGGTGCTTCCATTTCCACGAGGATTTGGTGTTCACTATACAAATATCATCTGTCTATCACCCATAAATAAATGCAAACCATGCAATAGATAGAAATAATAAATAAATCTCCCCTTATAGGGGTTACATCAATTAATATAATAATAAAATCTCGAGTTACTCTAACCTTAAACATATGTGCTGAATTATAAACAAATAATAAGTCTTAAGTAACATCAAGTCTAATTATCATTATATAACCACATAAATAATCGGTCTTCATTACTTGCTAATCTTGCTTTGCCTTTACTAGTGGAAGGCTCAAATGCGCTCTTTAGTTCTTAGCTCGCAATGTTATTATTACGCAAGAGTGAGCACGATTACCCACAAGTATAACAATATAACAATGAATAATAACATGCGAATAAATTAAAGACTTACGAAATAGGAAACTCAACTTTTGAATCAAGAATGAATAACGAGAGACAAAAAAAGAACTTTTGAGGGTCATAAGACCTTGAACTATGTCCTAGTTGTCAATGTGTTTTACTTGAAACTTTTAACGATCATAAGACTATGGACTCTTCTTCTACGTATTTAGGGGATCAACCCTTAGTACCATCTCATGCACCTGATATCTTAACGCTAAAGCATAAGTAATCCCCTATACAAGGTTGTTCATCTTAGTTTGACATTAGAGTCCGCACCAAAGGAAGTTTGGTTTAGATAATTCATCGAGGGTTTTAAAATTTAGAACGCTTATCAACTATGGACTAGTCGAATCATTATGGGTTAAGCTTAGTCTAACAAGGTTTAACAACAAATGATAATTTAATTTGAATAACAATCTCATAGAAAGTATACAATAGAATAAGTATTGTATAATAGCATCATGCTTGAAAGATTAATAAACTTTGATATAACAAAACATCAATAATAATGAGAACTTGCTCAATGTAGAAAGGTGAATTTATCAACTTATAAAACGATAACAAGTTAGGAAACTTGCCTCGTGCGTAGATTAAACTTTAATTAAACTCGCTCCTTGATTTAAATCCTACATATCATTTACGTTCACAATACCAGTTAATTATAACGTACTAAACATCTCAAGTTCATTCTTTTTGTTTAACTCGAATTCATGACTATACTTAGTCAAATTACCATACTTGTTTTCACATAATATTATACTACACGAACAACAAGTTAATTACATAATCAACGATTCAATTAACATATAGATGTCTTCTTGACTTGATAAAAACTTATTTTAATATCTCATCATATGACTAAAACATTCTTATGTTCATTTGATTAGGTTACCATTATAGTCCCTAACATGAAACTATTAAAATGCTCATTCTTGGACAAACTGCAGAGTGGCTTTGTATTTCACCTTATAGTTCATTCTCGGCGTTATATGCGCTTGACCATCATTCTTGACTGGATAAAAGCTATTTGGTAGCGAAGCAATATGCTCTGATCGGTAGCAATGGCCAAACGTAAAACCTAAGCTGGAATTAAGTGAAAAATTGCAGAACATGACCAAAACACCCAATTAACATATTTTTGCACGAATTTAGACATACCCAAACATTGTAATGCACAAATAACTAATACTCAACCATTCTAGCATGTTTTTAACAAGTTTAAACACATAATTTTCAGAAATCAAATATGAAATTTCACTATTCTTGAAGTTCTTGAAGGTTTTGAACAAAAACATAAAATCTAACACTAGGATTCGTTATAAGACTAAATCCAACCATTCAAGTTTCGTTTTGTTCGTTTTAGCATGCATAATCATATACAAGTGGAAATTTTACGAGACAATTTATGTTAACATATTAAAATTTATGTATAAAGGCCATATGGCCATATTCTATAATCTGCAAATTTTTGAAACAACAAGTTATAATATTATGAAACTTATGATATGGAAATCTATAATATATAGTAACAACATGTTATACTACCATATTATCACATATACATTCACATAATCAATACAATCTCCAACTACAGAGATTTTACAGAAAATTTGAGAGCCATATTATAAAAATTTAACAACATAAATAATAATGGGTTGAAGAATTTACTCATAGCGTAGTGTAGATAGGAGAGATGAAACCTTCACAATCAATCATACAACTCACAATTCTCCCAAAACTCTTAATTCTCTCTCTGTTTCTACTTTTCTAGACTTGGGCAATAATAAAAATAAAAGAGAAGACGTATACTAAATAAGGAAGACTGACGCGTTGTGGAGGTCAGTTACCTATCATGGGTAACTGCTACCAACCTCCTTTAGTGCCATGTTTGGCTAGTTAGAATAGATTTCAAAAACCATTAATTTAATAAAACCTTTATAATATAGTTTGGAAAAATGTCACACCCCTTTATAAATAAATTATCAAAATCTTATTTAATTTACTTTAAATAAAATATAATAATTTCTCATTAATTCACATAGTCACATAATTAAATTTCTCCTTTAATAATAATGTCAAATTATTAAATCTCTAATTAATTATTAAATTAATTAAAAAAATAACATTAAGCTTATTAAATATTTCTTTTAATACAATAAGCTCACATAATCACATACTTCGAATAATAAAAATTCTCCACATTAATTTAATAAATATAACACATATAATTAAATTAATCTACCACAACTTCATCAATTAATTATTTAATCTAATAATTAATTCATCGAAAAAAATATTTATTCAATCCAATAAATATTAAAAATTAAATTACAAAATCTCGGTTGTCACAATCAATTTACTAATAAACCAGGTTTGGTAAAATTGCCTTAGTACCCTATTAGTTTTGAACACAAATTGGAAAACCTGAAATCAGTAACATTATCCAAGGCGCTCAGTTTGATCAAGTTATGTGTTTGCTGTTGTTTGGGTATCTTCAAAGTTTTGAATCATAAATTGTGAATGCTTGAAACTGAGTTGCATGACAGTTTCTTTAGCCTTAAGTTAGGACAAGATGTGTTGTAGAATGACTTAAGTTTATATGTAGTAATCATTTTACAAAGGATGATGATTTTATGGCTTGCACGCTTTTATATTTTCAATTATCTTATTTGCATCATTTACAATTACCACCAATATTTTTGTATTTCTAGTGTGCTGCTACATTAGCTGTTCTATTTGTCCCAGTTTATCCCATTACAGTCCTGTGTTGTTTAGATGTATTATTTTGTTGCATCGACCATATCGTAAAATCTTCATCTTATTAATATTTCTAAAGTAATGTTGAATTTGTTCATATTTTGGTTGTCTACTCCTTAATTCTGAAGTTGACGGTAGTTTTTTTTTGGTGACATATGTTGACATAGGTTAGTGCCTCTTATGAGCAGGCTCTGATGGATGCTCGGAAGCTTATTGAGCGTGAAATGGAAAGATTTAAGATATGTGAAAAGGAAACAAAGACGAAAGCATTCTCCAAAGAAGGTCTTGGTCAACAACCTAAAACAGTAAGCATTAGTGCACTACTTTGTTGTTATCCTTTGAATTGATTCTTATCAAGTATTATATTTTGAACATGTTAACGAGTTTAAACTTTGTTTTCATGATTTGATGGTTGAATGTTTCTAGTGTGAAAATATGAATCTTAAAATAAAGTATATAGGTTTGCTTTGATCTTTTGAGTTGACTTGATTTTACTTTGTTTATTATCTTGTGATAGGATCCAAAGGAGAAAGCCAAATCAGAGACCAGAGATTGGTTAAACAATGTGGTACGTAACATAGTTTTTACTTAACTAATTTAATGATAAAAAGAAAATGCTTATATATACTACTAAATGATATAAATTCAATTTTGAGAATTATACATGAAGATCATAAGACCCATTGTTGGAGGTTCCATAAGACCCATAGTGGTATGCATTAGCATTGGTGTTATTTAATTTTTATACGATTGTACTATGATATGCTCATCTTTCTTTGGATTATCAGGTAACAAATTGTGTAAGATATTATATGTCATTGAGTAGGTTAGCGAGTTGGAATCTCAAATTGATAGCTTTGAAGCAGAGATGGAGGGGCTGTCTGTTAAGAAAGGGAAAACGAGGCCACCAAGATTGGTTAGAGAAATGTCTTTCTCTCTCTCTCTGTCTTCCTTACTTCATTTTTACTGACGAATGAGCTTTTGTTTCACAGATACATTTGGAGACTTCTATTACTCGGCACAAGGCTCATATCATGAAGTTAGAATTGATTTTGAGGCTTTTGGATAATGATGAGTTAAGCCCTGAGCAGGTCAACGATGTTAAGGATTTCTTAGATGACTATGTGGAACGTAATCAGGTTCACTTAAGTCAACTTCAATTTCATTGCTTTGCTTCATTAGCCACTATTATGATTCAGCAACAATTATCCTGTTCTTATTGTTTGAATTTGAAGGAAACTTTTCCTATTATCTTTATTCTTTAGTGTGATCATTATTATTTACTCACAACAATAATTTAGGAGGATGAGTTAGATTTGGGTTCACTATTTTTTGTTATCTGTCTGTTTACTTATTAAAGGACGGCTGTTGGATTTTTTTTGTGTGGCACTGAAAAACTTAACATTCTCTTGTTGCACTTTATCTGTAGGAGGACTTTGAAGAATTTAGTGATGTCGATGATCTTTACAGCTCTTTGCCATTAGAAAAGGTGGAGTCTCTTGAAGATCTGGTTACGATTGGTCCCCCTGGAGTTAAGGTGAATTCTCTATGCCATGTCACTGTACTGCTGAATATTATTCTATTTTGTGAGTTGGTACTTTGTTTTGATTATTCTTATCTACTTATCATATGTACACTATATTTGCTTGACAATATTGAGATTTGTTTAACCTGATATTACCCTGTAAAGAAACCAAAATGCTTAGAGTAATGGACATTGAGTACTAGGTTGGGCTGGTGCCATGATTTGGTGAGAATCATGAGATGTTCTCCATTATTGTTTAATGTGGATGAATGTGGGTTATGAAATTAGTAGAAGTTATTGACTTTGATTAGCAACTTAGAATAATCAGACTTCCCCCAGTAATTAATAATTGTATTGATGATACCTTTTTTATGTTTCCATATCTCTATGCTCGTCTTTGTGTTTCATATGGTGTATGTGGTCTTGAGTCTTGTTTCCCCCCTCTAATGCACACTTTCATTCTGCTGTAAATACGATATTGATTAGCGCATAACTTTTTTTTAATAAAAAAATTTGCCTAATAACAACGGACCAAATGTTATAATCCATTGGGAGGCACACTTAAAAGTAAATAGTTTTTCTGTATTTCTAAGCATGGTGACATAACCTTGTTTTTACTAACGTAGGACACATGTTAAAGTCCAATTACCTCCCATAGAATTACTCAATTAACTTCTTTATGCTCATGTGTTCAGTGGAATAGCAACTTAGGACTTGAAGTGAGATCGGAAAGCAGCTTATATTACTGTTTTTCTTCCACTTGTTATCTGTATTGAGTGGACTTCTTTATACTAATATACTCATTCTTTTATATCACAAAAATCATCTCTTTCAATCTTAAAATGCTGCATATGTTTGAGGACTATTATGCCATATTATACTGTTGCCTAGGCAACTCTCTGTTGCTACCATCATGTCTGGAAATATGTGCCTTATAGGTGTTTAGCTTACATACTTGTCAAAAAAAGGTGTTAAGCTTACATGGTTTTGTGCTCTAGCACTTCTGTGTTATTATTGCATATAATTTATTTACACACACACACACATATATGTTATACTAGGTTTCTTATGTGGACTTAACTACACACATCTATATATATAAACAGCAGAATGCTAGAGAATGTTTCTTTAGAAACGAGGGACGTCTCGTTAGAAAGGGCTAGGTATTATGCAAAAAATATTCTGAGTACGAGATAGAGAAAAATGACATTTCTATTGTCTGCAATGCTGTCATTAATCTCCAGAACTCCATTATGTTACGCAATGCCAATGCGTCTCAACCAATTTTTGGAGTTTCCTTCATATATCTTTCAGTAGCTATAAGCAATGATTGCGATGCGTATTAGTATGAAAGTTGAATTTACTTAATTACTTGGTCTTATCTCGTTGTATACATTGGAAGGCTTGTATCTTATGGTATCTTTTGGATTGTTACCTGAACTTTAGGCCTCATGGAAGCCTGTTTACAATTCGGAGCGTCTCTTTGTAATCATATGAAGAGATGCGTTAAATGTGCTCTTCTATGTCAAGATGCTATTATAAAAGAGTAGTCTCCTTTTTCTGTTTCCGCAGGGTGTTGGTGCAACCAGTGCCGTTTTAAGTTTGAAAACCTCTTTGATGACATCTTCAGCTCAACCTCCGGTATGTTATCTCTCAGTATCTAGACTAGACGGTTTAATTTGGAGGTGATTTGTTTCAGTGTAGAGAAACTTTTTGGAGATTTCTTTAGTTTGGATTTGGTGCATCCTTCCAATTCAGGGATTTATTACAAGCTGGGAGTATCATGCGTTGTCGATTGAGTTATGACATAGTTTCTGATGACTTCTGGCCTCTTTTGATGTCATATGCTCCAAGTGTGTCCATTATTAGATATTCTTGCAGGGCCTGCCACAGCAGGGTTTCTGATGACTTCTGGCATGTACAAATAATACATGTCCCCTTTCTTTAAACGTTAATTTACAGAAAAATAAATACATTTTTTCATGTGTAAAATGTGTTCTATCTTTATTTTTTATTTACTTTAGCTGCTTTGCTGTGGTATTTTAGTATTGGATATAGGAATAGGAATAGGTTTCTGGTTTCATGGTTGGCCTTGGTGTGGTTCAAGAGTTTTTCAATTTATTTTTTTGATGTTTAAGCTATAATTATAGGTTTTGGTTGATTGAACTTTCACGCGGTTAGTTGGTTATGTTTATGGAATACAGATACTTGTATGATTTTGGATTAGGTAGATTTAGTTTACCATTTTATTTTACTTTGTTCTATTATAAATGTTGTCTGAATATGCTGCTTGCTGAAAGGATTCTGATTCCTATTAATTGGCCTTCTTGATAATCATTTGATTTTTTAAAGTGAATAATTACATGGTAAGCTGAATCTATTTTGTTTTTTTTGTTGACTTCTGCAGTCTCTTTCATAAATCACCCGTGTAAACTATATGTATTAAGCTACTACCTGTTAAAATATATGTATTAAACGACTAGCTGTTCTTCCTATATCTGCAACCTCATATTTCTGGTGCTTCATATAGATATCCTTTGACCCTTACTTTTTATTCCCTCTCTCTCACATGCACACACACTTGTACACACACACACTCTTGTACACACACACACTCCCACACACAGGCACACACTCGCACACACTCACGCACGCGCACCGACTCACACGTCTACATACTCACACACACACTCGCTCACTCTCACCTTCCACAATGTTTTTCATTATCCTTTTGCCTCATCTTCGCTTGTTCATGGATTGAGAATTCAAAATGCTTGGATAATAATGTCATTTTTTTTTCTGCATTAGCTCTTGTCTCATCACCAGAGATGGATGGATATCTTTTATGTTGGTGATATAAAATATTTAGAGGTCTTTCCATTGGCTTCATTAAGTTCACTTATAAGAAAGGAAGGAGATAAGGTGTGCCTATGCTGATTATATTTGAGTGGTTCTGCTGTGGTGTGAAATACACATATCTAGCAATCTAAGGCTATTCTATGGATGACTAATTTTAGAAAGGGTACTGCTTCATTCCTTAAAGGGACTTGCTACTTAGTTCGCAATCCTAATATATATTTTACTCGTATGCTTGTATCAGTGATCTTCATAAAAATATCCCTGTTCTTAGTTTCCTGTATTTGGTGTCTGTGTTTTAATGGAACTTACAGTAATTTGAAGACTGTTTGGTTCCTTCATGTCCAGGTTGTTGTGACATCGTCAAACCCACAGGGTTCTTCTATACAAGAGCAAGTTGAGGAGATGGCTTCACAGGACAGTAGCTCCGATATTGTTCCAAAAACTCCATCTTCTAAAAATAGTATTGTTGGTTCTTCCGCTCCAACAACACCAACAGGAAGCCATGCAACTGGTACACTGAATGCCACAGCTTATATTTTACCTGGTGTGTCTACTGCTTCAGCAATCCTTTCAGGTTCGACTTCTACTCGAGGGGTCTTGGAAAATGCCAGTACTATTTTATCTTCATCTCCCATAAACATAGCTATTCTGTCTAAGGAAGAAGATATTGCAAGCTCTCCTGGTCATAAATTATCCCCAGCTCTTTCTGAAACTGGAGTAAGGAGTGTTGGTAGAGGTGGTCTAAACAGCCCACTATCAACTAGTAATCTTCTAAGTTCTGGTGGCACAATTCCTAGTAATGGAGCTCTTGGTGTATTAGTTCCTTCGGCCTCTGAAATGGCAAAGAGAAATATATTAGTAGCTGACGAGAGACTTGGGAGTACTGGGATGGTGCAGCCTATGGTCTCCCCGCTGAGTAATAGAATGATGTTGCCACAAGCTGCCAAGGCTAATGATGGAATTAATTCGAGTGACAGTGGGAATGTTGGTGAGGCTGCAGTTATGGCTGGTAGGGTCTTTTCCCCTTCCGTAGTTCCTGGTATACAATGGAGGCCTGGAAGTTCTTTCCAAAACCAAAATGAAGCGGTATGTCAGCCTTGTTCTTCTGATTTGATTACTTGGGACCAGGTATATATTTTGGGATGTGTTCTCAATATGCAAAACAGATGCGCATGAAGATTCTTGTGTGCATGGTGTGTTCATCCATATCTTTGTATTCCTGATGGCATGTTAATATCTGTGATATTATTGATACAGATGCAAGCATGATGACTTGGTATCAGGAAATTACTGAATGACTTGTTTCAAGAAAATTTCCACCAAGTTGCAAGTTAGATTCTGTACATAAATTTTCATGAAAACAGATACTGCCTAGAACTTATTATTTTTTTTGCCAAGTAAAATTTATATCAGAAGTAAAGACAATTACAGTGGTTAAGGTGGTGTTTGTTTACCTCTTAATACCTCTCAACAGCTCTACATCTGATTCGGTAAGAGGGTAAAATTGTTTGATAAAATTTTGTTTGCCTTTTATAGCCTTTTAATCGGTAAAAGGAAGATATAAATCTAAATCATTAAGAGCTGCCTCTTAATGAAAATTTTAAATGTACGGAGTCTTTATAAATATTGTACTCCCTCCATTCCAAATTTTAAGATCATTATTGAGTTTTGAAAAGTCAATTTGTGATATTTTTAAATTAAAAGTCATTCAGATGTTTTATACATTTTAGTTACCAAACAACTTTTTAAGTTCAGATACTATTTCACTCACATGCTCTAATTTATTAAGATATACTAACCATTCAGATCTTAATTGTTCAGTTTTATCAAACACCACCTAAGGGGCATTCGGCATTCCCTAGAAAAAAATAGCAAAAACATCAAATGGAGAAACCCAACGATGTGGCTGCTATAACAATTGTAACAACACCAATCAGAACCAAGAAATAACTGTATGTTGGGAGGCCTTGTGGAAATGAGTGGAACTCTGCAGTCTGCATTTTACCAAGTACAGGATTTCTTTAGCCAGTATCTGTCAGGCAATTCTGGGTGCTCAGGATCAAAGATTCTAGCACTCCTCTCAGTCTGCCTAGATCTTCGGTTTCAATGGTTTTGATGGTTTCTTGTCAAATGTTTAGTGCTTGTACTCATCCATAACCCGTGTGATGTAATTCGAATCTGATATTTTCCCCTTTGTATTCTGTTTTGCTTTTGCTCCTCCATCCTTGCTTCCTTTTTTTTGATAGTAGATTATAACTTTCACTATCCAAGGCAACTTTACAATACAATCATATTTAAAGCTGGAAAATTTTCCTTTGAGAATCTTCTTTGAAAGAAGACTGTTGTGACAACTCATTCATGCCTTATATGTCAGATTTATGAGCCACACCTTCTTTTCTTAAAAAAGGCAAAAAAGAAAAAAAGTGGGCTTTGCTGTGCTATCCAATGCAAATAAAGGAGTTACTGTTAGTTTATTATATATTTTCTTGAACAGACTGTTTGATGCCTTTGGTGAACCGTGAACCTATAATGTGTTAATGTTGTTCTTTGAGGAAAGGGTGATATGTTTATAGATTCGCTATCCTTTCCTTGAGCAAGTTATTCTGTTTTGTGGAAATGATCTATTTGCATTTTCAGGGACAATTTCGTGGAAGAACTGAAATTGCACCAGATCAGAGGGAGAAGTTTTTGCAGCGATTCCAACAGGTGCAACAACAGGGTCAGAGTACCATGCTTGGCATGCCTCCCCTTGCTGGAGGAAATCACAAGCAGTTCTCGTCACAGCCACAAAATCCACTCATGCAGCAGGTGCTTTTCTGACGTTCATGAGCCCCACCTTCCCCTTGTTTTTTTTCTTTTCAATTTCTCGTGTGTATTTAATGATCTTATGTTTTTCTCTATCTTTTTGCCTCTAAATCAATTGGCAGTTTTTTCCTTAAAAAAATATAACCAAGTAAATTAATTGGTAGCTTTACTTTACCTTGTTTTTTGCTTTTTGGGGCATAGAGCCTGCTGATGTCTTAGAGAAATTAAACTTGTCTGTCAATCTTACAGTCTGAAGTTTCATCAGTCATGTGGTTAGAGCTGAGGCCATGAGAATAGAAAAAGCTAATTGTATTTTGGTAGATATTCCCATAATCCCATTCATCACCCTCTTTTATGTATCATATTGTTATCAACTTTGGAGGGTTTTAATCATGACAATCTCTCATCTTATGGTTCACAAATTTACCCTCCTTCCATTGCATGAACCTCATCCAATCTGTAATTGACCTACAGGATCTGATTAGATGATTCTCATAATTTTGTCTTTTGGGGGTCCTTTTTTTCGAAAGTGAAAATATATGTAGTGGCAACAAGGGGGTGCTACCCATGTACAAACGGAGCTTCAAAAAAGAATGAAAAACTGTGCCACCAAGACATAACATACATCTTGTTCCAAGGCTAACTCAAACATGAAATCAACAAAAGCAATAGATGGTCCAGGAAACATTTCATTCTGCCAGAAGAACACAGAAGGATCAAGATTAAGATTTGATGTTCAGAATAAACCGCACTCTTGCCAGATTTGATATGCACAATAGATTGCACTCTGCCAGAAGAACAGAAGGCTCAAGAATAAGTATTTGATATTCTTGATAGACCTACGTCTATTTTTCTCGGGGTCTTGTTCTTACCACACCTTCCTTTTGTTGGTGATTTTATCCCTTATTCCTATTAGTCTAGAAATAATGCATGTTTCCTATCATTATACTACTGGTTGCCTATCATTTTACTAGCGAAGTAATCTCATTGCATGACTTTTGATCATGTTTTCAGTTCAATTCTCAAAGCTCATCTGTCTCGCCTCAAGTTGGGTTGGGAGTTGGAGTCCAAGCACCAGGTCTTAATGCTGTCACGTCTGCCTCTTTACAACAACAGTCAAACTCGACTCATCAACAATCCACTCAACAGGCAATGATGTCATCTAGTCATAAGGATACAGGTATTTGTAGTTTAACGAAGAATGTATCTTCTAATATTTGTTTTTCTGGTGTTTATCTTCAACTCCCCCCCTAAATCAGGGTAAGGAGTAATTTAAGTGCATTCACCTTTGTAGAAGTTTTTTTGATTATGTTGAAACTCAATTGGTATCGAAGGCAGCCCATTATTTTTATGCAGTATCAAAACATGTTAATATGTTATAATTTCTATATAATGCAGAAGTTGGCACTGCAAAAATTGAGGAATTGCAACACCAGCAGACTCTATCTGATGATTCAGTTGCCGAATCTGCTATAAATACCGGTGTTGTCAAGAATCTCATGAATGAGGATGATCTAAAAGCTTCATATGCTTTAGATTCACCTGTATGTTTAATATCTCTAGTTTCTTTTATTATGTTTCACAGCTTGTGCAACTTACTTTGTTTAACTAGCGGTTCTTACAGATTATTTGTTTACTTTTGTATTTTCATTTTGTATGGTTCTCCTTTTCTTTTCTTTCTTGGTGATAGATATTTGGTCTCAGAGTTGCTTGTTATAAATAGGTGCCTAAGAGATTTTGAGTGGGGATTAGGCATCTGGTTTTGATTATTTGTCGACTACTACAATTATTTCACAATTGAAAGGAACCAATTTGGATAACATTTCATCCCACTTGTGCATGTTGAGAATTTTGTAGTTTTATGAGCCTGTTTTATAGGCTTTTCAGAATCCTAGTATCACCTTTCATAATCAGTAAGCAGATTTCAGTTGTCTGGATTATAGCTTATTTAGCTGAAACAATTTTTGCTGAATCTGAAAAAGCAAGGGTAACCTGTTTTTTCAGATGATCTGATTCTGCTTTGCACATCAAAAGTGTCCCAATTAGTGAATCAAACAATTTTTCTTCTTTATGTTCTTTCAGCAAAATTTTATGTTAGCGAATCTAAACAGTTCTCAGATATTTCAGCATTCACAATAATCAGTTTTCCAGTATCCCGTAGAAGATTCTTCATGAGAGTTTCTGTAGTTAAATCAGGCCTAACTTTTCCTCGACTACTTGCCTCAAACATCCTATCTTTGGTCTTGGTCTAGGTCTAGAAACCACTGAAAGGTGCAAATTTGGGATCTTAATATTGGATTCTTGCTTCCCTTTTGTATTATATATAATATTATTGGATTTCTGATTACTTGATTATTTTATGATATGAAAGTCCTTTTTTGTAATTGATTGTGAACTCTTCTGTAATTTCTACTATAGGCTGGAGTAACTGGGTCCTTGACAGAGCCTGCCCAAATGCCAAGGGACATTGATCTCTCTCCCGGGCAACCTCTACAATCCAATCAGTCTTCAGGCAGCCTAGGTGTTATTGGTCGGAGAAGCGTTTCTGACCTTGGCGCCATTGGTGATAACCTTGGTGGACCAACTGTGAATTCTGGGGGTATGCATGATCATTTATACAGTCTGCAGATGCTTGATTCTGCCTACTACAAACTTCCTCAGCCCAAAGACTGAACGCAGCAAAAGAACTACACTCCAGTATGATAGTCACTTGATCTACACCTTGTTGCACCATCTGATACAAATTTACTGTGGAATATAATACATTTTCTGGCTTTTTACAGAGGCACCCTGCTGCGACCCCTTCTAGCTATCCCCAAGGACAGGCGCCCATTGTCAATAATCCTACCTTCTGGGAAAGACTTGGAGCTGATAATTTTGGCACTGATACGCTATTTTTTTCTTTTTACTATCAACAGGTAGTTTATTATCTCTATTAACCATTTTTCTCTTAATTCTAATATAGATGTGGCAGCAAAAAATTTTCCCAGCTTGTTCTCAATTCGTCCCTTCCGTACAGAATACTTATCAGCAATATCTGGCTGCAAAGGAGTTGAAAAAGCAATCGTGGAGATACCATAAAAAGTACAATACATGGTTTCAACGGCATGAGGAGCCAAAAGTCGCCACGGATGATTATGAGCAGGGGACATATGTGTACTTCGATTTCCATATTAGTGATGAGTTGCAACATGGATGGTTTGTTTACTAAATTCCTTTCCTTCCTATTGTTTTATGTGAGATATATATTCAACATGTCTGTATGATTGGTGCGTGTGAGAGACAAGGGAGGGGGGGGGGGGGGGGTGTTTCAGTACTAGGAATTTGGTTATCTCTGATAGGATTTGGGTTTGGAGATTTCCTTAGAACCTCATTCTCTTTGACATAAAATTATTAGGAGTAAGTTTGGTATGCAGCTGGAAGGGTGGGATTTCTGTTTTGGGACTCGAGTTACCAAGGTGAGTTCTTGGAAATATCATTTTCCATGTTATACTTTTTTTGGTTATGGATTTCAGATATGGGGTTAAGGATTGATGTAGGCCGAGCTTGCTAGATGTGGTTGGACCAATATAAGATGCCTTGAAGCCCATGCAAATAAAAGAATATTCTAAAACTATGGGCATCCAAAGCCTCTTATTATTGGTCCAATCACGTCTTGCGGGTTCGTCCTGCATAATGATTGTCATCAAATTTGATTTTAAGGCGTTAAATCGGGTCGACTCGGTGGCCAACTACTTAAGTGACTAGTCGTCCATAAATCTATAAATTATTTATAACGTGCGTTCTATATGAGTATATATATATATATGTAATAATTTAAAATTACATTAAATGCAAAAAAACTATTCACAAATATATTATTATGTAAACAATTAACATTATTAAATACCATTCCCAAATGTAGCATTTGATACTAAAAACAACTTCAACAAGCGACAATTAGAGGGTAAAAGATGCAGTAAGTCATTACATATCACAAGTCAAATAAGTGCAAAATGCTACATTTCACCAACAAATAAGAAAGATATAAAAAAGGACTACACCAACAAATACAAAAGAAACAATCCATATTTTGTTCATAAACAATATTATAATATTAAAATAATTTTTTTAAAAAAATAAAAGGAAAAAAATGGAGAATTGGTACCAAGTCGAGCTAGTCGTCCGCAAGTCGTTCAAGTCTGACCAACGACTTTGTGCCTAGTAACAAGTCGTACCCACATCTTGCCTTTTCCTCACCTACTGGATGACTAGGTGACGACTTGACAACCATGGTGGATTCTTGAGTGTAATATAACCAACTCTCACTAGCTTTTAATTGTCTATATCACTTTTCTTCGTTGCGTAATGCTCTCATTTTCAATTTCATAAAACATGACAATAAAATTTCTATTGAACTTTTCTTGGGATGCATTTTTTAGGAATTTCACAGATTTTGAGTCAAATGAATTTGTATCTTTTATTATGTTGCTTGATTTTGTCTGGTTATGATCTTCTTCTTCGCTTATCTGGACTTTATATCCTTATTATAACTTTCTTTGTAAAAGTTATTCCTCTTTTTTAATTTGTCCCGTTGGCTTTTGTTCATCTGGAAACCCAAGGCTCCTCACACTCACAAATCCTATTATATAGCCTCTTCTCCAAGCATTTTCAGACATTTGTTAAATGTACTTATTTATTTATGCATTGTCCTTGTTGCTTGGGGATTGTAGAGCATTCTTATTTGGGGATATCAGAGAGAAATGAGGAATGAGTGTACTCGGTTGCTTTGGAAGATATGCAGTTAATTTACTTTCAAGGATTTGGAAGCAAGACGGATGTCAAAATTTCATAAAAGTGTGTTCTCTTTTCATTTTTGTGCGGAGTTTGGAATGAGCGTGATGCAATACTGTTTAGAGGATGTTCCTCATCTTTTAAGTTGTTAAGGGATAGTGTTTTTATTTTTATTTTTTATTAGTGCTTTCCTTTTGAGTTATGCTATCGGGGGCCTTTAAGCGTGTAGCTACACCTCAAGACATTTTCTGAGAAATATATTAAAAATACTTTCTCATGCCAGGTATCTCTTATCATATGGCTGTAAGTGGAAACTTATATATATATATATATATATATATATATATATATATATATATATATATATATATATATGTCATGATAATGAATATCACCCTATATATAAACCCAATCAGAATCATATATTTACATTTGATTGTGTAATTGATCTTGGCCCAGTAGGTAATGCCAAGTCTCCTAAGCCACTAGGGTTATAAACGAGATGAGCCGAGCTGATTTTTGGCTTGTCGAACTCAAGCTCGTTTGAAAGTTAAACGAGCGGAACCGGGCTGGGCTTTTGAAATCTCGAGTTCGAGACGTGCTTAAGTGAGCCGAGTCGAGCTAGCCTAAGCTCGACCCATTATTTTTTTTTTCATTTTCTCCTTTTTTGGAAAAATTAAATATATAAATAAAATAAATGTTTTGTATTATATATTTTATATAAATAAAATTTTGAATAAATAATTACTAAACGAGTCAAGCTTAAACGAGTTGAGATCGAGGCGGGCTCGAGTTGGAGCTAAACGAGAAGGGTTTGAGTCGAACACCACACTGTACGAGAGCAAAAAGTTTTGTTCTAGCTCGGCTCATTAATGACCTCGAGTTGAGCTTGAGCCGGGCATAGTCGAGCCGGGCTTGCCGGCAGCCCTGTTCGTTTACAACCCTACAAGCCACTGAACTGCTCTTCCGATTTGCAGCTATGGTTTTTAGATCCAACTTGTTAACATTATATTAGCTTTGGATTTTGCAAAGCTGGTGCATCATTCATCTTATTTGCATTATTTTTTGTCTTCCTATTTGCCTTTAGCGTGGTTTTGTTTTCCCTTTTTCGGTTTTTCCTGGTCTCCTTGTGCGAGTTGGGATTGTATGCAAGAATGTGAGAGTACTTGTGTCATCGGCACAATGAAGGCTGTCAACCTATAATATATTATCTGGATGGACCACTTGCCTATTACTTTAAGGTTGTAGGTTGGCTTCTCTAAATATTATGGTGGTACATGGTTGTGTTATAATGTAGATTTGGATTATATATATTAGTCGAGTGTGCTTTCTTTTTAGTTTTAAATTTTGGAATGAGTGTAAAGGTAAACTGTTTAGTGGGAGCTACTTTGTAAGTTGTTAATGTGGTTATTTTCCTTGTTTCCCTTTGGCCTTTTTGCTATGGGGGCCTTTACGAATACTTTAGTGACTCTATGTAGATAGTCGGGCTGCATTTATTTTAAGTGTTCTTTTGGTCTTGTTTTTCATTAGTTTGGAGAGGGTGGACTTCTTGCTTGAGTTTATTGTATCCTCTCTTTTTAATTTTTATATTAATACACTTTCTTCTTTTATAAAAAAAAGTAACTATGATAATTAATCTCCTACTCTCCTTTCATGACATTTTCTTTCGTCTTGCTTTTGATTAACTTTTTGTCTTTGTAACAATTATCCTTCATTTCTTGGTAAAAGAAAGTTACTGTATATCTCAACACCAAAGCTTTATTAGACCTCTTGATTAGCATTCAACAAATGTCAGCCATGTGGCACTAAAGTGTCATGGCCAGTATGCTTCCGACAGTGTAACATTGCCTGTCTAGGAATGCACATGCTTCTCAGGTCCATTTGATCCTCACGGTGAAAAGCGGATGCTAACTTATGATAGTTTTAATTTCAAGCAGGTCGAAATTTTTGTCAATTTGAGCTTAGTCATTAATGACTTGTTACCATATTGAAAATGAATATATCGCTCCATGATATGGTGAATGCTACATAAGCTTTTATCTGGTTCCAGTTGGTACTATCTTGATATAGGTAGAAACATCATATGTATGTGTTCACATATATGAAGTGTTCCGTTACTGATGTTGATATTTAGATTGCAGTTGAGAAAATGAAAATTCTACTTATTTCGGGTTGTGATTTATTTTGTTGATATTGTTGTTCAGGTGCCAGAGAATCAAGACTGAATTCAGATTTGAGTACAACTATCTTGAAGATGAACTTATAGTGTAAATTATGTAGAGTCCCTTAACAATCGAGGATTCAACATATAAACTTCTAGTTTGGACATGCCTATTGTTTTTCCCCCTTGCCTTGAACAAGTACCAACTCAACTGTCTTTTTAACTTAATCACATATTTGTGATTTCACAACTCAATAAGTCTCTTCATAAAGTTACTCATTTATACTGCCTCTTAAATGGATAAGTAGTTCTTGTTGTCCCTTAAAAATTCTACTATGCCGCTGCATTTTAAGAACCGTCATATTAATGGTACTTACAAATTTTGTTATAGAAATCTACATAGCCTAAATAGTATGCAGTTGATTGTGCGCCTTATGAATCTCAATGGTTTGTGTTCCTTCAATTATTGGGATCAAAGTAGACAAACATGATTATCCATTTGTCATTGGAATTTGCGAATCCTACTACCCTACTTTCCTGGAGTCGTAATTTTGTTTTTTGTTTTTAGAGCACCAAATATTCCAGTTTTTCACTATTTTTACTCTTGCAGTAGTAAATATAAAACATTTATCAGTTGGATAGCTTTTCTGCCATGGATCTCCTTGTAGAAAGCCTATGGCTGTGGAGGTAAATCTATTTTGCTTACTTTGGTAGCTTGGAGTTTTTGTTGACACTTCCAGGCATTTAATTGCTTTTATAATTACTGCATTGTTGCTCATGTATTTGTGGATTCCAATGTTGTAATACTGTCTTTTGATTCCTAGTATTTTGAGTGAAGTTTATTTGGTCTGATTGTCTGGTTTAGTCCGGAAGTTGGGTTCATTTGCAGTCGTGGACTACCTGCTTTGTGTTACTACCAGCAGCAGGGATTTCTAGTTAATATTCTCTAATTATACATTTTAGCCTAAATATGAAGTCTCCTTTGAACAACCTAATACAATATATAGAAGCAGTGATTTGCCTATTATATGCTGTCTAGTGTAGGTACGCGAGATTAGAAAAAGAAAAGGAGAGCATCTTCAAATAGAGTTGTAAACAAACTGAGTTGTTTTCAATTAAAACTTGACTTTGGGGCTGCTGCTTTACATCTGAATGAGTCTGAATCTTATCAATTACTTTTGATTCTGAATCTTACCGATTAAGTAAATTATTTTAACTTGGTGTTGTTTTTTCTTTTTATCTAACTTATGAAAGGTTAATTAATTAGTGCGTTATAATTAAAATATATTTGAAAATCTTATTTGTATGCCAATAATTTATTTTATTTAACTTACAAATGCAATAATTGAATATTCTACATTGTTTTTAGAATTTGTCAAAAAAATAAATTTACAAAGCTCATTATTTTTTTGGCATATTAAAAATTTTGTTGCAAGACTCAAATCCAAGATCTAAACGCAAGTTTCAGTCATTTGTCGAACTTACTGCTGAACCAACTCTTAAAACTAGTCTCATTATTTAATAAGGTTGCGTTTACAAATAATATACCTAAACGCCAAAAACGGAACATAATATCTGTTGGGTAGGTCCAGCTTCCCGCACCTTCATAATCATCCCATACCGAGTATGACCTCTTTACCTTTGTCTACGCTAAAATTGTACTCTCCGGATGTCGGGAGATATATATATATATATATATATATATATATATATATATATATATATAGTTATGTAGTATATAATTAGCGACGGTTCATTCGTTGTTACAGACCAAAAATCAACCTTTATTTGCTTGATTACTAGCACCAATCCCGCTGCAATATCAACTCACATAACCTATATCAAAAAAAAAAGTGAAAAAGAAGTGAACCAGCTAGCAGCGCACCCAATATTGTTGTTGAAGCTTCAACAATAAAGGAGCTACCGTAACCATAAGGAGCCTTTAACGTCGCCACCACCATCGCGAGTCTCCACTGTCGTCATCGCCACCACCGCCACATGGAGCCTCCACCGTTGCCTAACCTTGTGCCACCGCCTTTTTCTACACTTGGTAGATTTTTTCTCTATGCGTATTTTATTTAGGATTTGGAGATGTGCTTGCAAGATGAGTTGATTTTACTGCCTAATCCACGTAGGAATGACATGTAATTTTTTTTTTTCTGTTTTCACTAGCTACGTCTGAGAAAAAATCTGAGTCAATTTGACGGACGTCTAATCTTATTAACGAAATGGTGTAATTTCAAAATATTAATTAGTTCAATGGGATACTTTTAATTTTTAAAACTTTAATGGTGTAATAAGTAAAATGTGTCAACTACAGTGCGGTTTTCTTAGTTTTACCGGAAAGAATCTGAGCCAATTTAACAGATGTCCAATCTTATAAACGGAATGGTGTAATTTTAAAATTTTAATTAGTTCAATCGGGTAATTTAAATTTTTAAAAATTTAATGGTGTAATAAATAAAACGTGCCAACTAAAGTGGGATTTTTCTTAATTTTGCTATTTTTTATTCTATTTTTTTATTTATATTTTTTTTAATATATATGCATATTGTACTTTACTTATCTTTTCAGGGACAATGAGAATATTTTTTATAATAGCATACCAATATTACTAGAGCAAAAATAATAAATATCACATAAAATATTAGTAATTGTCACCAGAATAATTATAAAAATATTCTTGCTCTGATAATGAGTTATATTATGCGAATTTCAAAATTATTTAATGCAAAGATAAAAGAGAGAATGGAAACAAAAAGGAGGAAAACTTTTCAACAATAATGATGAATCACTAAGAAGCACTAATTTTGCTCCTTTGCGCAATAGATAATCTTATTTATTTCTCCCTCCCCTAAAAAAAGGATTATAGCCGTTAGGAGCTGCAGCATTTTGTCCCAATTCAGCCTACAAAAAGAAACCATTAACACTCTCTCACCCATTGCTGGTGCTGGGTTTATACTCACTCTTAGCTCAATAACCCATCTCAGCCTCCCTTCAACTCCATATACCATTAATATCTCTTTACTACCATTGCTTTCTATTAGAAAAGGAAACTTCCGTTTTCTCTCTCAAACCCATTTATAGAAACACGCTTTCTCTTCTTCTTCTTCTCCACTTCTCTCTTTCTATATGTATCTATATCTGTATCTATATCTACATCTACATCTATATATACACACTGATTAGCACTCTCTGTTTCTTAAGATACACCCATTCATCCCCTGTTTTACTCTCTATTACAGATTATTTACAATCACAAAAAAGAAACATCTTTTTCATTCTTACCCTTCTGATTAATTTTGGGAGATTAAAAAGAAACCATCTTTTTTGATTCTTTCCCGTCTGATTAATTTTGGGAGTGAGATCACTTTGCTTGACTCTTATTTTTACCCTTCTTCATCTGTCTGTTTTTAGCATAACCTTTTACAAAGGGTGATTGGCTTGTGGGGCGTTTCGTTTTACACACCTTATACATCCACTATATTCTATACCTATTGAGTAAATATCTACATATAGATGGAGTATTTATCAACCATTTGTTTCTGAATCTCAGTTTTCGTGGGTAAATTAAATATCGCTTGATATTCACAAATCCTCATTACCCTACCCCACCTACCTTTGCCCCCATAAAGATAGTTGCCTTTCCCCATTCCTTTCCAGTGACCGGAATATTATACAAAAAAAGAAAAAAAATATTCCTTTTTGCCCTTTTTTCTTTACTTGCCTCCGTTTTCTTGAAAAGCCCAAATAGTTTCTTGAAAGAACTCTCCATCTACTATATAAAAATTCAATTTTTATCCTAATTCTTACCAAAAAAATGTCAAGGGGTTTGTGGCCTATTATATATATTTTGTCTTTGGGTGTCATAATAAATGTTGAAGGTCTAGGTGTGAACTGGGGTACCATGGCATCTCACAAGTTGCCACCAAAAGTGGTGGTTCAAATGTTGAAAGACAATGGAATTCAAAAGGTGAAGCTGTTTGATGCAGATCAGACCACCATGAGTGCTCTTGCTGGCTCTGGGCTTGAAGTTATGGTTGCAATTCCCAATGATCAGCTTGCTGTTATGAATAGTTATAAAAGAGCTAAACAATGGGTGCAACACAATATTACCCGTTACAATTTCAATGGAGGTGTTAATATCAAGTAAGATTACTTTTTCCCCTTTTTTCTTCAGTCCCTTAATTATTTTTCTTTTATTTAGAATTAATTGGATTTTGCATAGTCAAAGTAATTTGCTTTTTGATGCCTGTTTGAAGCTCTTATTGTTTATATTTTGCAAGGGAATTTAGATAATTTATTAGTTTTTTGCTTGGATTGTATGTTTATTGGAGCTATTAAATGCATACTAGTTCATGATAAGTAATCTCAATGGAGGTGTTATTATTTTTCTTTTACATTGAATTATTTGTATAATAAAACAATTGTAAGTAATTTGCTTTTTGTATGCCTGTTTGAAGTTTTATTTTTTATATTATGCAATGGAATTTAGAGAATTTATTAGCTTTTGCTTGGCTGTGTGAGCATTTAAATGCATATTAGTTGATGATAATTTGAATTAATTATATGCATACAAAGAGTATTGCGCAACCAATGCTATCCTTTTACTTTTGGCCTATTTAAATACTAATGCAAGTAGTAGCTGTACATGCGGATCTGTGTAACTTAGAGGTGTGTGTTAGCTAAGATTTGTTTATTTGTTGACTTTATTGTTTGTTTAAATAATGTCACTAGTTGTTTGTGTATTTAGAATTTCTCAAAATGTGCATGATTCAAAGTACTAGCACCTTCTTTTCTTCTTCTTTTTATTATTTTTTCAATTTATTGTTATTTAGTATTTATAAGAAACTGATATTTTTCAGGTGTTAAAATGATATTTCCACACGAGTGTCTCTCACATGTAGGGGTGAGACCCACTCAGAGATTATGCGAAAATATCATTTTATTTATTTATATTGTATATGTTGGTAAAGACCATGAAGCAATGCTCATTTGTGAGTATATGTTTGGATTGGTTAGCACTTACCATACAGGCTAGGCTAGGCTAATCAGAACAGAAAGTTGGCTCACCTTCATCATATGATTACTTTTGATCTTTCCCTTGTAATTATTTACAAGGATTAAAATTAGTGCTAAAGCATGTTAAGTGTTAATATCAATAAACAACAGGAGTGAACTTTAATTTTTATTTTTGAGCAGATATGTGGCAGTAGGTAATGAGCCATTCCTAACATCCTACAACAACTCGTTCCTGAATATTACCTACCCAGCACTTGAGAACATCCAAAATGCCCTCAATGAAGCTGGGTTTGGAGACTCCATAAAAGCAACTGTTCCTCTAAATGCCGATGTCTATGGCTCACCAACCGACAACCCTGTCCCTTCAGCAGGAAGGTTTAGGCAAGATATCATCGGACAAATGACCCAAATTGTCCAGTTCCTTGACCAGAACAAGGCGCCTTTCACTGTGAACATATACCCTTTCCTAAGTCTTTATGGCAATGACAACTTCCCCATTGACTATGCATTTTTTGATGGCGTGAGCGCTCCCATTGTTGATAATGGGATTACATACCAAAATGTTTTCGACGCCAACTTTGATACTTTGGTATCGGCCTTAAAAGCTGCAGGCTTTGGCGACATGACTGTTTTGGTAGGCGAGGTGGGGTGGCCAACAAACGGAGACAAAAATGCCAATATCAACTACGCTTTTAGATTCTACAACGGGCTTTTACCAAGACTTGCAGCCAATAAAGGCACCCCACTTAGGCCTGGATTTATCCAAGTTTACTTATTTGGACTTATTGATGAAGATGCTAAAAGTGTAGCCCCTGGAAGTTTTGAGCGCCATTGGGGAATATTTAGATATGATGGGCAACCAAAATATGGCATGGATCTTTCGGGCCAAGGGCAAAACAAGCTACTTGTGCCTGCACAAAATGTGCTGTATCAGCCTCAAAAGTGGTGCACATTTAATCCTAATGCAACGGATCTAAGCAAACTAGCAGAGAATATTGATTATGCTTGCACATTTTCTGATTGCACTGCGCTTGGATACGGGTCTTCTTGTAATGGTTTGGATGCTAATGGGAACGCTTCGTACGCGTTTAATGCATACTTTCAAGTGGCGAATCAAGGGGATTTGAGCTGTAATTTTCAAGGTCTGGCCATGGTGACTGCACAGAATATATCACAAGGGGAATGCAATTTCACAATTCAGATTGCTACGAGGTCATGGTCTTCCTCTGCAGGTCCCTCATTGCTTGCTTTAGTAATTTTAGTTGTTGTCACATTTTTTATGTTGTAGATTTCTTTTTGTAGATATATTACCTGAACTATATTCTAAACTTCAATTCTTTGTGGTGGTTTTTAAGTATCGGTGATTGTATGAGAATAAGAGTTTGAGACCAATAAATGTTTAGGGTTTAGCTATGAGAATAAGAGTTTGACTTGACCAATAAATATTGACGTTTATTAACTAGGGTGTTTATTAACTAAGGTTTAGAGTTTATTAATTAGGATTTAGTGTAACCGGTTTAGGGTAGCTAATCAGAATAAGAGTTTGACTTGACTGATAAATGTTTAGAGTTTATTAATTAATTTGGATTTAGGTTAAATCAATGTCTAGGTTTTATTAACTAGTGTTCAAGGTTTGTTTAAACCCTAAACTTTGGTTATTAAGACCGTTATTCTAGTTAATAAATCTTAAACATTTATTGATAAAACCAAATTCTTATTCTGATTAGTTAAACTCTAAATATTTATCGGTAAAGTCAAACTCTTTTATTAGCGTTCACCACTACTATCCCTTTTTACAGTAGATTTTCATTTTTTAATCATGATCATTGCTTCTTATTTTTAATGGTATACATGGTATATATCCTTTAGATAACCGTGTGTGTGTGTGTGTATATATATATATATATATATATATATACGGTTATCTCATACCTTGCATATACTCCTTTTTAGCGACGGATAAGGCTACGATTCGGTCTGTTCCTATATGTTATCCGTCGCTAAAAGCTAAGACAGACAGACCGAATCGTCGCCCAATTTTGCTCCCCCACTTCCCTTATATCCTAATATAGTTTCTTTGTTTCTTTAGTTGTAAAAATTTAAAAGGATTCGTTCGCAGCTTCTTATAATAAAAGTATAGCACTATAGCAGAACCGAAATATATGCTTGTGTTTGTTGCAAAGCATAAACTTGTTCTAAACATGCATATTAAAATAGTTTAGGAGGTCCAAATTTACCTGGTAAACATAGTTGACAGAATTTAAACAGAGAAATTTAAGTATGTATATGGTAAACGGATTGTTTTGGACGAATTATATTTATTCAAAACGTCACGATAAAAAGATATTACATAAGGTTAAATTAAATTGCAATATAAACATTTTTAAGAGGTTACACTTGATGCCCACCAGATGCTCACCAATAGATATATTTTAGTATTTCTTATAAATATAATAGAGTTTTAAATTTATTTACGATATGCGATCCTAGACTTCCAATTAGGTTTGGTCCTAGTTATTGTTTTTAAGGCCTAGTGGTTCCCCTCTCTTGTACAAATTACATACCAATTCCAGTTTGAGCAATAAATTTGGAAGCTTTTTAATGTTTTTTTAAATTTCACTATCACCTCTAGACTAACTTAAGCAAACGTATTATGTAGTGAACACAATCATGGAGCTAACTTAGTAAAATAGTTCCGGACATCAATAATTATATGGTTGATTAATACAATGTTATCACATTTGAGTTAAGAAATAGCAAGTCACTCTTGATTTGCAAACATAATTGATAATGCTGATTTTTCATTCAACCTTGCAAAAATAAAATGAGGAGAATGTTTAAAGTAGAGAAATTATATATACTCGTAGCAAAATTGAGAAAACATGATGATTATTTGGTGCGGTTTCGGTTTTATGTGTGCGGTTTTGGCTAGTAATCAAATCGAAACCGTAAATTTGATTTTTTTTAATCCACCTAAAATCGTCACATACGCCGGAATCGTTAGTGCGATTGTAATTGGTGAGATTTGTGCGATTTTTGGTACGATTTCGATTCCAATTTAGTTCCTTGCTCAGCCCTATTACGAGGTATTATTTTAAACACTAAACCCTGGGATAGGTCATATATAAATATAGAATTGATATTTCCGTAATAATTTTTGATATTTTCGCATGTGAGAACCATTTTTTGACAAAATATTAATATTAATTTGATTAAAAGATGGACCCCACATGCATAAATATCAAAAAGTGTTGCAGTCAATTCCCTATTTGCAAACAAAGCATCTTCTTCTCCTGTCCCTAAAAGAATGATAAAAAGATAATTTTCACACAAAATAAGATAGTCAATTTTTTTAAAAAGAGTAAGTTTTCTTCCCAATTTTTGAAGAGAGAATTAATTTGAACAATGAGTAAATTAGTGTTTGACCGACTGTCTATTTTTATTGACCTAACTTTTTATCTCTCTAAATGCTCTACTTTTTAGATCTGTATTAGATAGATCCGGTTAGTATGAAGTTATTTTTTTAGTAAGTTGGTTAATTGACCAATAAAAATACTAACACATATATAATCTTGTATACATATCAATATTCTATTAATCAATTAATCAATTTATTCAAAAATAAACTTTATACTAACCACCACTTATGTATTAGATATTACAGATCTGAACTTTACTACAATTTATTCTCTGTTACTCCAGGGGTGAAATCAAAGTTATTCAGCCATCCTATAAAATAGACTGGACAGCTCATCAAATCACATATATCTTTTTTGACTCATTTTCTGGTTCAAATTTAAATTGGCATGAGTGGGACCTTCAAACTAAGAATTGTTATTGGTAATAGAATGGACTAACGATCATATGATTAAAATCAAGTGGGGTCCTCTTTGTTACATTTATCTACAAACTTGTGCTTAATTCTTTAAAATCAATGGCCAAGCAAACAACTTAATTATTAACATATGGAATTGTGATGTCTTGTGATTTTATATCTACAAATATCAGTGTTAACGTCAAAATCTTATATCACGTTTCAATCACGTAAGACGTCTTGATCCTGCACCATAAATATAGTTAACACCAAAAGCTTGGCGACTTCGGCCGATGATGAGGGATAACTTCGAGCGTGAGAGTCGAGACAAATCGATCACAAGGGTTAACAATGGAGGATAAAATATCTAGTGTATTGAGAGAAATAAAATTATCAGTTACCTTTTCATGTTCGACCTCCTTGCTATAATATACTACAAGATCCGATTTTGCGTGCAAATCGAACTCCCCGAGACCACTACTGCAGTGGCTTACTTCATTGATCCCATCCCTTTTGTCCATCATTGGTCGATCGTCGATCCTCATTAATGCAATGTAAGATATCCGTCGACCATTTATCTTTGTCATCATCAAATTGGAAATATCTCATTGGTCACCACCAATGACCCGTCTCCAACAAACAAAGAGGACCCAACTGAAATGACCTGGTAGATTAACCAAGTAACTCGGCCCAAGCCCAATATCTAAAATATCATGGCCCAACATTGCCCCCCAGTCTTTTATTAAACATGATGTTTAATAAAAGACTATAAATGGCATCGGTCCAGGGCAAAAAATTATAATAAGATCAATAAAGGCCCAAAATATAGCTTACCGAGACTCATCTAGTGAACATCATCAAATAGCAACACAAAGGGTTCATCTTCACCGACCTCTACAGAAGTATCAACTGAAGCGCTTTTAACTACCGAAGCTCAAGCCATAGAATGAAATACCGGTTCGACAATAACATGCATTCGTGATACCGATGATCATCGGTTCGGCAATAGTTCCATCATGGACCTGATGGACGAAAGAATGAAATACCGAAATAAAGGAATTTGATATTTTGACTTTATCCACTCACATCGCTGCCCATCAATTCGAACTGATTGACTAATAATGGTCATTTGCAGAAAAACGTTATCTTCGGGTGCCTCCATCCCAAATACAAAGAAGCCGAAGCGGATGCCGAAGAGGACGTTGCCCGAAAAGAGAACGTCATTCTGAAGTTGGGTCAGCATTGCTATAAATGTCGATCCAAGCTAAAGAATCAAAGCATCTGGCACATCGTCAGAAGCTTGAAGAAGAGCTCAAAGAGCTTCGGGCCCTACGACCCCAGATTTTATGAAATAAAAGTATTCAATTTTTCTTATAATTATTATTCAGTAAATGGTTAAATTGATAAAAGTTTAAACTTAAGGGATCAATATGTAAAATTTTCAAAATACGCAAGTGGTTATAAAATACTCATTTCTGTCAGGGAATATTCGTTTGGTCGTGGAATATTCTTATTGTCGGGAAATATTCGTACGACGGCGCATCCATTTGTGGGCCCCATAACAAAATAACTGTCGAATGAAGAAAATGACAAATTTGAGTTTTTATAAATAACAAATAGTAGTAGTAGTTACTGAATTAACAACATTGTTGGAATACCCGTGGTTAAAATACGATGTCTACGCGTGGTTGAGCAAAGAAGACACGGTATTGCCTCGTATTTTTGAATTATTGATTCTTACGTAAAGACACTTTACTCGATAATTGTTACGATAATTATTGCTCAATATTTTATTGATTCAATAATTCTTTGTGTTGATATTTTATATTATTGTTATTTTAATAATTGTCACTTTACAAAGATTTTTCCATTATCGGATCAATAATTCATATTATTTAAATAATATTATTAGATAGCATTATTGGCAATGTCTGGAAAGTTCTGTCAAGGAGAGGTTTGGTCACCTAAATGCGCGTCAGTAAGGAGAAATCCTTATCGGAAAGCCCACTCTTTCCTGAGAACTGCCTGGTTGTCATTATTATGATTTTGTAATATTATTTGTAAATAATTAATTATTGATAAGAAGATATTTATTTGATGCAGATATAAATAATGGATTTATTTATTTTATGTGGTTATAATTGAAGGAATTAATGTTGAGATGTTTTATCAATATTTTTATCGGAAATGAGGTATTAAAAATCAAACTAGTGTTCTTGTGATATATTGCGTGAGTTATAATTTTTAATTCGACCGTTGGATCGTTGTGATTTTTGGATATGTTATACATATATAAGTTGAGTATATGTCCACAAATTTTGAACCGTTAAAAATGAACGTATGAATTGTTATGAATTTTAAGAGGTGACTGGTTCAGAAATTATTGAAGTTTCAGAATTTATGATTTTGGTGAAAAATTTTAGAATTGAGTGGGCCCCACTTGTGGTTGGTGAAGAAATGTGCTGAATTTTATTTCAAATGTGGTGGGTGGCAATAGTAGCAAGTAAAGCCATCGTGTAGCAAGTGTCAAGTCTGCCTTGACGTCTTAACATTTTCCTATAAATAGAGGGCTAAGTTAGAATTGAAAATCACACAAGAAACATAAGCATACTCTCTTTCTCTCTCTATATTATCAAGCATATTTTGTGAGTATTTAGATACTTTGAGAGTTGCTATTCAGTGCAAGGTTCCTTCGGCTTTATATTCCGGTCAGAAATACTGCTCTTTCGAGGTAACGTAAGGGATTTTAAAGGTTATTATGTTTCTTCAGTTTCGTAATTTTTCTGATCTTCAAAAATTCTGGAAAAATTTGAAATGATATTTTGATGAGTTTTCTCGATTGTGTCCAAAAATGGCAATTTTTGGATGGATAGATTAGGAGTAATGGATTTTATGAGAAAAGACTATTTTAAAAGTAAACCCCTATAACTCCTTGTGGTTAACTCCAAAATTGGTGCAATTTTTATTAGGAGTACATCTATATAACATCAGTATATTCTATAAATTTTTGAATTTTTGGACAAAAGTATAATTTATGATAAATGTCTAAATATTCGGCAGTTCTGACCATGTAAAAAATAGTAAATGAATTTTAAAATTTTTGAGAAAAATATATGTTCAATATGTGACTATATTATGCTAAATCCCAGAAAAGAAATATTTTTGGAATTGATTTGGTATTGTTCAAGAAAATAGACCAGTTATGAGTAAATGAATTAAATATGTTATGTGAAGTAACAAAATTGGAAAATTGGATTTTATGGCTTGAGAATCCTATATATGGTATATGCAGATTTTTGATAAGGTTGTTGGTTATTGGTGATGAAATCTTATGAGTTTGACATTTTAGGATGATTAAATGCATTAATTAGTAAAGTGTAGACAATTAAAATAAATTGTTTATAAGTTTAAGAAATGATTAAGATATTGTGATAATATTAATGATATTAGATTATGAGATTATTAAGTGATTTATAACATTTAGATTAAGGTGTTATAAATATTGATATGGATTTTATTGTGAAAGTTTATCTTTTTGTGTCGGGGTTACTATTCACGAGTTACTATTCACGATAAAATTGGTTTCTTTTTCTGACCAAATTATCATTGATTTATGAATCTTACTCTTAAAATTAAATCCATGTTTTGATCATATTATTTTTATCATCATATATAACATTTTTATAATCCCGGTGATGAAATTTCTCTTTGACTTAAGTGTAAAGATGGGTAGATTATTGGTATGATCGTGACTATGGGTTCTCTTTGGCTAATAGTGCAAAGATGAATTGTTAACTGGTATGATCATGACCATTGAATTTACAGTTGAATATTTTTAGCTTAAGTGCGAAGGTGAATTAATCAACATGGTTATAATTATTGTTTATATAAATTCTTAAATGATTATATATTTCTTTGAGATATTAATATCTTTGGCCCGTAGTGCAAAGATGACATGTTATTGAATATCTTTGGCCTGTAGTGCAAAGATGAATTGTTGATGAATATCTTTGGCCTGTAGTGCAAAGATGACCTGTTGTTGAATATCTTTGGCATGTAGTGCAAAGATGAACTGTTAATGAATATCTTCGGCCCGTAGTGCAAAGATGAACTTATTAGTATGATTATGAACAGGAACTGTGAGTTGGTATAACCATGATCTTTGATGTTTCAGGTAAGAATATGTGATGAAAAATATCTTCGTCTTGGATGAGAAAAGAAAATTAGAACTACAATTATGATTATGAGTTATTCACATAACTGTGAACATGATCTGTTGATTAATGTTACAGGGTTAAAGCATTGTTGGTGGACTTTTAACATGGAGAAGATAATTGACTTTATGGTCTATTTGACTCTTCTAATGGATTGTTCATTTCGCTGCAACTATAGTTGAAAAGTTTTATCATCTACCATATGTTCTAAATCTCTGATTTATTACTGACGAAGGCTATTAATAATTTAATTATCTTTAGTCATGATATTCTTTACTGAGCTAGTTGTGCTCACCCTTTTGCTTCACAATTCCTTTTCAAGTAATAAGAGTATTGCCGGGTCGAGCAGGGATAACAGGGGAATAGAACGGTGGTCTATAGTTGCTGAGGTTCTCCTTAAATAATATGAAAATACTTTTATTGAGAACTTTAGATAAGTGTATCGTATTGTATATGTCATTTGATATTTATTTTTGGTTAACCAAATAGGGTGAGGTGAACCCAACTTTGGAAGGGTGTTTTGCCACTATCATACAAGATGTCTAATGACATACAACCTCGTGTTATCATTAGACATGGTTGTGCACGCACATCCACTTGCTGATTATATCTACGAGCACTACCTATATGATCTTGGAGTTTATTTGAAATATAATTTTCAACTGGAGACAGTGGAGATAGTTATATGTTAAGAGAAGACTCACCATTGGAAGAAACATAATAGTAATCTTCTCGTTTTTCTTTGGGGTCTATTGGATCAACCAAGGATAATTCTCTGGACATATGATATCTATCATAACTTAGATTCATGGCCTCCTATGTACGGAGGTTTCCTTGAGCACTTCCCAAAGATTTTAATTTCTACAACAGTTATTGACTGTACCTTTATGTAATGTATCAATGTGAGGTTATGTCCATAGTTGGGACATGAGTCACAATTGGTATTAAAACTCACAGTATATGTGTTGTTGTATTTTGCACAACAATTGTATTAATAAAGTTGTAGTTGTTTTCTGTACCATGTATTTGGCGACTCAGAATAGGTTGGATGAATTGGACCTATTTTGGGGGCGTCACACCTTAGGAATTTGAGTCCGCTTGATTGTCAAGACCTTCGTAAGGAAATCCAGCAAAGATCTGAGAAAATCTACTACCAAAATTTGAACGATGAGATCGTCCATATGTATGCCAAAGGATATGAAATCTGTCGAAGTAAAGGCAAGAAAAAGCTTGTCGCGGCCAAGGTAGATCTATCTCTTCTAGACTCTTTAGTCGGCGATGATGACAAGGAAGAAGCCTGAAGATGACCTCCCCTTTACCTTTAGCTGTAGAACTTTCTGCAAAAATTCTAACTCTTTGTGAACAGTTAATATTAATGAAATATTAACTTCATGCCTTATTATTTCTGGGTGAACATTTCTTGTCAATAATTCATCATTCATCAATGTGAAAAATGTACAAGTGCCTCTTATCTTAAACTGTTAGTCAATAATCAAGCAAATTATATAACAGTTAAGAACAATAATAATATAATCCGAACTCAACACTTGAACAAAATAAAATAATACATACTTATCGTTACCGAAGTGTGAGACATATTATATATAAGGTGAAGTTGGTTGATCCTCCTTGCACCATCGGGATCTTGTTTACCACTCGGGGTGAAACAAGTATATAAGGACATCTGTCTACCATGCGGGGTAGAACAAATATATAAGGATATTTGTCTACCATGCTGGGTAGCACCATCGGGATCTTGTTTACCACTCGGGGTGAAACAAGTATATAAGGATATTTGTCTACCATGCGGGGTAGAACAAATATATAAGGATATTTGTCTACCATACAGGGTAGAACAAATATATAAGGATATATGTCTATCATGCGGGGTAGAATAAATATATAAGGACATTTGTCTACCATGCGGGGTAGAACAAACCCATGAGGACACTCCTGCCTATAAGGCTACCATCGAATGGTCAGCAAGTTCACCCCGTCCTCTTTACACCAATGAAGTTTGCCTACCACGAAGAGCCTGACAAATTCAAAAGGACCACCTGCCAAAAAGGATACCATCGAATGGTCAGCGAGTCCCCCCCCCCCCATCATCCTTACACCATTGTGAATTTAGGACCAATAGGAAGAAGATCAATTGTGAAAAAGTGAATCTTGTAAGTTAGCTACCGAAGTCTTTCTGTGCTGAATCCCTAGTTCTTTCAAGAATATTTCAAACTTCGATCCCACAAATTGGTGTCCGTAGCTTCCTGAAAAATTTGTAGGTCAATGATATTCCTGCCGAAGTACTTTGTAGGCCAATGACTTCGCAGCCAAATGATCACCACAGATGCCCTTATGAACTTCCCGAAGAGCATACTCTGCTTCTGCTGAAGTACTACAACGGCTTTGTCGGACTCTTCAGCTTTTCCTTAACTATCATCAGCTTCAGAAAAGAAATGTTCGACCACAACATCAATCAACCGTGAAAATATTGTCGAAGTGTTCAGATTTCTAAGAGCGCGGCTTCTAGATCTGCTTTGGTGATGAGCTCTTCGCTGTGGCGAGAACACTCAAGGCAGAGTGCCTTCTTTGTATTCTCAGGTGAATATCCTCTTGAGCTGCTCCCTCGTCTGTTTGTGTCATAGCCTCGAGAACCCCTAAGGTGAGGTACCCTCTTCGGATGCTCAGGAATATGGCTCATTGGTCTTCTTCGGTTATGAGGGCGGCCTCGAGACATATCTTCAAAGTGCACCGGCTCCTTCCCTTATCTTTGTTGCACACATCTCTTGCTTCTTACGCCTTTCTCATTTTGCACATAATCGGGCGCCTTATCCTTCCAAATCTGCGCCATCCAAGCCTCTGCTTTCATAATTGGGCGCCTTCGTCCTTGACTCTCTAATCCAAGAAGCATCTGCATTTATATATCCTCGCTCCGCTTCAAGAGAACCTCCAAAGCTTTATCTGCTTCGTATGCCATCTTCTCCACTTTGGCGTACCTTGTCGTCTAAGCTAAGCTTGATTATCGAGTTCTAGGCGGGGTGCCTTCTACTCGCCTTCGAGCATGATCACTCTCCTTGTCAGCAACAAAATTCAATCTTCTTCGGGCTTCACCATGGGCTCTCGAACAAGAACCCCCTGAATCATGCTTAGAAGCCGTACTCTCATGAGCATTTTTGGAAGGACCTAGATGACTGAAACACGAGGCAAGGATGAACTTACAGCCTCCGGCCGTCCCTCCGGTATATTATCTCTACTTCTCACCATCTTCCGAAGTAGAACAAATGGGAACTTGTGATTGAAATCTCAAGAACACTAGAACACAGCCCTCCTTCTAGCGCCAATGTTAACGCCAAGATCTTCTGCCATGTCCCAATCACGTAAGACGTCCTGATCCTGCACCCTAAACTAAACACAGTCAACACTAAAAGCTTGACGGCTTCGACCGTCGGGGGATAGCTCAGGCGTGAGAGTCAGTACAGGCGATCACAAGGTTAACAATGGAGGATATAATATCTAGTGTCTTGAGAGAGATAAAATTATCAGTTACCTTTTAATGTTCGACCTCCTTGCTATGATATACTACAAGATCCGGTTTTATGTCGTGACAATGAGCCCTTTCGACACCACCTACTCGCAAGTAGCTTTACACACATTGATCCCATCCCTTTGTCCACCGTTGGTAGTCGTCCAATCCTCATTAATGCGATGTAAGATATCGATTGACCATTTATCTTTGTCATCATCACCCAGTCAAAGATATATCTTGGGTCGACCCAATCGACCCGAATTCAACAAAGAGGGACCCAACCGATGAACTAACCCGAAATGACCCGAGATTAACCAAGTAACTTCATTTAAAGCCCTTTGGCCCAATATCTAAAATATCATGGCCCAATAATTAGTATATTACACACAAATATAGCACACTAAGATGATGCAAAATTAAAAAATATCTGAATGACTGAATTCGTTATATATTTAAATTCAATCAACAAAAATTTAGTAAGAACTGTAAAAGAAAAGACAAAAACTAGAGTAAAAGAAAGTTTCAAAATCCAAAACAAATCTTTTACTTTTCCTTTTTACCTTTTTGGATTGAACCAAGATAAATAATTAAAATCCTTCAAAGGAAATGGGAGAGGAAGGAGAAAAGAATTAGAAAGAAAACTTACGTTATTAAAGTATCTTGTTTTTGTAGTGATATTGTTTGAAAAGATTAATCCGGATTCGTGGAGATTAGTTAGACTGTAGTTGTGAAACTCTCAATTATAAAAAAAATAAAAATGTAAACGTACTAAACTTACGAAATTATCTTTAGTTAGAGAATTCTAAACGCACCAAACACAATCAGTAAGTATTAGGGCTGAGCAAGTAACCAAATTGGAATCGAAACCACACCAAAAATCGCACGAACCGCACCAATTAAAACCGCACTAACAGTTCCTACAGATGTATGGCTTTTAGGTGGGTTGAATAACCAAATTCTGATTAGATTTAGTTACTAGCCAAAACCGCACACATAAAACCGAAACCGCACCATGTGTGTGTGTGTATGTATTATCTCTAGTAAATTCTAAAGTTACTTTTCACTTGAACACGCTCAGAGAAAACTCCAATCTTGGATTGTCATTTTTTCACCAATTGAAAGAATATTGTTAGAGGTTATAGAGTCAAAAATTAAGGTCAATGCATTGATTAAGGTCAATGCTATATTAGTAATAGTTGTGACGCCCCCAAAATAGGTATACATCACCTATTCTAAATTGCCAAATACATGGTACAGAATTCAAATACAATCTTAATTATACAACAAGAGAGCTGTGAGTTTTAATACAAATACTGTCTTCTAGACAATATTCACTCTCAGAATAAGTCCCCATTACATTTATTTTCACACTATTTAACAGAATAGTGAGGACTACTAGCTAATACTATCATCCGGATCGTCACTCCATTCCCTGACTAGTCCCGGCTACGTTCTCATTTCCTGAAGAGAATAGTGAAAGAAAGGGTGAGCTCAACTAGCCCAGTAAGAAATATTATCACTAAGATAATGCAGAATAAATTATCATTAGTCTTCAACAATGTTAAACTGATAAAATACAATAGACATCAAGTTTAACTGCAGCGGAACGAGCAATCCATAAAAGAGTCAAGTAAAGAATAAAAGCTACTATCTTTTATAATTTAAAAGGTTTTTCATCACTTTTATCGCTGGGACTCAGCTTAATAAATAATCTACATCATCCACACTTTTCTACGACCAAGGATATTCATTAGTATCACGACCAAAATTATCCATGCACTACGGGCCAAGGATATTCGTGTATTCATCAATGGTCATGATCATGCCAACAAATTGTCCATCAATGCACTACGAGAGCAATGAGGACTTTTATCACATCATTTGTAATATTACGGTCATGATTACACCGGAATAATCCTCGGTCATAATCATACCAAGTCCATCTATGAACTACAGACCACGAGATGACTTTCAAAAATATAAACATGAGGATGATGACAATGATATAAGAATTCAATAAAACAAGTTCACGAATTAATTTATTCAGAACTAATAACGTCCAAATTGTCAACATGATACTTCTTTGTAGAGTAAAATTCAAGAATGCTCGGAAGAATATTTTCATGAAAAGATATCTTTGGATGAAGCGCAAATATCGAGGATATTCCACTAATTTCATGGAGTATAGAAGTCAAAATTTTAACCAACCGAGTATAATAAATAATGGAATAACAAAAGAAATCACCATGCATGCGGTGCTTGCATGTATGTTATTCTAACGAGAATAATAAATAACGGAACCGAGTCAAAGTAAAATTACCACCGATGGGATGTTCCAATAGAATAATAAAGAATGAAATAACAATAGAAATCACCATGTATGCGGTACTTCGCATAGACAGGTTATTCCAACAGAATAATAAATAACGGAATTAGGTCCCACGTAAAACGCATGAGCGTGATATTCCAATGAGAATAATGAAAGACGGAACCCGTCCCATGATATAACGCATGAACATGATATTCCAACGAATAATAAAAATGAAACCAGTCCAATAGTATAACGTATGAGATGTGGATGTTCCAATAGAATAATAACAAATAGAATAACAAATGAAAATCACCAAGTATAGGGTGATCATGCGTATCTGAGTTATTCCAACGAATAATAAAGAATGGAATAACGAAGTTCTCTTCATGAATATGAAAAAAAATACCCCTTCTAGTAAAAGAGAAGAGTATTCCGACTGGTAGGGCGATGATATTTTTTTAAGAAAACTTGCACTACGCTCAAAGCTTCTTAAAACTCTAAAAAAATACGTTCAAGATTATAGAAGAGAATTCTCGAAATTTCTGGTGTGTTTTCAATTCTAACTAAGCACCATATTTATAGGAGAATTGAAGGGGTACTGTTTAAGAAGAAAATCACGGATGAAATAATTCTCGCAGTGATCCACAGACGGAAAAAAAAACTTGAGACGCCCCGATTTTTCAAAGTATTAATATAATAATCAATAAAATATAATATATATATATATATATATAAATTAGTACATGTTCGTTGAAAAAAAAAAAAACAAGTGCACTTTCATTCTTTACCCCTTACGCCAACTTTGTCAAACCTATATATATATATACTAATAAATAATAATACTTCTTAGCACCATTTATATCCCCCCACCATTTCCCACTTGAATGATTTATATATATATATATATATATATATATATATATATATATATATATATATATATATATATATCTTTATAACTTCCTACCGATTATTTTGAAAAATGGATAAATGGGGGTCCATAAAATAAGCAAAACTTCATAAAAATCACCTTAATAATTTTAACAACATTTATCACCTTTATTATAATTCACAATATTAATCGACCAGGTCGTTCCCAGGAAAGAGGGGGCTTTCCAATAATGATTTCTCCCTATTGGCGTGCAATTAGATTACCAAACCTCTCCTTGACAGAACTTCTAGACATCGTTAATATTGCAAATAATAATATGAATAACTCTGTCATCTCAATTATTAATAATATATAAAATATCGATAATAATTGAATAAAACTGAATGACTTCTCACATAAGCATCAATAATCAATACCGTATGCTACTATGTAACCACGCGTATTATTGTATTTTTACTACCGAGTAGTTCAACAGTATTAACAGTAAAACTTCCGCCGTTATTTTCAATAAAATATTTTTTCATTTTCTCAATCCGACAATAATTACATTGTTGGGGTCCACTAATGAATGTCTTATCGTCTACGAATATTCACTTTAAAATGAATATTCCCACCAATAATCGCATATTATATAACAACTTGCGTTTTGCAAAATTTATAAATATTACCCAACTATAACATTATATCAAATTTATTCCATAATATTCAAAATGATATTTATAGAAAATTCATTTTATTCATAAAAGTTAAGGGTCTTACAATCTCCCTTCTTATGAAATTTACCCTCGAAATTAGAATGTGCGTACTGATATGTCAAAGAGGTAAGGATACCTTAATTTCATTTCAGATTCTAACTCCCAGGTCATTTCCTCAACATCGTGGTTCCTCCATAAAACTTTGACTTGAGATATAACCTTGGAGCGTAGAATATGTTCCTTCCTATCCAAGATTTGAACAAAAACCTCTTCATACGTTAAATCTTCCACTATTTCATCCGGTTCTAACTTAATAATGTGGTTCGGGTCTTCCACATATTTACGTAACATGGATATGTGAAAAACGTTATGAACACGAGACATACTTGGCGGTAAAGCGAGTCGATAGGCCACAGTTCCTACTCGATCGAGGATTAAAAATGGGCCAATGAATCGATGATTGAGCTTTCCTCTCTTTCTAAATCTTGTAACTCCTTTCCATGGAGCAACACGTAACAACACATGATCTCCAATATCGAATTCTACGTCCTTTCGATGAAGATCAGCATAACTCTTTTGTCGATCTTGTGAGGTCTTTATACGTTGTCGGATCGTTTGAATCTTTTTTCGTAGTCATACGTACCAACTCCCATTCCAATAACGTTGCTTCACCCACCTCATCCCAACATCTTTGGAGAACGACACTTTCTTCCATACAACGCCTCAAATGGAGCCATGCCAATACTTGTTTGATAAGCTGTTGTTATAGGAAAACTCCACCAATGGTAAGAACTTATCCCAACTTCCCTTGAAGTCGAGGACATAGAGTCTTAATAAATCTTCCAGAGTTTGAATAGTCCTCTCGATTGTCCGTCCGTTCGCGAGGATGATATGCTTAAACTAAATCGTAAATCTGTTCCCATAGCTTTTTGCAAACTAACCCAAAATCGTGAAGTGAATCTTGGGTCTCGATCGAAACTATGGATACTTGGCATACCATGCGGTCTTACAATCTCGTTTATGTACATACGAAAGCAAGACGTTCAAGTGTATAAGTTTCTCGTATTGGTAAGAAGTGAAGCGGACTTGGTTAATCTATCAACAATAACCCAAATTGCATCAATGCCTTGAGAAACCTTGGGAAGACCAGTAATAAAATCCATGGTAATGTGCTCCCACTTCCATTCTGGAATTTCAAGTGGTTGCAATGGACCTTTTGGTACTTGATGCTCCGCTTTGACTCGTTGACAAGTTAAACACCTTGAGATAAACAGCGCTATCTCTCTCTTCATATTGCTCCACTAAAATGTATAACGAAGATCACGATATATTTTGGTACTCCCAGGATGGATTACAAACGGTATGTTGTGCGCCTCCATCATGATTTTATACTTTAAATCAGGATCGTTAGGAACACAAAGTTTGGAGTTGACTCGAAGTATTCCTTCTTCATCGATTCTTGCTTCCGGCATAGCACCTTCTTGCACTTTCTTCCTCATACGCATCAGCTCCAGGTCTGTAACTTGAGAAGCTTTAACTTTATCAATTAAAGTCGATTCTACTCATATATTCGCCATCATCACGTGGGTCCCTGAAGTCTTTATCTCTATCTCTATTCTTTGCAAGTCATACAAAATGGGCCTTTGCGTTGACAATATCGCATTAAATACCGCGCATATGATCTTCTACTCAATCGCGTCAATACTACCACGTCGCTTTTCCGGGATCTTTATTAGATGGTATGATCATAATCTTTTAACAGTTCAAGCCAACGTCGCTGTCGCATATTGAGTTCCTTTTGAGTGAAGAAATATTTGAGGCTTTTATGATCCGTAAATATCTCCACTTTCTCCCCATACAAGTAATGCCTCCAAATTTTAAGTACGAAGACAACAGCTGCCAGTTCTAGATCATGAGTAGGATAATTCATCTCATATTCTTTGAGTTGTCGCGAGGCATAGGCTATGACTTTTCCATGTTGCATGAGAACACATCCCAACCCTTTGCCCGAAGCATCACTGTAGATGACAAATCCCTCCGAGCCAGATGGTATTGTCAAAACAGGTGCTGAAATGAGTCTCCTCTTGAGTTCTTGAAAACTCTTCTCACATTCCTCGCTCCAACCGAATTTTGTATATTTTCGAGTCAACTGAGTTAGTGGAGTAACGATTCGAGAAAATCCTTCCACGAATCTCCGATAATAACCAGCTAAACCGAGAAAGCTACGTACTTCGGTCACTGATTTAGGTTGCTCCCACTTTGAATTGCTTCAATCTTTGCGCCGTCAATGGATATTCCATGACTTGATACCACGTGCCCAAGGAATGCTACTTCCTCAAGCCAGAACTCACATTTCTTCAACTTGGCATAAAGCTTATATTCACGAAGCTTTTGGAGCATCAGCCTCAAGTGTTACTCATGATCTTCACGGCCTTTAGGAATAAATAAGGATGTCATCAATAAAGACGACCACAAAGTGATCCAAATATTCCTTGAATACTTTCGGTTCATCATATCCATGAAGGTAGCGGAGCATTAGTCAATCCAAAAGACATTACTAGGAATCATAATGCCCGTCTGCAGGAGTTCTGGCCGTCTTTTTGAATGTCATCCAGTTCTAATCTTCAATTGGTGATATCCTAAGACGAAGATCAATCTTTGAAAAGAATTTGGCGCCTTCTGTTGCTCGAAAACATGTCATCAATACGTGGCAATGGTACCTATTTTGATGGTGACATGATTCATTCCCGATAATCAATACAAAATCGCATACTCCCATCTTTCTTCTTTTACTGAATAGAAACAGGAGCACCCCAAGGAGAAGTACTTGGGGCCGAATAAAGCCAATGTCTAACAATTCCTGCATTGGGTCTTTAACTCACGAAGTTTAATAGAGAGCCATTCGATATGGGGCTTTGAAAATGGGTTTTGTCTTAGGGTTCAAGGTCGATACAAAATTCAATTTCATGCTCTAGGGGTAGGCGGGAAGTTCTCCGGGAATACATCGAAATTCATTAACAATAGAAATATCATTCAAAATTGACGTATTTTTGTTTAAATCAAGTGACATGTGCTAAGAAAGCTTGACATCCGCTTTTCAATAAACGAATAGCTTTATGGCTTGAGATAATAGTGATTGATTTTAATGGTTTGGTTGCTTGAATTAGCATAATAGGTTGGTTAGGAATATGAAAGCTAACAACAACTTACGAAAACAATCAATTTTGCATGATGAGTAGTTAACCAATCAATCCTAGAGAATCACATCAAATGCAAGTATTTTCAAAGAAATAAGATCGACAGATAATGTGCGGTGCCGATTTGAACTAAACAAGACTTATAAACAGTGGATGTAATGATGGTTTCTCCCAACGGAGTTTCAACAGATAAGTCAAAGTCTAATTTCTCCGGAGTCAAATTTAAACGTTGAGCGCAAGTAGGAGAAATAAAAGAATGGGTAGAACCGGTATCAAATAAATAACGTATAAACTTCGCTAGAGTTTATGATAAGCTTACCCGTGATGACCTCGTTCGGGTTCCTTGCTTTCTGGGAGGTCACAACAAACGTTCTCCCTTGCACTACCGGTTTTGACTTTTTTGGAACGGCCTTTGGTGCTTCCATCCTAGCTGAACTTGTCTTTGGTGTACGATAAAATCGGGCTAGGTGACCTTCTCTTCCACAATTATAACATGCTTTGGACGGTATCGCGAAGTTTGGACTAATGTGTCCCTCCCCTCCTCATTTGAAGCATATGATAGGGGGTCGTTCTCCTTCCTTAGCAATAGGTGCTGGTGCTGACGTCTTTCCATCATTGTTGAATCTCCTCTTTTTGAAATGTCCATTCTTATTGTTTTGGCACTGATTACCACCAAAGTGGTTACCATTTACGCCTTTTTGATTCCCTCCACGCTTGTTGTCACCGCTTGATGACCGCTCTCACTAGTATTATCATTTTGCCGACTGCTATCTTTTGGTTGGGTTGACTCATTATCACGTTCCAATAACTAAGCCCTATTAACGACATATGAATACAAACACAGTTTACGAGAGATAAGATATTGACGTATCTCAGGTTTCAAACCTCTTAAAAATATTCGCGTCATTGTCTCCTCATTATCAACCAAATGGGACGAAAACCAAGCCAACTCGGCAAACTTGGCTTCGTCTTTGCGATACTGGTCATGTTGTTTTATTCCGACAATGAACTCTACCTCTTTCATGTATGACGAATACTTTCGGAAAGTACTTGTCGTTGAACAATTCTTGGAACTTCTCCCAGTCATCTTCAATGCGGCGGGTTGAATCGTTTTATGATTCCCACCATGTCTCGCCTCTCTGCACGCAACATGAAGGTGGCAAAGGGAACCTTTTGCTCCTCGGAGCATCTCAAGACATCAAATATCTTGCAGATCTGCTTTATCCACGTCTCCACCTTGAGTGGTTTTAGCTCTCCAAAGAACTCTGGTGGTCTCAGTTCCTTAAACTGCTTAGCGGTGACCGTACGAGAGTTGCCAGTATTTCCATCTGCATTTTGGACAGGAACCGTTCTTGCCTGATGTTGCATGAATTGCATAAAGCCTCTGAACATTTCATCGTTCATCATTTGGTCAGTGTTGTTGTTTGTCGGAGGAATGTCGCCTTCCTGATGCACATTATCCTGATTATTGATCTGTGGAGACTCAACGGTCTCCTGTGCTCCATTGATGTTCTTAACATTCTCGGATGTCATTTTCAAATACTGCCACAAAACAAGGATTAAATAACATATCACATATTATCCCTATACTCTGACCGACCAATTGAATACCAAATAAACTTAGGTAGGTCATACTAGCGAAAGAATTCCCCGTCTCCCCCCTCCTAGTTATTATCTCACATCTCAGCCAGGGATCATATCCCTAAGCTTTGATACCAACTGTGACGCCCCCAAAATAGATATAGATCACCTATTCTGAGTTGCCAAATACATGGTACAGAATACAAATACAATCTTAATTATACAACAAGAGAGCTGTGAGTTTTAATACAAATACTGTCTTCTAGACAATATCCACTCTCAGAATAAGTCCTCATTATATTTATTTTCACACTATTTAATAGAATAGTGAGGACTACTAGCTAATACTATCATCCGAACCGTCACTCTGTTCCCCGACTAGTCCTGGCTACGTTCTCATTTCCTGAAGAGAATAGTGAAAGAAAGGGTGAGCTCAACTAGCCCAGTAAGAAATATTATCACTAAGATAATGCAGAATAAATTATCATTAGTCTTCAACAATGTTAAACTGATAAAATACAATAGACATCAAGTTTAAGCTGCGGTGAACAAGCAATCCATTAAAAGAGTCAAGTAAAGAATAAAATCTACTATCTTTTATGATTTAAAAGGTTTTTCATCACTTTTATCGCTGGGACTCAGCTTAATAAATAATCCACATCATCCCTGCACTAAGGCCAAGGATATTTATTAGTATCACGACCAAAAATTATCCATGCACTACGGGCCAAGGATATTCGTGTATTCATCAATGGTTATGATCATGCCAACAACTGTCCATCAATGCACTATGGGCCAATGAGGACTTTTATCACATCATTTGTAACATTACGGTCATGATTACACCGAATAATCCCTAGTCATACTCATACCAAGTCCATCTATGCACTACAGGCCACAGATGACTTTCAAAAAATATAAACATGAGGATGATGACAATGATATAAGAATTCAATAAAACAAGTTCACGAATTAATTTATTCAGGAACTAATAACGTCCAAATTGTCAACATGATACTTCTTTGTAGAGTAAAATTCAAGAATGTTCAGAAGAATATTTTCATGAAAAGATACTGGATGAAGCGCAAATATCAAGGATATTCCACTAATTTCATGGAGTATAGAAGTGAAAACTTTAACCAACTGAGTATAATAAATAATGGAATAACAAAAGAAATCACCATACATGCGGTATTTGCATGTAGGCGAGTTATTCCAACGAATAATAAATAACGGAACCGGTCGGTGTAAATTTACATGCAAGCGGGATGTTCAAGCCAATGAATAATAAAGAATGGAATAACAACGAAATCACCATATATACGGTACTTGATGCATAGGCGAGTTATTCAACGAAATAATAAATAACGAATCGGTCCGGCGTAAAAGCGCATGCAGACGCATGATATTCCAACAGAATAATGAAGGCGGAACCGGTCCATCGTTATAACAGCGAGACAAGATATTCTAACGAGAATAATAAAAGAAGCGGAACCGGAGTTAGTATGATAACGCATGCATGACGAGGATGTTCTAATAGAATAACAACAGAAATCACCAAGTATAGGGTAGACCGCGTATACAGGTTATTCCAACAAAATAATAAAGAATGGAATAACGAAGTTCTCTTCATGAATATGAAAAAAAAATACCCTACTAGTAAAGAAGAGTATTATTTGGTAAGGCGAGGATATATTTTTAAGAAAACTTGCACTACGCTCAAAGCTTCTTAAAACTCTAAAGAAATACGTTCAAGATTATAGAAGAGAATTCTCAGAATTTCTGGTGTGTTTTTAATTCTAACTAAGCATCATATTTATAAGAGAATTGAAGGGATACTGTTTAAAGAAGAAAATCACGGATGAAATAATTCTCGCAGTCACAGACAGAAAAAAAAATTCAGACGTCTGATTTTTCAAAGTATTAATATAATAATCAATAAAATATAATATATATATATATATATATATAAATTAGCACATGTTCGTTGAAAAAAAAACACCGGGTGCACTCATTGTTACCCCTTCTGCCAACTTTGTCAAACCTATATATATATATACTAATAAATAATAATACTTCTTCCGCACTACCATTATATCCCCCCAACGTGGCCGCCCCCAAATAGGTATATATCACCCATTCTGAGTTGTCAATACATGGTACGAAACAACTACAACTTTATTATTACAATAAGTAAAGCTGTGAGTTTGAATACAAATATTATCTTATAGACAATATCTATACCCAAATAAATCCTCATAACATTTATTGATACATTATTTTACAAAATGGTGAGGACTACTAAACAACTCTATAACCATCATTCCATACCCCAGGCTGCGTACTCGCTACATTCTCGCCTCTCGAGAAGAAAAATGGAACAAAAAGGAAAAGGGTGAGCTCAACTAGCCCAAAAAGAATATATATGACTAAGATAATATACAACAAATTATCGTTAGTCTCCAACAGGGAAAAATCTAATAGAATACAATAGACAACAAGTTTTAAATCAATATTAGCAATGAAATAATAATTTATTAGAAGAGTTAAGTAGAGAATGCAAACTACTATCTTCATGTATGAATTTAAAAATTCATCGCTCTATCTTTTATCCTCGTAACATCAATCAATATATATCTGAATCAAATATTCATCATTGCACTACGAGCCAAAGATATTCATCGATTGGTCATGTTCATCTAAACACTGCTCATCTTTGCACTACGTGCCAAAGATATTCATCGAAATCATTCATCTTTTACACTACAGGCCAAAGATATTCAATAATGTCATCATTTAAGACCGAGGATGATGAAAATATTTTTAAAAGCGAATCCGGTGAAACAAAATGACAAGGATTAAGGATTAAGGATTAGTACTTTGTTTTATCCATGTCCAAAAATACCTCAAAAATTATCATAGTGGTGTAAAATTCAAGATTGATCAAAACATGGATACAATCAAAGCTAGTATCCACAATGGATATTTTAGGCGAAAAGGAAAATTTTCATTTTTCGATGAATAGTGTCATATTAAGTGAATAAAGGTAGATATCGTGAATAGTCTGATATCGTGAATAAGAATCTTGACACCAAAAGTTCCAAATTTGATAAAAACTTGGATCAATATTTGAAATAATGATATTGAAGAATAATATCATTCTGAAAAAAATAATATCCCTTACCTCGAAAGATTTATACTTCTAAATTTGAAACAGGATATAAAGGCTATGACTTGAACTTGCACCGTATAGCAATACTCAAAGTATACTCAAAATACTCACAAGAATACGCTTGATAATATAGAGAGAAAAACTTGAGTTTACGGTGTGATTTTCAATTCTAACCTAAGCACCTATTTATAGGAAAATGCTTAGAACACCAAAGCGTAAAATTTATTAAAATATATTATTAATAATAAATTTCATACGCCTCCTTGGAAAATCAGATTTCTAACATATCCCACATGCTCATCTTCTAGAAAAAGTGAGAAAAAACGTTTTTATTAAAAAATATTTAAAACTTCCAAAAATTAATTATTTTGGAGCTTGAACTTCAATAATTCATAATAAATAGCCCTTTTTATCGAGAAAATTGAATCTCGAGACCTATTATAGGAAATTCAATTCTCTACAACTTTGCGAGAAGAAAGTTTTTCCAAATTCCAAATGCAAATTGGCCAAAATCCATAAGCAGACGATTTTACGAACTTTGATCAAATTTCGATCGAGAAATGGGGTTCAAACATATTTTAACATGTTTTAAACATTTATTGCAACAAAAATACTCTTCCTCCTCGTATACTCATATATCTCACATTCGTTGTAAAAAATATTACCATTATTATATTATTAAAATATAATAATATATATATATAAATGAATTATTTTATCAGAAAAAGATAAAATTTCAATTTTCAACAATTGTCACATTAAAAATTTTCTCCATCTATATCCACATAAAATAAATATTTTCCTCATCATATGAATCAATAATTAATTATTCACAAATAATATTACAGAATCACAATATTGACAACCAGGCAATTCCAAGGAAAGAGGGGGCTTTTCAATAAGAATTTTTCCTTACCGTAGCCTTGATTAGGTGACCAAACCTCTCCTTGATGTAACTTTCTAGACATTGCCAATAATGTTATCCAATAATATTATTCAAATAATATGAATTATTAGCTTCGATAATGAAAAATACCGTGTAGTGACAATTATTGAAACAACGATAATATAAAATATCAACACGACAATTATTGAATCAATAAAATAAAATCTTTGAATAATAATTCTCGTAACCATTATTGAGTAGTGCCTTTTACGTAGAATCAATAATTGGTGCAATACCGCATGTCTCTTCGTGTTTTAACCAATTTAGTATTTTAACAAAGATTAATTCAGTAATAACTACGCCGTTATTTTTAAACAACTTATATTTGTCGTTTTCTTCATCCAATCGCTTTCAGGTTATGGGGCCCACACATGGTCATTTAGTAATATTTAATATTCCCAAGCGATTTGAATATTCCACGACCAAACGAATATTCCCAAACAACAATAAATATTTTATAACCACTTTGCTTTATTTTGAAATATTTGTGTATTTTACCCATAACTATCCACATTAATCACATCAACCGTTTCTATTTCGAATAATAATTAGAGGAAATTAAATTTCATTTATTAAATATTTGGGGTCTTACAACCTCCCTCCTTATGAAATTTAGTCCTCGAAATTGACATACGTGCACAGTGTTTCAAAAGGTGAGGATACCTCGCTTTCATTTCCGTTTCCAATTCCCGGGTCATTTCCTCTATAGCATGGTTCCTCCACAAAACTTTAACTTGTGGTATGACCTTCGTCGTAGGACATGCTCCTTCCTATCCAAGATCTTGGATGGTACCTCCTCACACGTTAAGTCTTCTATCTATCTCGTCAGTTCTACAGCTCAATAACGTGGTTCGGGTCTTTCACATATTTACTGAAATACGAGATATGTGAAACACATTATGAACACGAGACATACTTGGAGAATGTAACGCGAGTCTATAGGCTACATTTCCTACTCGGTCGAAGAATTTGAAATGGACTAATAAATCGTGGATTGAGCTTTCCTCTCTTCCCAAATCTTGTAACTCCCTTCCATGGAAGCAACTCGCAACAATACATGATCCCCATACTAAATTCCACGTCCTTTCGATGAAGATCCGCATAACTCTTTTGTCGATCTTGTGCCGCTTTGTATATCGTTGTCGAATCATTTGGATCTTTTCGGTGATAAATACGTCTTAACTTTCGGGTCCCAACAATGTTGCTTCACCCACCTCATCCCAACATATTGGAGAGCGACACTTTCGTCCATATAATGCTTCAAATGGAGCCACACTTATACTTGCACGATAAGCTGTTGTTGTAGGAGAATTCCACCAATGGTAAATACTTATCCCAACCGCCCTTGAAATCTAGGACACGAGTCTTAATAAATCTTCAAGAGTTTGAGTAGTCCTCTCTGATTGTCCGTCCGTTTGAGGATGGTATGCAATCCAGATCGTAAATCCGTACCCATAGCTTTTTTGCAAGCTAACCCAAAATCTTGAAGTGAATCTTGGGTCACGATCCGAAACTATGGATCTTGGCATGCCATGCAACCTCACAATCTCATTTACATATATACTAAAGAAGGCGTTCAAGGGAATAAGTCTCCGTATCGGCAAAGAAATGAGCGGACTTGGTTAATCTATCAACAATAACCCAAATAGCATTGATGCCTTGAAAGCCGTAGGAAGAACAATGCTACGAAATCCATGGTAATGTGTTCCCACTTCCATTTCGGAATCTCAAGTGGTTGCAATGGACCCTTAGGTACTTAGATGCTCAAGCCTTTTACACGTTGACAAGTTAAACACGTTGAGATAAACTTTGCAATCTCTCTCTTAATATTGTTCCACCAAAATGTATGTCAAGATCACGATACATTTTGGTACTTCCGAGATGGATTGCAAATGGTGTATTGTGTGCCTCCATCATAATCTTGTACTTCAAATCGAGTCGTTAGGAACACAAAAATCCGGAGTGGACTCAAGTATTCCTTCATCATCGATTCTAGCTTCCTAATAGCACCTTCTTGTACTTTCTTCTTCATACGCCTCGATTTCGGGTCGGTGGCTTGAGCAACCTTAACTTTTCTATTAAAGTTGGCTCTGTCGTATACTTGACATCATCGCACTTTTCGTTCGTGCATATGATCTTCTACTCAACGCGTCGGAACCACGTTCGCTTTTCGAGGATGGTATTGAATAGTGTGGTCGTAGTCTTTCAATAGCTCGAGCCAACGTCATCGCTTAGCGTGTTGAGTTCTTTTGAGTGAAGAAATATTTAAGGCTTTTATGGTCCGAATATATCTCCACTTTCTCCCCATATAGATAGTGCCTCCGGATCTTTAAGCAGCAAATCGCTTGCGCTAACTCTAGATCATGAGTAGGATAATTCCTCTCATATTCTTTAAGTTGTCATGAGGCATAAAGCTATGACTTTCCCACGTTGCATGAGAACACATCCTAACCCTTTTCCGAAGCATCGGCTGTGAGATAACAAATCCATCCGAACCGGATGGTATTATTAGAAAAGTGTTAGAAATAAGTCTCCTCTTAAGCTCTTGAAACTCTTCTCGTATTCTTCGCTCCCAAACGAATTTTGTATCCTTCCGAGTTAGTTGGGTTAATGGAGTAGCAATTGAAAAAACCCTTCCACGAATCTCCGATAATAACCAAATTTAAGCCCAAAAGCTACGTACTTGATCCACCGACTTCGGTTGCTCCTAACTTTGTATTGCTTCAATCTTGGCGGATCAACAGATACTCCATGTTTCGACACCACGTGCCCAAGGAATGCTACTTCCTCGAGCGAACTCACATTTCTTCAACTTGGCATAAAGCTTGTTTTCACGAAGCCTTTGAGTACCAACTTCAAATGGTGCTCATGATCTTCATGACTTTTGGAATATATGAGGATGTCATCAATAAAGACAACAACGAATGATCCAAATATTCCTTGAATACTCGGTTCATCATATCCATGAAAGCCAGGAGCATTAGTCAATCCGAAAAGACATGACTATGAATTCATAATGCCCGCATCGAGTTCTAAAAGGCGGTCTTTGGAATATCCTCGGTTCTAATCTTGGTGATGATATCCGAGCGAAGATCGATCTTTGAAAAAAAATTGTGCCCTCACGCAATCGGGTCAAACAAGTCATCAATACGAGGTAGAGGATACCTATTCTTGATGGTGACATGGTTCAATTCCGATATTCAATACAAAAGTCGCATTCTCCGTCTTTTCTTCTTTACGAATAAAACAGAGCACCCCAAGAGATGTCTTAGGGCGAATGAAACCGATGTCCAACAACTCCTGTAGTTGGACCTTTAACTCAAGTTCAATAGAGCCATTCGATATGGGGTTTTAGAAATGGGCTTTGTACGGTGTTCAAGATCAATAAAGAATTCAACTTCATGTTACGGGGTAGGCCAAAAAATTTCTTGAAATACGTCGGAAAGTCAATAACAACGGGAATATTATTCAAATTTGACGTGTCTTTATTCAAATCCATAACATGGGCTAAGAAAGCTTGACATCCGTTTTTCAATAAGCGAATAGCTTTATGATTAGATATAACGATGGTGATTTTAATGGTTTAGTTGCTTGAATTAAATACAACAAAGTTGGATAGGAATATGAAAACTAACAACCTTACAAAAACAATCAATTTTGGCATGATGAGTAGTTAACCAATCAATCCCTAAAATCACATCAAAAGCAAGTATCTTTAAAGAGATAAAGGTCAATGGTAAGGTGATGGTGCCAACTTGAATCAAACAAGATTTATAAACAATGGATGTGATGAAAGTTTCTCTAACGGAGTTTCCACGATAGTCAAAGTCTAATTTTTTGAGTCAAATTTAAGCGTTGAGCACAAGTAGGAGAGATAAATGAATGGGTAGCATCGGTGTCAAGTAAGGTATAAACTTTGCAAGAATTTATAAATAGCTTACCCGTGATTACCTCGTTTGGGTTCCTCGCATTTTGACCCGATCCACAACAAACGCTTCTTCCAGAACCGCTTGACATTGACTTTTCTAGGGCCAGTCTTTTGAGTCACCGTCCCATTGAACTAGGTTTCGCTTCTGCATACAATCCCGAAGCGATATGTCCTTCATTTCTACAATTATAGCATACCTTGAACTGTTGTGGGCAGTTTGGACTGATATGTCCTTCTTTTCTGCATTTGTAGCATATAATGGGGTGGTCGTTCTCCTCCTTAGAACCGATTCTTATGCCAAACATTTGTCGTCTTCACATAATCGTTGTTAAATCTCCTCTTTTAAAATCTCCTTACGACTCGCTTCTTATTTTCATGGCCATGATTACCACCAGGAGTGATTACCATTTTTGTCCGCTTCTTTTTCTTTCTCCGTGGTTATCGTTGTTTTGTTGATTGCCATCTCCTAGGTTATGATCCACGTTTGTGGTCCCTAAGTTGGCCGTGCTTTCGTTATCTCGCTCTAATAATTGAGCCCTGCTTTACAACATCTCGAGTAGAGAGAAAATTTATGAGAAATGAGATACTGACGTATGCCGGATTTCAAACCTTTAAGAAACATCCGCGTCATACGTTCCTCATTCTCCACTAAATGAGGTGCAAACCTGGATAGCTCTGCAAACTTTGCCTCGTACTGGGACACCGTCATGTTATTCTCGCTCGGTCTAATAAACTCCACTTCCTTCATATAGCGAACACTTTCGGAAAGTATTTGTCATTAAATAATTCTGAAATGTATCCCAAGACATCTTTGAGTCTTGGTGGATGGAGTGCGCTTCACTGAACTCCACCAAGTAGTCCGCCTCGCCACGGACACATAAAGGTAGCAAATGGAACCTTCATTCCTCCGTGAATCCCAAGACATCGAATATCTTAGTAATTTGCTTGACCCATGTGTTTCCGCCATGATCGGATCCGGCTTTCCCTTAAATTCTGGTGGTCCCAACTCTTTGAACTGCTTGGCTGTGACAACCCGTGAATTGTTATCATTTCCTCCTGTATTTTGAACACGAGTCTCCCTCGTCTGATTTTGCATGAACTGCAAAAAGCTTCTAAACATCCCCTCGTTCATCATCTCCGCTTTCGATTGGTGTTGTTCATGGAGGAACATTACCGACTGTTACCGCTCTCCTCGTTGGTGAGTACAAAGCGTCTCCACGGTCTCATTTCCACTTTGTTAATATTCTCGATCGACATTCTCAAATCTTGTCTATAAAACAAGGGTTAATTAAGCAAATCAATATATCACATAATATCCTTATATCTTGACCAACTAACAAATAAGCTTAGGTAGGACACACTAGCGAAAGATTTACTCGCCTCTCCCTCCTAGTTCTATTCCCCATCTCCGCCGGAGATCATATCCCTAAGCTCGATACCAACCGTGGCGCCCCCAAAATAGGTATACATCACCCATTCCGAGTTGTCGATACATGGTGCGAAACAACTACAACTTTATTATTACAATAGTAAAAGCGTGAGTTTGAATACAAATATCATCTTCTGAACAATATCTATACCCAAATAAATCCTCATCACATTTATTGATACATTATTTTACAAAATGGTAAGGACTACTAAACAACTCTCTCTCTATAACCATCATTCCATACCCAGACTGCATCTCACTACATTCTCGAAAAAAGAAAAGGGTGAGCTCAACTAGCCCAAGAAGAATATTATGACTAAGATAATATACAACAAATTATCGTTAGTCTCCAACGAGGAAAAATCTAATAGAATACAATAGACAACAAGTTTTAAATCAATATTCGCAATGAAATAATAATTTATTAGAAGAGTTAAGTAGAGAATGCAAACTACTATCTTCTATGTATGAATTTAAAATTCATCGCCTATCTTTTATCCTGTAACATCAATCAATATATATCTGGAATCAAATATTCATCATTGCACTACTGAGCCAAAGATATTCATCACCGTCATGTTCATCTAAACACCATTCATCTTTGCACTACAGGCCAAAGATATTCATCAGAAATCATTCATCTTTGCACTACAGGCCAAAGATATTCAATAATGTCATCATTTAAGACTGAGGATGATGAAAAATATTTTTAAAGAAACGAATCCAGTGAAACAAAATGACAAGGATTAAGGATTCGTACTTTATTTTATCCATGTCCAAAAATACCTCAAAAATAATCATAGTGATGTAAAATTCAAGAATGATCAAAACATGGATACAATCAAAGCTAGTATCCACAATGGATATTTTAGACGAAAAGGGAAAATTTTTATTTTTCGATGAATAGTGTCGTATTCGTGAATAAAGGTTAATAAGATATCGTGAATAAAGGCCGTATATCGTGAATAAGTAACTCAAGACACCAAAAGTTCTAAATTTGATAAAAAAACTTGAGATCAATATTTCAAAGATAATGATATTGAAGAAATAATATCATTACGAAAAAATAATATCCCTTACCTCGAAAGATTTATACTTAAAATTGAAACACCTGGATATAAAGTATGACTTGAACTTGCACCGTATAGCAATACTCAAAGTATACTCAAAATACTTACAAGAATACGCTCGATAATATAGAGAGAAAAACTTGAGCTTACGGTGTGATTTTCAATTCTAACCTAAGCACCTATTTATAGAAAAATGCTTAGAACACAAAGCGAAAAATTTATTAAAATATATTATTAATAATAAATTTCATACGCCTCCTTGGAAAATCAGATTTCTAACATATCCCACATGCTCATCTTCTAGAAAAAGTGAGAAAAACGTTTTATTAAAAAAATATTTAAAACTTCCAAAAATTAATTATTTTGGAGCTTGAACTTCAATAATTTATAATAAATAGCCCTTTTATCGAGAAAATTCGAATCTCAAGACTTTTTATAGGAAATTCAATTCTCTACAACTTTGCGTAAGAAAGTTTTTCCAAATTCCAAATGAATTGACCAAAAATCCATAAGCGGATTTATTTTACAAGCTATAATCAAATTTCAAGTCAAGAAATGGGGTCCAATGAGCATGTTTAACATGTTTTAAACATTTATTGCAACAAAAATACTCTTCCTCCTCGTATACTCATATATCCCACATTCATTGTAAAATATTACCATTATTATATTATTAAAATATAATAATATATATATATATATTTAAATGAATTATTTTATCGTAAAAAGATAAAATTTTAATTTTCAACAATTGTCACATTAAAATTTTATCCATCTATATCCACATAAAATCAATATTTTTCTCATCATATGAATCAATAATTAATTATTCACAAATAATATTACGTAATCACAATATTGATGACCAGCGGTTCCTGGAAAGAGGGGCTTTCCATAAGAATTTTTCCTTCTTGGCGGCATTAATTAGGTGACCAAACCTCTCCTTGAGATGAAACTTTCTAGTCATTGCCAATAATGTTATCCAATAATATTATTCAAATAATATGAATTATTGCTTCGATAATGAAAAATACTGTGTAGTGACAATTATTGAAACAACAGTAATATAAAATATCAACATAGCAATTATTGAATCAATAAAATAAAATATTGAATAAGAATTATTTGTAACCATTATTGAGTAGTGCCTTCTTTACGTAAGAATCAATAATTGGTGCAATACTGAGTGTCTTCTTGTGTTTTAACCACAAGAATATTTTAACAATATTATTAGTAATAACTACGCCTGTAGATTTTTTAAACAACTTATATTTGTCGTTTTCTTCATCCAATCGCTTTCAGTTATGGGGCCCACACATGGGTCGCTACTGTCGCATTTAAATATTCCCAAGCGATTTAATATTCCACGACCAAACGAATATTCCCCGACAACAATGAATATTTTATAACCACTTGCTTATTTTAAAATATTTGTGTATTTTACCCATAACTATCCACATTAATCGTGATCAACCCTTACTATTTCAAAATAATAATTAGAAAAATTAAATTTCATTTATTAAATATTTGGGGTCTTACACCCACCCCACCATTTCCCACTTGAATGCTTTATATATATATTATATATATATATATATATATATATATATATATCAAAAACCCACTTGCACTCCACCCACATGGTACGCACACACACACACACACATATATATATATATATATATATATATATATATATATATACTCTATAACTTTCTACCGATTATTTTGAAAAATAGATAAATGGGGGTCCATAAAATAAGCAAAATTTCATAAAAATCACCTTAATAATTTTAACAATATTTATCACCTTTATTATAATTCACAATATTAATCGACTGTGTCGTTCCCACGAAAGAGGGGCTTTCCATAAGGATTTCTCCTATCGGCCATGAATTAGGTGATCAAACCTCTCATGGCGTAACTTACTGACATCGTTAATATTGCAAATTATAATATGAATAACTCATCATCTCAATTGTTAATAATATATAAAATATCGACAATAATTGAATAAAAGCCGAATGACTTCTCACATAAGCATCAATAATCAATCTGCTTACTATGCAACCACGCGTATTCTTTGTATTTTTACTACGAAAGTAGTTCAACAAAGATTAATTCGTGAAACTTTCACGTGAGTTATTTTCAATAAAATATTTTTGTCGTTTTCTCGATTCGACAATAATTACATTAATGGGGTCCACCAATGATTGTGTAAATCGTCGTACGAATATTTCTGTTAAAACGAATATTCCCCGACCAATCGAATATTATATAACAACTTATGTACTTTTGCAAAATTTATAAATATTACCTGACAACTATAACATTATATCAAATTTATTTCATAATATTCAAAAATGATATTTATAGAAAATTTATTTTTATTCATAAAAGTTGGGGTCTTACAATAGTCTAATAAATTATTTTTCAAATTAGGTATAGTTAGAATTATATTCTATAAGGCCTTCCTGCAATATATAAGATAGAATTTCATTCTATCTCCAATATATACTTTTAATTTTTGAAAAACTAGATAAACATTCTTGCTTATTATCGAATATATGGTTTCCGTTGTTTTATATAGCGTATGTTTTAGTTTTAGAACATCATTCATTTATTATAAACTAAAATAATTTTACGTGTCTCACTGTTCTATAATTTGATGGTAAATTTGACATGTTTGGCATAAGGAACTTTGGTTCTATACTTGATATAATTCACATTGCTGACTCTGTCACTAAGTTAATTGTTCGATATAAGTTCTATGTTAAATTTTATTGAAAGCTTAGATTCAAACCGCACCTAAGCGATTTCGGGTGCGATTTGTACATCAAATCGCACCATGCTCACCCTAGTAAGTATTATCACTATATATAGCTTAATAAACTCTATATGAGATTCTCAAGTGGGACTTAAACTTTGATTTACATGCATAATGTTGATGATGACGATGGGTAATTCAGTAATTTGAATATATGAAGAAGGAAAAATCACTAGGAATTGGAGAGAAGGGACATTGTTCTCATCTCCAAGACTTTCTTGTGAGAATTGGAGTGCTTATAGCTCACAAAAGTTGGACTTTTAGCTGGCCTATACTCGGGCAGCAGCCTGCCCGACTTGTATCTTACCCCACATGCATTACAGAGTGTTTTTGGACCCAATGCTCCTGCCCTCCACTGTGGTGTCCGATGTGCTAAACAATGGGTACATCTCCTTGGCTGTTGCCCGTTGCTTCTTTCCAAATTGCCCTCTTCTTTCTCCATTATTACATTATTCTCTTCCTTCATTTCTTCATTTCTGGCTCTGATTATTCCTCTGTTGTTGTTATTCTCCTCATTTTTGGGCAAAAGTAGTTCACTATCAGCTAACCAATGGGCTTGTTGAAGCAGAGGTGGATCTGAGCAACTCATTTGGAGATGGTGAGCCCAAATTCTTTTTCTCTTGCTTCTTGCCTTGCCTGGTATTACAAACTTTTGCAGGATACTTGATGATGATGGGCTTATTTGGGATTCCACCAATTTCAATGGCTTTGAGGGGTCTGCTTCACTGGCAGTCTGGCAGTGCTAATAATGGTAGTCTTGTTCTGAGCAATTTGAGGGGGTAAAATTGGTAGGCAATTTCCAGAGCTGGATAAGCAGTCTTCAACAAATATTGATAGCCATTCCAAGTCCATATCCCCTTCCTGCATTTATTGATTTTCCCAGGATAGGGACACCCAAAAAAAAATACAAGATTAAACTTTGGTGGGGAGTTGGGGGAATGATAAAGAGAATGAATCTTTACCACAAAGTTTGGTTTTTATGAGATATAATGTGAATACAGAAAATATTACCCATAAAATTTAATTTCATGAAAAAATGTATATAGAGCAGAAAAAGAAAACCCACATTGATATCCCAGAATAAGGACACACAAAAAAAAACCCAGAAAATTTAAATTTTGGGGTTGGGAGTGATAGAAAGACTGAATCTTTACAACAAGTTAAGTTTGTATTTTTATGAAATATAATTTGGATACAGAAAATTTAAAGAAAGAATGTATATATAGATAGAAATTTAAAGTAATTGCTAGGCCCATGTCTAGTGGGCTCTCTCTATCTCTGCATTGCAATCTTGCACACCGGCATAGTGGCATGACCTTATACTTAGGACACACCCTTTCCTAAACATATATGAATAACACCAGAGAAACAAAAACATCAAGTAATTTAAGCCTCTAAATACGTTGAGAGTATATATGACGGAATTGTGACCGCGGGTAGTGGATTCTCTCTTTTATTTTCAATCAATTAATAGCAAATACAAGATCCGACAAGCATTCAAATATATATATATATATATATATATATATATATATATATATTATTGCCAAAGCTATTCATTCATCTCTCATGTACACTCTTATCAAATCCAGCCACCATTAGTACGAATTACTTGATTTACTAAACACAAAGTATCCACGTCAGTGCCCATGTAACTTGTGGTCAATTTTTGACCCGGCTATTATTATACTACTAATTACTAATATCAAGAAAAAACCAATGTTTAGTATTAGTCATATCAAGCCTCATTAATTATCATGGTAAACTGTAAAATTGTACCTTCATGTTTCCAACATTTTACGTTAATATTTTAATGCCTTCAAGTGAAACTATGAAAATCATCTATAAAAATAAAATATGGAACAAATATATGCAAGTATAAATAGTTATCAAAAGCCGCCCATAATTTTGAATCTTTTACCTTATTTATTCGGAATAATTAAATATATTATTACGACTGTACTGTACGTGAATTATTAATTCGAATTCAGTTTTTCATTCGATTGGTTCTCATATGTGGGGGTACAAATGCCGCTTGTCAATTGTGTCGGATTGTCGAGCTAAAGGGCAAAAACGTCAAAAAATCAAATATCATGAAAACTATATAAAAAAAAAGAGACGACAGACGAGAACAAAATCTTAAATTATACTTAAATTGTATGTATATATATGTAGTATCTAGTTAAGTATATATTAAAAAAAATAAAAATATATTGTAATTTAAATATATTTAATTAAGTTAAATTGTACTTAAATGTACTTGTATAACACCTAGTTAAGTATAATTTAAAAAACTATAATTAATATATAATTAGTTAAGTTATATTGTATTTAAATTATAATTAAACTGTATCTATATATATAGTACATAATTAAATACAACTTTAAAAAAATTGCATTCAAAATGTACTAAGTTGAGTTAAATTGTACATTTTAGAATTTAAGAACGAATAATATTGCAATCACACAAATATTATGTGACGCTCCCAAAATAGATATACATCACTCATCTTGAGTCTCCAAATACATGGTACAAAATTCAAATACAACTTAATTATACAACAGTCGTGTAAAATACGACAAAACATATGCTGTGAGTTTTAATACAAATATTATCATCTAGACAATATTTACACTCAATTGAGTCATCATTACATTTATTATCACACTATTTAACATAATAGTGAGGACTACTAATGCTATTATCTGGACCATCAAGTAGAAGAGTCAAGTAAAGAATAAAATTTACTATCTTTTATGATTTAAAAGGTTTTTCATCACTTTTATCGCTGGGACTCAGCTTAATAAATAATCCACATTATCCTCACTTCTACTACCAGGATATTCATTAGTATCGCAACCACAAATTATCCATGTACTACGGGCCAATGATATTCGTGTATTCATCAATGGTCATGATCATGCCAACAAATGTCAATTAATGCACTACGGGCCAATGAGGACTTTACCACAACATTTATAACATTACGGTCATGATTATACCGATTAATCCCCTCATTAATAATCATACCAAGTCCATCTATGCACTACAAGCCACAGATGACTTTCAACATAATATAAATGTGACGCCCCCAAAATAGGTATACATCACCCATTTTGAGTCGTCAATAACATGGTACAAAAATAACTTTAACTTTATTAATACAATATAAAAACTGTGAGTTTAAATACAAATATTGCCATCTAGACAATATTCACACCCAAATAAGTCCTCTTTACAATTATTGGTACATTATTTTATAAAAATGGTGAGCACTACTAAAATAACTCTCTAGAACCATCATTCCACACCCCGACTAGAACTCGTTACATTCTCGCCTCCTGAGAAGAAAAATAGAACAAAAAGGAAAATGGTGAGCTCAACTAGCCCAGTAAAGAATTTTATGACTAAGATAATATAGAACAAATTATCGTTAGTCTTCAACAGGGAAAAATCTGATAAAATACAATAGACAACAAGTTTCAGATCAATATTCGCAGCGGAAATAATAATTCATAGAAGAGTTACGTAGAGAATGAAATTTACTTTTATCTATGAATTTAAAAGTCCATCGTCAATATTTTATCCTTGTAACATCAATCAATATACAACTGGAATCAAATATTCATCTTTGCACTATAGGCCAAAGATATTCATCAGTTGATCATGTTCATCTCAACACATGTACATCTTTGCATTACAGTCAAAGATATTCATCATAAAATTATTAATCTTTGCACTACAGGCCAAAGATATTCAATAATATCATCATTTAGGACTGAGAATGATGAAAAATATTTTTAAAAAAATGAATCCATTGAAACAAAAGAACAAGTATTATGGATTCGTATTTTAAACAATTCGAGTTCAAAAATACTTCATAAATAATCATAGTGAAGTAAAATTCAAGAATGATCAAAACATGGATACAATAAAAGTTAGTATCCATAATAGATATTTTGGACAAAATACGAAAATTTAATTTTTCTGTGAATAGTGTCGTATTCGTGAATAGTCAGATATCGTGAATAAGAACTCCCATACTAAATGTAAGACCCCAACTTATTATAAATAAAATTGAATTTTCCTTTATTCATTATTCTAAATTAATAAGGGTTAATTTGATATAATGCTTTGGTTATGGGTGAAATATGCAAAGTTTACTGAGAATAAGCAGTGGTTATAAAATATTCATTATTGTTTGGGAATATTAAGCTTGGTCGTGGAATATTCTTTTTGTCGGGAATATCCGTACGACGGCGCAGTCATTTGTGGGCACCATAACAGAATAATTGTCGGATGAGGAAAACGACAAGTATGTGTTTTTATAAATAATCTGCCAGAAGCTATTCACGAATTAACATTTGTTGGATTACCGGTGGTTAAAATACGATAATATGCGTGGTTGCACAAAGAAGCACACGGTATTGCCATGATATTGTTGAATTATTGATCCTTACGTGCAAGGCACTTTACTCAATAATTATTATAGTAGTTCTTTATTCAATATTATATTGATTCAATAATTCTTTGCGTTAATATTTGGTATCACTATTGTTTCAATAATTGTCATTACACAAAGATTTTCCATTATCAAATCAATAATTCATATTATTTGAATAATATTATCGAGATAACATTATTGGCAATGTCTAAAAGTTCCGTCTAAGGAGAGGTTTGGTCACCTAATCAAGGCCAGTAGGAGAAATCCTTATTGAAAGCCCTCTTTCCTGAACCGCCTTTGGTTGTTAGTAATGTGATTCTATAATATTATTTGTGGATAATTAATTATTGATTTATATGATATTGATTTTATGTGGATATAGATGGAGAAAATTTTAATGTGACAATTATTGAAAATTAATATTTTATCTTTTTACGATAAAATAATTCATTTAAATATATTATTTTAATAATATATTAACTGATGATATTTTTATAATGAATGTGGGATATATGAGTATATGAGGAGGAAGATTATTTTTGTGGCATTAAATGTTTAACACATGTTTTGTGTGTCGGTGGACACAATTCTTGATTGAAAATTTATTATAGTATAAAATCGCCTTGGCTTATGGATTTTGGTCAATTTTTGTTTGGAATTTGGAAAAACTTTCTTCTGCAAAGTTGTAGAGAATGGAATTTCCATGGAAATTCATGAAGTTTTGAATTTTTCCGATAACCGAGCTATTTTCTATGAATTGTTGAAGTTTCGAAAAATAAAATGATTTTATTAAATTATAGGTGGGACCCACTTTTTATTCTAACACATGTGAATGCTAATTTGAGTCAAGGATGGTGGTGGCTGAATTGGTAGGTAAGCATGCGTGGAAATGTGTTTAATAAATAATATTAATTTATTATTTAGTCTCTTTTAGGCGTTAACATTTTTCCTATAAATAGAGGCTAAGTTAAATTGAAAATCACACCGAAACTAAGTTTTCTCTCTTTCTCTCTCTATATTATCGAGTGTATTCTTGTGAGTATACTTTGAGTGTTGCTATACTACAAGTGCGAGTTTACATCGACCTTATCTGAAATTCAATCGGAAATACGGTTATTTTGAGGTAAGGGATGTTATTTCTTTACATAAATGATATTATTTTCTTCAATATCATTATGCTAAAATCTTTGTTGAATTTTTTATCAAATTTGGAACTTTTTCATGTAAGAGTTACTATTCATGAGTTACTTATTCATAAGTTACTATTCACGAGTTCTTATTCACAAAGCGTGAAGATATTTTTTGTGAAATTTCTATCTTTTGTGTGGGGTTACTATTCACGATACGGCTTTATTCACGTATCGACTCTTTCATTCACGAATCTGGCACTATTCACCGAAAAAATAAAAAATTTTCTTTTGTCCAAGATGTCTATTTTGGCTACTATATCTTTGATTGTATCCATGTTTTGATCGTTATTTTGAGTTCTGCTTTCAAAATCGTTTATTATGAAGTATTATCGATCTTGGATAAACCGTTAAACGAATCCCTAATATTTGTCCTTCTATCTCACCGGATTCGTTCTTAAAAATATTTTCATTATCCTCGGTCCTTAATGGTGATAATTGATGAATATCTTTGGCTGAAAGTGCAAAGATGAATGATTAATCGATGAATATCTTTGGCTTTGTAGTGCAAAGATGAGCAGTGTTTGAGATGAACATGACCAACCGGGTGATTTAAATGAATATCTTTGGCCCATGGTGCAAAGATGAATATTGATTGTTATTCTGAGGATAAAATATTGATGATGGACTTTTAAACCTTAGAAGATGTGAGAATTCTTTCTCTACGTGACTCTTACAATGGATTCTTTGCTTCCATTGCATTTGTTGATCTAAAACTTGTTGTCTATTGTATTCTATTAGATTTTTCCTCGTTGAAGACTAATTTGTTGTATATTATCTTAGTCATAATATTCTTTACTGGGCTAGTTGAGCTCACCATTTTCCTTGTTGTTCTATTTTTCTTCTCGGGAGGTGAGAACATAAGCGAGGATCTTGTCGGGGTATGGAATGAAGGTTCTGAGAGAGTTGTTTAGTAGTCCTCACCATTTTTTGTAAAATAATGTATCAATAATTATGATGGGGATTTATTTGCGTGTGGATATTGTCTAGACGGCAATATCTGTATTTAAACTCACAGTATGTATTGTTGTATTTCACACGACATTTGTATTATTGAAGTTGTAGTTATTTCTGTACCATGTATTTGGCGACTCAGAATGGGTTGGGTGGAATGGACCTATTTTGGGGGCGTCACACTAAAAGACAAGAATTTCACAAAAAAAATCTTACAAATATTCCGGTATAATGATATTAGAAGAAATAATATCATTTTAAAAAATAAATTTATCCCTTACCTCCAAAAAGACAGTACTTCTGACTGGAATACTGGATATAGTGTTGAAGGAAACTTGCTCCGTATAGCAACACTCAAAGTATCAAAATACTCACAAGAATACACTCAATAATATAGAGAGAGAAAGAGAGAGAAAACTTTAATTTCTGGTGTGATTTTTAATTCTAACCTAAGCACCCTATTTATAGGAAAATGCTTAGAACACCAAAGCAGAAAATTTAATAAAATAATAATATAATTAAACAAATTTCTTACGCACACCAAAAATCTAAATTCAGCAACTTAACACATGTTTAATGAGGCCCACAAAATGTAAAAAACGTTTTTCTTAAACTAAATATTTTAAACTCCAAAAATCAATTATTCTAGAACTTCGAAATTTCAATAATTCATAATAAATAGTCCTTTTATCAGAAAAATTCGAACCTCATGTCCTTTCTATAGAAAATTTCATTCTCTACAACTTTGCAGAAGAAAACTTTTCCAAATTCCAAATAAAAATTGACCAAAAATTCAAGCAAGCGATTTTCTGAAATTTATAATCAAATTTCAATTAGAAATGGGCCCACGACACATGTTTAACATATTTTAAACAATTTTTGTAACAAAATACTCTTCCTCCTCATATACTCATATATCCCACACTCATTGTAAAAATATAACCATTATTATATTATTAAAATATAATAATATATTTAAATAAATTATTTATCAGAAAAGATAAAATAATAATTTTTTAACAATTGTCACATTATAATTTTCTCCATCTATATCCACATAAAATGAATATTTTTCATATCATATAAATCAATAATTAATCATTCACAAATAATATTACAGAATCACAATCATCGACAAACTGAAGGGCGGTTCGAGGAAGAGGGGCTTTCCAATAAGGATTTTTCCTTACTGGCGCGCAATTAGGTGACCAAACCTCTCCTTTAGACAGAACTTTCTAGACATTGCCAATAATATTATCTATAATATTATTCAAATAATATGAATTATTGATCTGATAATGAAAATACTGTGTAGTGATAATTATTGAAACAACAATAATATAAAATATCAATGTAGCAATTATTGAATCAATAAAATAAAATATTGAACAGTAACTACTATAACAATTATTGAGTAATGCCTTCCTACGTAAGAATCAATAATTGGTGCAATACCGTGTACTACTGTGTTTTAACCACCGGGTATTCCAACAGTATTAAAGGTAACAACTACGCCGTTATTTATAAACAACTTATACTTGTCGTTTTCTTCATCCAATCGCTCACACGGGGGCCATAGACAAGATCAAAGGCTGCGTCGCATACAAATATTCCCCGAAAGTAAGAATATTCCACGACCAAACTAATATTCTCCGATAAAAATGAATATTTTATAACCACTTGCATATTTGAAATATTTACGCATTTTACCCATAACTAACCACATTAATCAAATCAACCCTTACTATTTCAAAATAATAAATAGAGGAAATTTGATTTTATTTATAATAAGTTGGGGTCTTACAATAAACATGAGGATGATGACAATGATATAAGAATTCAATAAAATAAGTTCAAGAATTAATTTATCCAAGAACTAATAACGTCCAAATTGTCAACGTGATACTTCTTTGTAGAGTAAAATTTAAGAATGCTCAGAAGAATAGTTCCATAAAAAGATACTGGATGAAGCGCAAATATCAAGGATATTCCACTAATTTCATGGAATATAGAAGTCAAAACTTTAACCAACTGAGTATAATAAAGAATGAAATAACAAAAGAAATCACCAGTACGCGATCGATAGACCATGCAGACGAGTTATTCCAATGTAATAATAAATAATGGAACCAGGTCATGCGTAAACTCACAAACAGGATATTTCAACAAAATAATAAATAACGAAACTAGGTCAGGCAAAATTCGCAGCGACAGGATGTTCCAACAGAATAATAAATAACGGAACTGTCATGCATAAACGCATTGCATGTGATGTTCCAATGAATAATAAAGAATTGAATAACAGAAGAATTTCACCATGTATGCGGTACTTCGCATAGACAGGTTATTCCAACATAATGATAAAGAATGGAATAACAGAAGAATTTCACCATGTATGCGATAATTCACATAGACAGGTTATTCCAACATATAATGATAAAGAATGGAATAACAGAAAAATTTCACCAAGTATAGGGTAGACCGCGTATACAGATTATTCCAACAGAAATAAAAAAAATAGAACAACAGAAGTTCTCTTCATGAATATGAAAGAAATAATACCCCTTACCTTAGAACAAACTGGATATAGGAGTAGTGAAGTAGCAGAATATATTTTTTCTTCTTTCTCTATAGTTTCTCTCTGAGTTTCAAAGAATTCATAAGAAATAATGAAGGAATGAGCTTCATTTATAGGAGAATAGGCGAATAATAATCAATTCTGAAACAATCCAGTTGATTTACTTTTAAGCAGACGGTTCAGATTGGTTTACTATAAAATATTCTAATAAAACAAAATCTTTTAAATAAAATATAATATATTTTATTTATAATCTAATAAAACGAATAACTTTATAAATGTATTACATTTTATATAAAAAGATTTTACTATCACTAAATATTATGCAAGTACTATGTAAATACTATGCATAATAAAATATAATATATTCTATTTATAGTCTAATAAAACGAATAACTTTATAAAAGTATTCTGTTTTATATAAAAAAAAATTACTATGCAAAATACTATACATAATAGAATATAATATATTCGATTTATAGTCTAATAAAACGAATAACTTTATAAAAGTATTATGTTTTATATAAAAAGTTTTTCTGTTTTATTACATTAATAATACTAATAAAACAAAACTTCATCATCATTATTATAATTCACATTATTAATTGACCAGGTCATTCCCAGGAAAGAGGGGGCTTTCCAATAAGGATTTTTCCCAATTGGCGCTCAATTAGGTGACCAAACCTCTCCTTGGCAGAACTTCTAGACATCGTTAATATTACAAATAATAATATTAATAACCCGTTGCCTCTCAATTATTGATTTAATAATATATAAAATATCAACAATAATTGAATCAATTAACGTAAGATACTATGCATAATTAATGAAGCAATAATTGAACAAAACCGAGTGACTTCTCACGTAAGCATCAATAATCAATGTCGTGTGCTACTATGCAACCACGCGTATTCCTGTACTTTTAACACCGGGTGTTTCAACAGTTAACGATAAAACTTCCGCCGTTATTTTTATAAAATATTTTTTTGTCGTTTTCTCAATCCGACAATAATTTCGTTGTGAGGTCCACCAATGATTGTGCCGTCATACGAATATTCCCTGTTAAAACGAATATTCTCCAACCAATCGAATATTATATAACAACTTGTGTACTTTGCAAAATTTATAACTATTACCCACAACTATATCATTATATCAAATTCATTCCATAATATTCAAAAATGATAATTATAGAAAATTCATCTTTATTCATAAAAGTTGGGGTCTTACATATTATATGAAAGAGGGAAAAATAAGAACACGCAATATACCAGGTTCACCAATTTGGCTAGTCCTGCTTGTTTGATTTATTCATTAGATGCCTCACACACTCTACAATAATTCACACATCAAACAATATTTTTATATTAACTAGAAAAATCCTAACTGCTATAACATGAGCCCAAACACATGACCTAAATCATTAGTCAAATCCAAGACCGGTCTACTAATAAATCCCCTGACTGGATAATCGTAGTGGTAATTCGTCGAACCCGCAGAAGTATGAGTTAATCCCAACAATACTTAAATTACATAAAACATGTGTGTTCAACCAATTGAGCTAAGACAACATCAATATCAACTTTATTCAAATATAAAATTGATTAAACATACACATGACATGTTTGTTTTATCATTTGAACAATGATATATGAAAAATAGAAAAAAATATTTTAAAGTATAATATAAATTATAAAAAATAGCCAAAAAACAAGAAAATAAATAAATAAAAATAATTATTTTTAATAAAAATAATTGGTTTTGTTTATTTTATTAAAAAAAATAAAACTACATTTTTTTAATAAAAATAAATATTTTTAATAAAAATAAAAAAAGTGCGCTTTTTTAATAAAATAAAAATATAGTTTTTTAATAATAAAATGCAGAGTTTTTAAAAAAAAACATTTTTAATAAAAGAATTTTTTATTACTTTTTTTATAAAATTTTAAAAAATGCGCTTTTTAAAAAATGCGAGTTTTTTATAAAATTTTAAAAGAATGCGATTTTTTTAAATTATTTGCATATATAAATTTTTTTAAACATGCGCTTTTTTAAAATGCAGTTTTTTATAAAATTTTAAAAAAATGCAGTTTTTTTAAAATTATTTGCATATATAATTTTTTTTTAAATGCAGTCTTTAAAAAAATGCAGTTGTTTTATAAAATTTTAAAAAAATGCAGTTTTTAATTTTTATTAAAAATAATTATTTTTATTTATTTATTTATTTTCTTGTTTTTTGGCTAATTTTATAATTTATATTATACTTTAAAATATTTTTTTCTATTTTTTCATAAAAATTTTCCTCCAAATCCACATCTTCACTGCCACGTCGCATCCTAACTATCACATAGGCTTTTTTTTAGACAAGTCAGCTACCATGTCATCATTTATGATTTTTGTAACGGCGTGTTAGTAAACTAAAGTTCAGTGAGTTGACTGTAAGAAAAAAAAGTTCAGTGACTCATTTGTAAGTCGACCTATAATAGAGTAACCTAGAAAGCATTTAACCCATTTAAGTACACATCTTAGCTAAGCTAAGGGTGTAAATCAATCGAGTGAGTCCAATATTAACTTGTTTAGCTATCGAATTAAGCATGATCTTGAATCGAGCTCAAATAATTTAAATTTTTTATACGAATATGATTCGAATATTAATAGAAAATTATAATTTGAGAAGGTTCGAGTAATTTATTAAATTTTAAAATTTATTCATATTTGAATTATTTATATTTCGAGTTAAATTCGAAACGAATTTTTAATCAAGTACGAATCAAGTCCAACCCACTCTAGTCTTAATAATTTTTTGCTCAATAATTATCCTCGGTCTAAAATAAGAGACCGACTCAATATTATATTTTCTCTTAGTTTGAAAGTACACATTAAAAAAAATATATTCAAATTACTCATCTTAATTACTCTATTATTATATTAATTATATAAAAGGTGATATAATAACAATATTATATAGGAGAGAGAGAGGGAAAAAAGAATGTGATTGGCTTCCAATGCCAAATTTGAGAGTAATTTTTTTCAATTTATGTTGTGTTATTTTCAATGATTTTTTTTTTATAAAATTAAATGAGGATAGTATTGAAAAAAATAAAGTAAAAAATAATATTAAAATAAATAGAGGACAAATAAATTTGAATAAATAAAAAAAATTCAAATAAATGAAATTAGACGAATGGAGTATAAGTTTGTGTCGATAATACTTTGACAGTAAATAAGTTTGTATCATATTTGAATTTTAAATTTTATAAATTAGTCTTAAAAAATTAAATTTATCTCTTTAAAATAAAGTGAATAAGTTATTAATTTAATAGTAATATCATCGTAATGAAATAAATAAAATTATTGTTAGTTGTAGATGAAACTATTTTTTGTGGGACAAATAGACTAAAAAGGACAAGGTATACTGCCAAGTGCCAAGGAAAATTAATTACCCCAAGAAAGCGACGTCGTTTGTACAATTTTAACTTGTCTCCCTCCCGTGAGATTCACTCACCTCTGAGATTCAAACTGTGTAAGCCCTAGCTAGAGAAACACACGATTCAATCCATAGACATGGCGATTGCAAGAACTGGAGTTTTCGTCGACGACTACTTGGAATGTAATTTTCTCCTCCAATTAACTATCAATTTCTCATTTAAATTATTATTATTTTTTTAATTTCAGCTCAATTAATTAATTGGTTTTGCAATTTTTATGAATTTTGTAAAATAGACGCAAGCACATTGCCTGCAGAGCTCCAGAGGCTTCTCAATACCATCAGAGAACTCGATGATCGTTCCCAAGGTATCACATTTCTTCACTTTCCGGTTTATCTAATGTTTCTATAGCATTATTAGGGTTTTCTTGTTTTTCTTTTTCTTTTTTAAATAAATTTAAAGGAGTACATTATTTAAAACAATTTGTATTTACATAAACCCAGTTATTTACACCCTTAATAATTCTAATATGACGGTTTATTTGGTTACTAGCTTGTGCAGCGTTTGGACCTCCAAATGCACCGCACCGCACCATTTTTGGTGCGTCGAATTTGAACTCAAACACTGCGTTTGTAAGTTAAATAAGTCAAATTTGAAATAAGTTACTTCTAAACGGACAAGATTTGTAAGTCTGTTTCAACTTTCAAAAAATGTGTAACCAAACATACACTATAATGTGTAATCTAGTTGAAGGTTAATAAAGCTTCAATAAACTTCTTAATTTCACTTTTTTTCCTCGTGTTTTATGAGTTCCAAACATAGCCTAATTAGTGTAATTTGTGTGTGAAAGCTATGATAAACCAGACGAGGCAGCATACTAAGTACTGTTTAGGATTGGCATCTCAAAGCTCCAAGAAAGGGAATTATGAAGAAGATGATGCATCATTGAGAAAAGAGATCGAGGGAAGCCAGGACAATGCTTTAAGCCTATGCACTGAGAAGGTCTTATTGGCACGACAAGCTTATGACCTTGTAAGTTTATTTCATCACGCACTTTCAAACTTATTGAACTTGTAATAAACCTTTTCTTTTTCGGGTTAGTAATTGTTTTTTAAACTTTCTCAACTCAAAATGCATAATTTATTAGGATTCATTGCTTTGCAATGTGTATACGTACGTGCATGTGATAAGTTTGTGGCAACGGGAACTTGTATAGAACTAAGTTGGATGAACAAGTTGTCGTAAGCCCAAGTTGTTGAGTTGAATGCTAGATTTTATCTAAACAGTGCCATGGTTTATTTTCTTGCCTTTTCCATTTTTGCCTCGACTTATTAAAATCCTAATGCACCTCGTAAGACATAAGTTCTAAATCTATGCTGCATAGATGATGATGATGATGATGGTAGTGCTTGGAGTAACTGCAATAGTAGAAATACTCTACCCTGGATTGGGTCGAATGCCTATTTGTATTTAGTTTCTATACATAATATATCTAAAGACTATGAGACTATCTCTTAATTGTAATTGCTTACTATGATACTTAGCAAGACTTCTGCCTAAAATAAAGTGGAAGATGAATTAACATTTCAGTCATCCAACTAGTGCTGAGCAAAAAACGGGTAAAACTGAATTACCAAACCAAACCATAATTTTTTAACTGAATTATTTCGATTATTCAGTTTTGTTCGGTTATAACCGTTTTAAATTTCGATTTTGGTTTTGAAAATACATTATTCGGGTACCCGAATAACCGAATTTATTTACTACTCCCTCCGTCCCATGATAAAAGTCTTTATTACTATTTTGGGTAATTCCATATTAAATGTCCACTTTCCTTTAATAACCAAACTTTTACACATTTTTTCCTATTATGTCCGTAGCATTAAATATCTCATACTTTTCTTATTCTAATTCTCTCTATATTTAATAAGTATGGAGAGAGAATATTTTGAATTGAATAGCTAGAAAGTCACTCTCACCTACATTGAAAATAATTAATGACATATTATTATGGGCAATTTTGTCATTTCATTCCTCTTCTTAATATGCATGAAAAGTCCACCAGGACTTTTATCCTGGGACGGAGGGAGTATTTTAATTTTTAAGTCTCTGAGTTATATTTTGACTTCTTCTTGTTCTATGTATAATGTTAAAATTGTTACGGTTGTTTGTATAATAAACTATGAATTACAAATAGCATGTCAGTATAATTGTTATAGTACTTGATCACACCACCTTTTGTTCATTTTATTTATGGTCAGAGAAAAAGTTGTCAAGTTTCCTAGATTTTTAAAGCATTTCTCAATCAAGTTAGATTTTTAATAATGTGCCTATGAGCCTAGCAGAGTTACTGATTAGCCTGTTTTGAGCTCAGCAGGTAGTAAATTCTTAATGTGTTGCAAGTAGAACAACAGGAAAAAGCTTAATACTCTTCAGCATATAACTCAAAGAGCATTTGTTCTATGTGCGTAATTTCGGTTATCTACGGAATAACCGAATAGTAAATTCGGTATTTCAGTTATTTGGTTACTTTGTATTTCGGCTTTTTGTTTGAATATTAGAAATAGTATAATTTTGGTATTCGGTTATAACCAATAAGTAATTCGGGTTTGGTTATAACCGAATGCTCACTCCTGATCCAACTTTGTTGGCATTTGGTCCATCGTTTGTCTTGCGAGCATGTGGATGGACCTATACATGTTTTTTCCTTCTTCATAGCCATCACATTTATGTATATATTTTCAATAAATTACGCTTCTTACTTCTTAGGTTCTCCAGGAAGCAATTTATTGAATTCACCTGTTAATTTTGTCACATGTATTTAATGTTCATAATGCTCCTACTGAGGTGAATACTAGTGTAGCTCTGCAATTTAAAAAAATATATCATTAAATTCTGAGCTAGCTTGACACCAATTGTTCCTTTTTCTTTTTTTAACCTTTTCCCCTTCTGTCTCCTAAATACTCTAGTCACCAGAGAATGCAAGAAGTTTTTAGTGTCGTGGTATTTTTTTTGTCATAAACCAGAATATAAAATGCAAAATATACATACCGAGAATTGAGCTCTAATATTGCTTGTTTACATGCATATCTTCTTTCAGATAGACAGCCATGTAAAACGTCTTGATGAGGATCTGAAAAACTTTGCAGAAGATCTAAAGCAAGGTGCAGCAATGATGTTTTGGAGTATCTGGTTATATTGTGTTTTTATATTTATTTATCTAATTTTTGAAGGATTTAGAAAGATATAAGAGCGTAACCAATGGATACTATGTGCAAATTGCAATGTAAGTATTAGTTGCAAGGGAATATAAGTTTATTTTAGTTCCCAAAAAATATGAAAAGTAACAGTTAGAAGGCCAATTAAGTTTCTTTAGACTGCTTACACACTATGATTTCTTTTGGTTTTACTAAATGTCAGCCAAACACTTGCTAACTGCAGAAAACATCAGGTGCTGCTGCTGTTATAAGTATTGCTACTCTATTTTAATGGAGCATCATGTTAATAGTTAACTTCTAATTCCATTAAGGATATGATTTGTACGACCTGGGAATGCAGAGTAGTTAATTTTACAAAAAGTTATCCAACCTGGAATAGTTGGCTTAAACTCTTTACGTTTGCTTGTTTTTCCATTTACCTTTCTTGTAGAGGGAAAATTATCACCAGATGAGCCAGCAATCCTTCCCCCATTACCTTTAGTCCCTAAAAATGAAAAGCGTAGATCAGTTTATGCAACTCCTCAATCAAAGAGGCTTGATTACAGGGAGAGGGATTGGGAACGAGATAGGGACAGGGATTTTGAGCTCATGCCTCCTCCAGGCAGCCTTAAGAAGGATTATGCACCTATTGAAATTGATCAACCTATTGATCCTAACGAACCAACCTACTGCGTCTGTCATCAGGTTCTGACTTCCATTCTGCCTTTGTTGTTTTACTTCAGTTAATCTAGTTAGCTAAGTTAATTACCCAACAGTTATTATTTTCATCCTTCAGGTGTCTTTCGGAGATATGATTGCCTGTGACAATGAGAGTGTAAGTCCCTTTTACTTTCACTTATTCTTTTGGTTTTGGTTAATCTTTTTTACTTTATGGATAGCCATTCCAATCTAGGCTGCAAAACTTAAATGTGGTAAATCAGTACAGGATATATCGTGCCCTAATTTTATCAACTCTCTTTATTAACATGGGTTAGGGAACAATGTGAAATTACTCGATGCATGTGGTGGAAAAGGAAATATATATAACATGCCCTAATTTTATTAACTCACCTTATTATAAAATTATATATTTGGTTGTTGATGTTAATTGTAGCCTATCAAAATTGGAGTAAATTCAATCCCATCTTGATTCTTGATGTTAATTGTAGCCTATCAAAATGCATTCACTTATTTCCATTTGTAATTCTGTGTGTAAAATAGCACAATCGACCAATTATAATCGAATAATTGATATATCACTACCTCTAGCCATGAAATTGGAGAACTGGCCGCGTGAAAGGCAGGCAAGACTTGTTTTCATACAGCTACTGCCCCGTCTTGGTTTTTCTTCCCTCATAAGTTTTGTCAATATGTTGTCTGTATTCATCTTTTGTAAGAGAATGTTAATCACAAAATGGCCCAGAAGTCCAAAGTTGTGGTTGCTTGTGCTGCTAAACAATCAAACTTCATATTTAGATAACCCAAAATCAATTTTAACTCTGGCAATAATGTAACAAATAATTAAACTTCAAGGTAAGAAATATATTAAAGAAACACATGGAAAAGTAATGTTGCATGTATAACTGCTAGAACTCGAACACATTCTTCTTTTTAAGCTGTGGTACTTTAAAATTATGTTCCCAGTATTTAGTTTTTGCATCGTCTTTTATTTCATTTTCAGTTACCTACTTTGTTTGTGTTCCTTTGACAGTGCCAAGGAGGTGAATGGTTCCATTACCAATGCGTTGGGCTCACACCAGAGACAAGGTTCAAAGGGAAGTGGTATTGTCCAACCTGCAGGCAACTACCGCAGTAGTTACGTGCGTCCATCATGTTAGTAATAGCTTCTCATCTATGTTTGTGTGTAGCTCTGTATATATAGAAGGCGAAAAAGAAAAGTAAGAAAAATTTGTCTTTGATACTATATAATAGATGTCGTGACTACTTGTGGGAAGTCCTGCTCTCGAGCCGTATTGATTTTGGCATGGTGAATATATCTTTCTTTGCACGTTCAATAATTGAGGGTAGCTCTATTACAGAATTGTTTTGCATGGTGCCTAGGAACTGTTTGATAACATAAGAGAGGAGTTTAAAGTAGCAGCCAAACACCAAATCTTAATGGAAAACTTACCAGAGCCGATCTAAAGCAACTGGATTGCAGTTTTGGAATAGGAAAGTATAATTGCATCAGTGCCAAAAGATTGAGATTATGCTAAACCAAATAGTATTGAATTGACTTAATCATTGATGCATCTAACTGATCTGGTCTCTCTTCCCTGTCTACTCATAAACTCATCGGCCAACTCAACTTCAATCGCTTGGGCTCCTGTCAGTTTTCGTTCATTCTTGAAGTTGAAGCAGATGATTATGCTGAGATATGAACTCGTGAATTTGTTTTTGTTTTTTTGTTTCTCAATTTAATAAAATGAACTGATATGATCCTTCTAACATGAATAGTGGGTGAGACTCATCTTCATGTGAGAAATATTAACCTGCTGTTTCAGCCCTCGAGTGTTTGGTCAAATCATCATGCTTGTCTTTACCCCTATTACCTTGTTTCGAACATAGAAATCTTCATGAAGTAACAACTCCATGTTTTTTGCTCTTTTTTTTTCATAATGTTTACAAACATTAAAACCAATCTTTCCTCCATAGATCATAAGCAACCGAAAACAACCATGCATCATCAATGGTGTCAAACTGCATGCCAACTTTAGGTACCCAATCAAAGAATTATAAAATAATAATAATAATAATAATTAGGAGTTGATAAAATAAGTTGAAAATTTTAAATTAACATTAACAAATTTAATTGATCAATACAATGTTAACATGCATGTCGGGCTTATTATTTAAAGACAAACATATTAACCAAGTGTCAGCTTTTGTATTCATGTTCTCCTTTTAGAGATCATACATTTAAAAATAGGAACAAACTGATTGAACTACTAAATTTGTGGGCATATTGGATTATTGGTATACCTGTTAAATATTGGTAGTCATAATAAAATGGAGCTAAAAGTAACAAATATTGTCAACCGTTGATTTTGGATGGACAGCTTAGATTTTTTAAACTCTAAAATTTGGAGTTTCGAGGAATGATTTGAATTTTATATATTTGTTTTTTTAATCTTAATAGTATATAAAAATATAAATAGATGAAATTTAAATACAATCGCGTGACATGATTAAGGGGATGTTTGATAAAAATTGAATGAATCTGAATGAGCTGAATCTGAATCTGAATCTGAATGAAAAAAGTTGTTTGATAATTGACATATCTGAAACATCTGAATAACATATTTTTATTATTTTTTTCCTCTAAAAAATTAAAAAAATTATTATAAATTTATTTAATATTACTTAATATAATAGTTAATATTATAAAAAAAAAATTATTCAGCCAAAAAAATTAGACTAAATCAATCAGTTTAAAATCATCTGACTGAACCATTGAGACGATTTTTTTTTTAAAATAAACGCAGTAAATTGTTGAATCGAAACAACCCCCAGAAATAGCTCATTTAAATACAATCGTAAAAATGAGTGGGCCCGTACAAATGTCCGAGCCTCGAGGCGGTGTATAATACTAGTACAGTTGGATTATTCATTTGACTTTGTGATCCAGGCTTAAAATAAAATGGAAGCGGGAAAGCCCGAACATTTCCCCCCTCCCAAAACTCAGCCAGAAATTACGAAATTTTCATATAAAATGACTAACCTAACCTTCCTCCTCCTCCTCCCAACTAGTATTAAGTTATCCTAAAATTTGACAATTATTTTTGGCTTCTTTGTTAAAAAAATAAAGTTTGTTGAGACAATCAAGTTATCATAATATACACTCTCTCAAATGAAGTTTGTTCATAATTTTAGGTTTTGTAAATTGGATTTTGTGGATTCAATTTAAAATTATTGGAACTCAGTTCAATTTAATATAATTAAGTTAAATTTGAGTTTAGTGTGTTTTAAACTTTTTATAAGTAGGTCCAAACTCAACCACCCTTCACGAATTTTAAACATATTTTGTAAAATTCATATATAAAAAAAGAGCAAAGTAAAATCAACTCTTAAACCCAAAAAAATAAAATAAAGATTTCAATAAGACATTGTTTTTCTTAATAATCCTAGTTTATGATTTAACCCAACATTAGTGAGCTCTGCAATACTTGTTTTCAAATAATGTACATATAACCTCTAAATTTATAGTGAAATTGATCAAAGTAGTCACTCTTAAGTAAACATGATAATTGGTTTTTACATACACTAATCTTTTCTTTTATATATATAGAGAGAAAGGAAAGTGATGCATAGGCACACTCCTAAGGTTAGTCTTCCCACCCTCACTTTCTTTAGTCTTTTAAGTTCATACAAATAATTACCATGAATAAATACATAGGAAATAGTAGAAAGAAAAGGGGAGGAATTAGAAAAACCTCAAATTAATGAGAAATTTTTTCTTTAATTGTCGACACATAAATTGGGATCATGGGGCAAGGGGAAGAATATTATGGCATTGTTTATTGGGAGAAGAGAAAAAAAAAATCGTAAATTCCTACCGTCTTACTGTTATTTACACTTTAGTTGTGCTGTCATTCTTAACTAAAGTACGGACGAGAATCAATTTCATCATTAGATTTACAATTAGACGATCATGATTTGATTTGTTGTAAAGATAAACTTAATATATAAATAGTCTATATGTCACTCACCTATTAATCTAGTTCAACCTCAACTCGTATAAGACTCAAATAAATTCTTAATAATTTCCTCCATCGTATAATTATTTTTGTTCTAAATTAATGAGATAAAATACATAAAATGAATGATATATGTCATTTAGTGGTATTCATTAATATAAAAATAAAATAAAATTACTCATGAATTTTGTGAAACTACTAAAGATAAATTTAGAATTCTATTTGCTCAATTTTGTTTTTCTTATTATTTGTAAAATTTATATTTTGCTCAGGATGGAATAAGTATTAAGGACAAAGTTTTTAATTTGACCGACTTAATTGACAATCTTAGCCTCATTCAATTAATAATTGTAGTAGTAAACAAGAGTAATGTAGTTAATTGGAAAATGAATTAAAAAAAAAAGATAAAAAAAAGAGAGGAGGAATATAGGAAGGGGATAGCGGTGGCATTTAAGAAAAAGATTGGAAGAAAAATTTACCTTTCCTGGAGTTGAGCGAGCGAAAGAAAGAAGATAATCAGACAGTTCACCTTACTTGCTGCACTGCCCAAAAAACCAAACGTAACACCACATTCAAGAAAAATCAATCTAAACCCCCAATTTATAGTAGTACTAATACCCTAATCCCTACTTATCCAATTCTTGAAATTCCCTATTTCTTTCTCTTTTTCACCAAGCACAGGTGCTTTCTCAAAATCTATCTTTAAGAACCAGAACGCAGCACAGACCTCTGTTATAGAGAAGGGTATGGTTTCTTTCTTCTATATCTATATATATGTATATATTTAATTTTTTGAAGCTTGGTTTATCTGCGTTTTCTTTAATATTGGAAACCCATGAAGTTCTTGTTTTCCCTCTAATAATGCAAGCATATTTTTGTATCTAGCTTTTGTTTTTCACTCATTTCATAGATTTGAGGCAACCCATGTTGATAACTTTGCTAGAGTAACAAAAGAAAATGAAATTAAACGAGGTAAAATTTTCAAAAATTGGATCTTTAACTGAGACAGAAATTTTGGATCTACTTGCATGTTTTTTGGAGAAACTGTAGTGAATGGATATATGTTTCCACTGCAATAAAATTGGAGAGGCCACATCACCCAGGTTATTAGCTGTCCCCATAAACATGGGTTTTTTGTTTATTAGATAACTTATACTGAGAACATATACTCCCTCTTTTTAAGAATTAGAGGATTTGAGATACATTTTGATTTTTTAACTCAATTTGCGAAATCATGAAGTTCAAAATTTAGATGAATTAGTTTAAGATTTGAAAGTAATGAATATGTTGATTTGTAATAGCTTTTGAAATTGAGGATTTCACAAATTTAACTTTAAAATACAAAAAATATAGAGATCTCTGTAGTGAATAATTGTAATACCCTTAATTTTATGTTGGTTCCATGTCCAATATCAGTTTAACAAATGAGAAGAAATCTTGGACCGGTGCTGCAGCGAGAATTGGATAATCTTGACAAGGATGCTGCTAGTAGAAAATCAGCCATGAAAGCATTGAAGTCTTATGTTAAAGACATGGATTCAAAGGCAATTCCACTCTTTCTTGCTCAGATTTCTGAGAGCAAGGAAAATGGCTCAGCTGCAGGGGAATTCACAATTTTCCTCTATGAAGTTCTTGCTCGTGTTCATGGCCCAAAAATTGTCCCTCAAATTGATAACATTATGACCTCCATTATAAAGACATTAACTTCAAGTGCAGGGTCATTTGCTCTTCATCAGGCTTGCTCCAAGGTTGTTCCAGCAATTGCTAGGTATGTAATTGACCCAACAACTCCAGAAGACGAGAAAAAGCATATAATTGACTCTCTTTGTAAGCCTCTTTCAGATTCCCTATTGGTTAGCCAAGAGAACCTATCTTCTGGATCTGCCCTCTGCTTGAAGGCACTGGTGGACTCTGATAATTGGCTATTTGCATCTGGGGAGATGGTTAATGAGGTTTGTCAAAGAGTTGCTGGGGCTCTGGTGAAGCCTATGCAAACCAATTCACACATTGGATTAGTCATGGCTCTGGCTAAGAATAGTAGTCTAGTTGTTGAAGCATATGCAAGATTGTTAATACAATCTGGATTAAGGATTTTGAATGCTGGCGTTGCAGAGGGGAATTCTCAGAAAAGGCTTTTGGCCATTCAGATGGTGAATTTTCTAATGAAGTGTTTGGATCCTAAGAGCATATGGTCAGAGCTAGGGTTGATAATGGACGAGATGGAGAAGTGTCAGTCTGATCAGATGGCCTATGTGAAAGGGGCTGCTTTTGAAGCATTACAGACGGCCAAAAAAATCACTGCCGAGAAAGGATCAAAGTTTGAGGAGGATATGGGTTCAATTACTGGATCAAATTTTTGTAGGAGAGAGAACGGCGGGAGGAGAAATTTGTGGAGTGCTGGAGATCAGTCACCTCTATCTACATCACCGGAATCGCAGACTGTTGATTCATCTGTTGAATATGATTCTTTCATTCAATCGCCATTCTCAAACAGTTATGCTTCTGGGGACTTGGATCGTGATCGAAGGAGTGTGAACCGGAAACATTGGAAAAGATTTGAGAATGGTTGTCTGAATGTATCTCTCAACGAAGGGATCTTTTCAGAGATGACTCCTAGAAGTGTCATTGAAAATTCTGAACATGACTTATTTTCTGAGAATAGGGGTGGCTATACAAATGGATTTCCAGGGTTTTTGCAGGGAGGTCTGAGAAATGCAGGGATGAGGAGCACTCCTAGTCCTCAGGTACATTCCTGTAACATTTTATTATTGCTCATCTGAATACTTTTATATAAATCAGAAACTGAATTGGCATAACATTTATAATCTGTTTCCATTTTAGATTTTGAGATTAAAACAATAGGGAAATATTGCTAGCAGAGTATTGTTAATAAAAGGAATCAGAATAAAATGCATTTACCTCCTGTTGTTTACCCCAAATCCCACTTCACAAACTGGGATCCTAGAAGGTACAGTTAACCTATTTCTAGATTTGAGCTAAATGGCACAAAGCAAAACTGGGTGTTACTTTTGCCACAGGTCATGAACAGAGTGGCATGCGTCACTTAGCTCAAAACTAGCTTTTAGGATCACAAGTGGTGAAGTGGGATTTTGGGTTTATTCAAAGAAACAAGAAAACACCATTATGCAGTTTCCAGCAGAAACATCATATTTGCTACACCTACAGCTTGGAACCAAATTAAGTTTTTACTACATCAAATGTCACTACTGCAGTTTTTATCATTGAGAAGTAACAATTTGATTGAATGAATGTTCTAGCATGATGATGCAGTATCTTAGTTCACTTATTTGTACTCATGATCAGATTAAATTTACTTAACTTTGTTATTGTCTTACTAGATACTGATTCTATTGATTAGAAAAAATCTATTCATTACTAATTTCTTCTTTACTTCAGAGGTCACAATCTCACATCAATGTTGACAATGTCAAAAATTTTACGACTCCAAGGAAGTTGATCTACTCTCTTCAAGACCCAAATAGCAGGAACTCAGAAGTCTCTGAGAAGCAAAGCAAACGTTTTAGAAGCCCTTGCGCAAGGAAATTTGAGTCGAATCCTGCATCAAAGTATGACCAAAATGGCTTTTCACATCATCCTGCATCAAAGTATGACCAGAGTATTTTTTTGTGTAATGTGAACCATGATACCGAAAACAATGAAAACTTGTCTCTTGATGATGAAGAGGTTAATGATAGCTTGGAATCGGTGTCTTCATCCGAATACGTTCCTGTTTTAGCTGATGTGCAGGTGTCTCAAAAGTTGGTTCCTGGAAGAAAAATCAAATCACTAACAATCGATGTTCAGAAAGACTATCCAAGGTCTGCTCTCAGCATGCTTTGTGGTCTCTTTATTGTACTATTTGCAGCTTTTCTTTGTTTGTTGTGGATTGGTGGTGATCAGAATGAATGTTATAATCTTCTCCCTACCTAATCTCACTTCTGATGTATTAATAGTAGAATTGGATTTTGATTATGGTTAGAAACCTTGGAATTTTATTGTTATCATAGTGAAAAGTGGGGAGTTTGAGTATGTTATTTGTGCAAATCATAAGCATTGGGTCATCCAAGTTTAGATGTGGATTTTCTTTTGTTGTTGAATGGCATAGCAGCCATAGCCTGCTCCATTTTGTATGTTTTACTTTCATTTTTTGGTGGATGAGATCTTTTTAAAACTGTTCCCAGGTGCTGTTTGGTTTCTTTTTTGTTTGCTTCAATCTTGTTTTCTCAACCAAAGATGGTATAGTTTGGTCTCTTTTGGATTGTCAAACATGATACTAATTTGCAAAATTTGTATTCAATATATTTTGTTTCCAATAGGATATGAGCAGTGAAGATTCTACATTCACATAAATTTTGTTTTGTTACAAACATGTATGTAAATCTTTTAATCCTATTTGAAGATGTTCCTCCCATGTCAGCTAGTGAAAAAACTAAGTATTCGGGTTGTGTAGATATTGTGCCGCTCTCCATTCACTTTTTGGAGCCAGAGTTATTGGTTCAAGCAAAGCAGAGTGTCCAATGCATATATACGCATACTTGCCGTACCATTTATGAGTTGAGCCAGGACTGAAAATGTACAATTCATTGAACCCTTCTCGTTCTACTACAACTGAGTTTCTTCTACCCTGCTCAACATGGCAAAAAACAGGTTAATTTGCAAGAACTTTACTATTTTACCTCGATCTTGAGAAGTCAATTTGGAGTTTATACAGGAAAAAAGGTACTTGCTAGCATGAATTTAATCTTTTGATATGCTCTATGTTTTTGTTTAAAGTTTAGAAAACTATACGAGAAGATATATCTGTTGGTAGAATGTAATGTCCGTAGATAAAGAAAGTACCCTGTCAATGACTGTGAAGTTCCGAGGAGCACTGGTGTAAATCCTACTCATTTCCTCTGTTAACTGCTTGTTATTATCATCTTCTTCACCCTCCAACTCTTCTTGGCTCTCGCGTTTTTCATCATCAAATTTCTGATCTCTTGAACCCCAGCCTGACAAAAGCTCCCATAAACTCCCAGAACCCGAATTTTTCCTCTTGCTGAAATCTGGAGGTGGAGGTATTATGCTGAAATTTGACAAAACTGGTGGCCTGGTAAAGAAATTAGATCTTTCTAATCCCAGTGCATAAGTTGCTTCTGGAGTGCTCACTGCCAAATGGTTCACAACAGATCCCATCAAACGAACCAATGAAGTCTTTGAGTTTGTTACTACGAACTGTGAGCTTAAAATATCCTCTCGGAGTGTCACAATATGTTTAACTTCAACCATGCTCTCCCTATTGCTGCTAATTAATTCTACCTACATTTCAAAAAAAATTATTTTCTAATCAAGAACATGCAAAACAAGGGTACTTGTATATAAACAAGAATACTTGTTAGAACCAACTATTGCAAACACATAAATCAACCAAGGAAATTAAAGACAAGACCACAAGATTTACATGGAAACCCAAATCGGGAAATACCACGAGCCAGAGAGGCAGAAGATAATATATATATACCAAAGTTAAAAACATAACGAGTCCAAATAACATGATAGGGGGCGGCTGAAGTCCGAAGCCAACCACTAAACCTTTTCTTCTTCTTTTTCATTCAAGTCAGGTGAAATATCGGATTCCGAACAAAAGAATTTGAGGCACACATAACAATACGTATACAAAAATTACAAATATAATGATTTGTAGTCAACTAACAGACCTGAATGAAATCTTCAGAACTTCCTCTGACATCATGTAGAGCCCAAATACTTGGAGACCATGACACACCTTCATCACTTTCACATTTGAAGGCTAAAGAAACTCCACCTTGAATAACAGCGCCACCGCCCTCCGCCTCTGAGACTAATGTGTGCAGCAGTTCAAGCTTGCCCCCGTGCCACATGGGGGCCTTGTAGGATGTGATTAGGCCACTAGGCAGCATCAGGCTGACCACACTTCCATTGTCTAGTTTCATCTTTACAACGCAGCTGTCACTTATACTTGCAAAGCTGACTCCATGGCCGTCGAATTCAGTTTCCAAGTAATCCACATTGATGGGAGGATATGGGATTGAAGCTACTGAAGGTAACTGAAAATCCCTCTTGGGGTTTTTCCATTGGATTGGACTAGAGGGGAGATAAGGGTGTGCAGAAATTACTTTTGTGATAGGTTTTGTGGAGGAAAAAGCAGTGAAGTTGGGAGAGAAAAGGGAGCTGTAAATTATGGTCATGATTTTTATGTGATAGTAAATATTCTTCTTCCTAGTGATATGTATGCAATTCCTGAGAAATGGTACATTGCATGTTCTTTTTACAAATGAAGAAGAAAAAGAGAGAGTTTTGAGGGAGAAAGGAAAGGGAGAGGTCACTTAGTTTTATTGCATTGATTGAATAACAATAAGCCCACATTTGGATAACCTTACAAGGATATTTGGTTGGTCGTTATTGAAGAAATAAGTAGATATTTTGTACTCCCTCCGTTCCTTAATATAAATCGTTTTAGAAAAATATTTTTGTTCCTTAATATAAGTCATTTGAGAATTTCAAGTAAGCATTAATTGTTTAGTTTCCAATATTACCCCAAGTATTAAATATAACTTTGATTCTCTCACTATTTTTTGTCCAATAAATAACAATATTTTATTTCAATACAAGGGCAATATAGACAATTGATATTATAGTTAATGTTATACAATCATTACCTTAATACTTGTGTATAACCCTAAAACGATCTATATTAAGGAACGGAAGGAGTATCATATTTCTCTTTGTTGGAACTTGTGGCTCAAACATACGGTGTGCATGAGAAGTTCCTGAAAAAGACCGCACAAAGAAAGTTGTTCTTGTAAAAAAAATAATAAATTGTTCCAAAAAAATATATCTTTAAATTTTGCAAATTGAACTCTTTTGTGGAATAATTTACAGCTATTATCAGCACATTCTGGTTCTTGAGCTTTGTGAACAGCATTGCTTTTCTTTGACACTAAACAAAATTATGTTTAGTAAAAATTTGTGAGCATAACCTTGAAGGTATTGCTTTTGAATTCACCTGTAATGTCATCTCATTGAGATTTTTGCGGTTACATTTTCTAATTGCAGAAAAGAAAAAAAAACACAAATTTATGCTTGACAAAATTGAAAAAGAAAATTTTAAATTATTTATATATATTAATGATGTGTTTACAAATTATCATGCTCAAGAACTTGTGCTCCCCTCCACTCTTCACCCGGATTTACAACCACTGGCACCAACATTGAAGCAGACCCAGTGCAGATAAAATAGTCCTTTCCATACTTCTCTGATACAGAACCAGGGCTCGACACATAAATGTCGTCGAAACCCATTCGTATTACCCTGAAGAACAGCTCTCGTCCCTGAAAATGACCACGAAAAATAAGTGAAAACAGGAGAAAGAAACAAGGTAGCAACTTCAAGAACAAATTGAACATATACATTGTAACGACCTGGCCCCACTTGAGCCCGAATCAAGTCTCAAATTTACTGTCCCAAGAGTAAACGACCCAGCCTAACTAGAACCTAGATTAAGTTTCTAATTTACTATACCAACAAAAGGTCAGGACGTTGGTACTATTGATAGTAACAACTTAGCCTAACTTGAGCCCGGATGAAGTCTCACATTTACTGTCCCAAGAGTACCATTGGGTTGTCTTGATCCATTATAAGCTCACCCAAAAAAAAGAATTTGCCATTGGTACTATTGATAGTAACCTTAAATAGAACAGTATATCCCACATGTTTCGATGTGGGACTTGAAATATGACAAATGTATGATCTATATTTTGGTTGAAATAATTATTTACAAATCATAGTATAAATGTAAAAAAATGAAATAAAAATTCCGGGAACATACCTGATCAATGGTCTCATATTTAGAAGGTGGGGTGTTATAAAATGGTTTGAGTCTTTCTTCAGGAGGAGCAGCATAAACTCTACTGAGTTTATGCCTCAAAATGGTGATGGGCACATCTTGCTGAGTCCACAATCCAGGTTTGTTTTCAGGATCCCAACCGAATGAAAGCAGCCCCGGATCGTCAGTTTTCATAGCTTCAGAAGGGGTGAGGATCTCGAAAGGTGAAGATAAAGGAGGGTATGTGCAGTAAGAGCAGTACCGGAGTCCTTGAATTGCTGTCCCTCCTCTTTTCTTGAATCTGTAATGGCCAAGTATTGCAGTGCTTAAATTTAAGGCTTTCCTGCCATTATTCTTCACTATAACTGCTGTTGCCATGCTCAGTGGGTAGAGGGACACAACATAGGTTATGTCAACAGTTCCACTGCTACAACAGCTCAGTTCTACCTGCACAGCACAAATGGTGCATAATTTAAAAGGCTTTTTTTTTTTGGAGCAATAACTTAAAATTTATATATTTTCATAGACGAAAAATAAAATGATTAAAATTAGAAGTAATATAAAGCTGAAACTGTGGTGATAATTGTATAGCTTTGAAGATAGATAAAATAAAATAAAAATAAAAAAGGAAAAACAGAAATTCCTTACTTTTAACTCTGAATTCCACACACACAATGACACAACAATTAAAAAAAAGAAGAAAAATATGGAACTGGAGAGTACCTGAAGAGCATCGATGGAATCGGAATCTACGTCTTTGACAATCCATTGAGAAATATCAACAGGGGAGGCTAAGCCTTTGGACTTTGGTTCAGCTGCAATATTATTATTATTATTATTATTATTATTATTATTGATGACCAAACCAATCCCACCTCTGGCATTATTATTAGTACTTGAGCCTGAAGCCTTGGGAGGAAGAGTGTAAAGAACCTCCTCGAATCCCTCGTCTTTCCAGTAAACCTTAGGCTTGTAAGAAGTGACATGAGCATTGGGTATTTGAAGTTTTAGCGAGCTTCCATTTCTAACAGTCAGTTCAACATCACCGGAGTCGGAGAATTTTATGCCTTTCCGGCCAAACTTCTGTTCAAGTGAGTCTGCTGATGGTAGAGGAGAAGTGGTGGTGGCAGTTGCCTTGGTAATGCTTGGTTTTGGGAGGGTGAGAGATAGTAGAGAAGAAGCCATGAAGATAGATAGATAGATAGATGTAGTGAAGTCTGTTATTCAGACTCCACACACTCTCACCAATTACTGCAGCATAGTTAGGCTCATCCTTTCTATTTTTCCCAACTGCTTTTTTGTTTATTTTCCTATTTTGGCTTTATCCCTTTTCTATTTTCTTTTTCTTTTCTTTTTTCCATCTTTTGGTGGTGTTAAGACTTGGCTAAATGCATTAAATGCTATAGCATGTAATAAAATAAGATGATGCTTTGACATTCCTAAATGCAATTATTATTATTATGTGAAAACTGGACTACCATCATCAACAAGAATTACGAAGAAAAATACCTCTTTCGTACCAATGGGTATTATGGAGAGATTTAATGAACAAAGACGAGCTTCTGATCACCAGAGAATATTTTTTTAATTTTTTTTTTGGCCACCAGAGTTGATGTTGATTTTCAAAGTTTTTAAATAATGATCATTCAAAAAAGAAAAATCACCATCACAATTTCACCATGAGACTGAGTAGTTCAAGTGAAAATACAATTTTTTTTATTGTTTGGGGGTGTGGGGGGGTGGGGTGGGGGTGGGGGGATTTTTAAGAATAATCCGTCCCACAGAACCTAGTGACCAAGGTTGAATTTGAGCAATAAAGGTTATAAACCCAATCAAAAATCACCCAACATCATCATCAGCAATCATCTAAAAAGTACAATTAAATTGTGGCATACAATCAGTTGTATCTATTTTCATACTAAATCAAAATTTCTTCAGCCAATATCGGGCAATTAGAGGAATGAAAAAGTTGCTCAAACAAGGACAAGCCCAAGCTAGTTATCTCAAAGATAAATCAGTTGCCGCATAAAACTTAGTCCTCGTCCATAGCTCCTGGTTGTTGATCTCTCCTTGGACCACCTGCTGGTTTTGCCATTATAATCTGCAAAACGCAAACATGCACAAGTGCCAAAGTAGTTGGTGGATAAACCAATATGTTTTCTCTTTGTTGAAGCTGTGCGTGTATTGACATATAATCTATGCTACTTCATTGCATTCATCAGTAAAGTTCGTACTTGATGCAAAAGGCAAGAGTAGCAGGGTCTGCATGTTTGCATCAATGTCTCTGTATAGGGTTTCGTGTTTACTTTCCTCTGCATCTTTGCAGAAATCATGTCTTTGGATACGTGTGTACATGGGTTGGCCCCTTTTTGGCGCTTTTAATACATACTTACCGATTAAAACAACATGATTATTTACTTTAACTGTGTCATATAACACTAAACCTGTCTTTCAAAAGACAAAGATGTACATAATCTTTGATTCAAAAACAATCAAGAATTCTTCAAAGCTATGAAGCAATTACACTTCTCCGAGGTAGACGTATCTGTATCGGATGTGTCGGACACAGACAATCCATGGACACTTGTGATACTTATCGGACACTTCAACTTTATTATTTTTAAATTTAAAACGTGCACACACATTAGAGGATATTATCAGCAATAGGATCTCATTTGTAACCGAAATATGTAATTGGACTAAAAGCATGTTACTTGATCCACTAACTGAAGCAGGTCAACAAAGTTTGACCTAGAATTGAAGAGTAAACAGTCTATACCACAATTATGAGAAACGGGGAGAACATAAAATTAAATGCTTGAAGTAAAATACCTGATCTATGCGTAGAACGGTGCAGACAGCATCAGCAGCATACTTTAGTGCAAAAAACCTAGGGGGAGAGGAAAAGAAAATACATATCAAAATATTCAAAACCTGACAAACTAATCCTATATTACTAGGGTTTCTATATTATAAAAAGATGCATCAAATAATTGTTAAAACTAACAAGCGGTGTAAATCCTTGTACAATATTTAGCAAACAACAAAAAATAAAACTATACAATCCCCATAGATTGGAGAAGATACTGCTACCAACCTAACCAGTTGTCAAGATCAAAAATAAATTAGAGCCCAATTGGGCCACTCGAACAGAATAATCACAATTCTGTTTGAATCCTGCGAACTTTTATCATTTATAATTTGCAACTGCAAGTACAAACAAAACTCCGGAATAGAACTTCACAGGTTAATTTCAATTGCTAAAATGTATATTTCAGAAATATAATCCATGTTTTATATGTAATAAATTCTGAGATGAAATACAAATTAAAGTTCCAACAACCTGCTTCCACAGAAAATTTGCTTTTCTACAATTCGAAGACCACAAAACTTTGGAATTGAACATCTCACAAGTAAATTTTCAATTGGAACAGTGAGTACTAAACTAATTATTCCTTGAATATAATCTCTTTTAAATACCCACTCATGTTAAAGTCTAAAATTAAATTGAATTCAAATTAAAACCCATCAGTCTTCCCTTCCACAGAGCCTTCAAATTAACAACAAAACTGGAGCCAAGCTAGTAAACACCCATTTTGAAGTTTAGATAACAAAAGGCAGCTTACTTGGTGATGTATAGATCCCAAATATTCATGGTAGAAACATCCTTACAGGCACCTTCCTCCAAATCAATGCCCACTTTGGTGCTTCCAGACGCATGTTCAGCATACAAAGAAGATATGATCTCCATAGCATTAAGCCCAGCATTCTCAGCCAGGGTTTTAGGCACCATCTCAAAGCTTTCTGCAAACTTTGCAATGGCATACTGATCCAATCTATAAAATAAAAGATAATTTGATCTTAATAAGTTCTTAAAGTCATATTCTACCTGCCCAGCAAATAAGAAAGCGATCTGAACTAGAAAGAGGGAAGATCATAGTTTGTGTATCCAACATGTAGTTACCTAACAAAATTATATGAAAGCTAAAAGAGAATGGAGTTGGACTGAAAATTTTTAGAGTCAACTTGAGTGCATCAAAACACAATTACATACGTAAGCTGCAGTTTTGACATATGGGCATCAGAAATGTGTGAAATGGGCCAATGATGCGTACAGGACATTGAGATATGAGATGTACAAGCCAGCACTCAACGCATCAGACAAAATAATAAGGATATAAACCACTAATTCAGGAAAACAGTCCTAACACCACTTCAGAAGAAATTATTGGCTGTAGCTACATGGAAATCCTCCCCATAAACAAGTTTAATCTGCTGGGATGCTACATAAAATTTCAAAATGAGAAATATCATCCCATATGTAGCAAGAAACTATATTATATTAAGGTGCTATTTGTTTTAATTAAGTTGTAATTGTTGTATGACTATTTACTTCTGCATTAATAAGTTGTGTAATCTGAATGCAGAATGAACAATGAAATAGCAGAAAGTTATTACACATCTAAAAACCTGAAAAGAAAGTACAGTCATAGTATTGATATGAATAAGTAATGAGTCATGATCTTTGGAGTCATATGAATGTCGATTTTGATTAAAACACCACTAAAATGCACCTCTTAAGAAATAAGATTCAAATTCTAACTTATTCACCGAGAGGGATTTAGTCTTATTATTAATACACGTCTGAATGAAACATATTAAGATGTATTCAGAATCTGTGAAGACGAAATAAACAGCCCCTTACAATTTATTTGACGAAGTATGCATAGAGGAAGCTCTTCAAGTTTATATAAGCACTCCTTTGTTTTATGGCAGTCACATGGATGCCTAGTTACTAAGAATGGACTATAATTTCACATATACTATAATATTATGTGTTTGTGTGTATAAGAGGAACATAATGAAAAATCTATCCAGAGAGGAAAGGTGGAGAGAACTCTAGATAAAGAAAAGGGTTCTAGTAACAAGAATTACTACAGTGCCATAAGCTGCGACTAATAGATGAAAATAATTATATTTTTAAAAAAAATACCCTGTTTCTTTGAAAGAAAATTCCTTCAGTCTTCTTGCTAACTCAATTTCAGTGGCTGCAGCACCAGGCACTGTCCGACTGTCTCTGCACATTGCCTGATACATAATTTCACCAAAATTGTCAATTTAGCTCCAAAATATCAATTCAAAGTTACCAAAGAAGCCGCTTTCAAAGGTGGCTTAAAATGAAAGACAATAATATAAGACATGGCATTGCTCTAACAAAATACCTTGTACGTATTGACACCATCATCAACTGCCCTTTCAAGGTCATCCAATATACTATCAGTGCTACCTCTTAGGACTACAGTGGATACTGAATTCCCACCCTCTTCATTTCTCACAACAGTAACCTATAAAAATCAGAAAATCTGAATTGGGCAAAAAAACAGAAGAAAAACAAAAATAAACTAAGACACAAGGCACACTGGTTTTCCATACCCTAGCACCACCAATCTCCTCCACTGAAACAGAATTGGCATAACCAAGATCATCTGGATTAGGCTTGCCAAGCTTTAACTGTTGTCAGAAAGACCAGTGTCAGAAGGACTAGTAGATGGTATTCAGTCTATACAATACACTAATATGCTTACCATAGCAACAGCGCCTGTAGTACGACAAAAGCGTCTGAGTTCAAACTTGGAATTTATTTTTAACACCATAAGTCTACAAATAGAATTTTTAAAGAGTTAAAACGTACAGTTCTGGAGTAAAATTAGATGACCAACAATATAAGCACGAGTGAAAGATAATAATCAGTATATGCCCGTAATCTGTATCACATAATACCAGTATGCCAAAATGGTCACATAAGCTTTTGCATCACATTCAGAGAGACAATATGAATGACCACTTCATATCACATGCATCCATATCGTAACACCTAAAAATTCTTTTAAAATATATTATAGTGATACATGTAGGGGGGTTCTGATGACACTTCGCCTAAATCTTTTGAGTCCCACCCCGGTTTTTCCCCACTAAATAATTACGTTTAGTTGGGCAGAAGTACTTCAAACTTTTAAAGTAACTGTCAAGAATTTTTCAAATGTACCCTTCTCCTTCCATCATCAGGTTAAGTGGGAAGCAAAAGAACATGAGAACTGGTTTTTTAACAATATATGAGTTTGGATAGCAGAAAGGAGCCAAAAGCTATTCTGACCCTCCCCACCCTTTGCAGTCACTTAAAAGTTAAAAATAAAGGTGAATACAATCTACGAGTATATTCCAGTATATCAGCCTGAATTTTGCATGCAAATTTTTTTTTATGCAAGCATGGTCTCTGTGAGGCTTGTATGAATGCTGTATATGGTTGAACAAAGTAGACTAATATATCATCCAAACTGTTGTCCAAATTTGCTGCAATGGGGCTTACTCCATAGTATGAATGCAAAAACTGCAACTCCAGGAGAATATAAGTATATTAACCTAGGAGGCTAGGAAGGGACATCATACTTGTATCGCTCGCAGAAATGCAGTGCCATCTCTCCAACAGCTGCTCCACTAACTATAACCTTGGCACCGGATTCTGCAACTGATTTGATTAGCTCCTCAACCTTTGCTTCTTCTGTTTTTGCATAATTTTCAAGCTACAGAATGTACAATGACCAAGGTTGCCAAGAATATTCAGCTCATATAACTAGATTTTTTTTACAAATGACTTTTAAATCCAATTGATACTTGAAACACTGTAGAATTCTTGAATTTATACCTGCTCGGCACTATGAATAAGAACAGTTCCTTTTGTTTCAGTTGCAGATGTATCAACGCCACTGACAAACACAGCAACCTACAAAGAACATTTTTAATAAGGGAAATGAATCTGTCTTAAAACGAGTCGATGATAATGGTGAGTCCATACAAAAATCAAAAGATAAATATTTATCATACATCCAAATAAAATATCTAATTAAAAACAAGGACAACGCAGTTAACAGATAAGATATTCCATATGCATTGATGTAGGACGAGCATGCCAAACTTGGTTGGACTAATACAAGAGGCTTTGGAAGCCTATGCTAAGTAGTAGATTATTCTAGAATTTTAATTATGGTAGATTATTATTAGGATTTTTTTTCCTTATCTTGTCTGGTTCCCTTAGTCCCCATTCTCCAAGAATTAGGTTTTACTATTTTCCTATATAAGCTCATGTAATCCTTCATTATACATTACGTTGAAATTAATTATTGATCTGTATTTTAGAGCTTTATAGCTTTATTATCTTTCCACTTGTTTTTCCCCAATTTCTTCTCCATCTTCAAACCCTAATTCTAAACCTACCCGTTTCCCCATTGCATATACACACTATGCACAGACTTGAATTCAAAAGCTAACCTTCTACGAAGCACATAAACGTCATCAAACAAGTCCTCGGGTATATACTGAAACACAGTTTGACTGTCTATACCATTTTATTAGCTTTGTCATATTACACATGCATGCCTCAAAGTTTCTTCTTAATTATGTTTTAGTCCTAAAGTTTTATATGTTTCAAACTTCACCCATATAATCTCATTAATAAATTAAAATATAATTAAATTAACACCGCCTAAAGTGCCTACCTAGGAAACCGCCTAGGCACTGCTTACAAGGCCTAGGTGCTTAAAGATCCCTCCGCCACCTAAATTCGCCTAGCGTTTTTTAGAACAATGAAGAAGTCTAAAGTTACATGCATTCACAAATTGAACTCTACAGGCAAATCTTATAGCATATCTATAACAAATAAGAACTTTACGATCAATGCTTTCTATTTGACTATCCTATGTGTAAACTTTATCTCTTTCAATGCCCAATGGTGGGATTCATTCAAATAAGAAATCAAAACATTTTGCTTATTTAGGAACATTAGTTCTTGTGTCATCTAAACATCAGAGTATACATTGTTTAAAGAATTAAGAGTTGTCCAGGTAAAAATGTTAATAATCAAGTTTCCCTAGATTGTCTATAACAATGTTACCTGGAAAAAACAATTGGATTGCTATTCTTTTCGGTTAGTGGAACTAATATTTGTATGTGGTATGCTACATAGGAAAACACGGAACGTTAAGGTAGCTTTAGATCTAGAAATTTTTAGAATCTAAATATTATAAAACTAAGTTTAATAGAAAGACTATTAGTTGAATCAACAAGTTGACTGTTCTATATATAATTTAGTAGAAATGTAATGTTTGAACATCCAATAATAAGTTAGAATATTGATTGCGTTGTGCCCAAATCAAATATAACGTAGAGTCTCGTCAAATATCTAACAACTTTGTCCTATAAATTGCGTTGTGCCCAAATCAAATATATATAAACTAAAGTACAACGTAGAGTCTCGTTTTGAGTTTTGAAGTCAATTTGTGAAATCCTACAATTTAAAATTAAGTAATTCATATAAATTTTAATAAAATAAAATTTATAAAAAAAACTTAGATTGTTTACAACAATTTAAATTGCATTAGCTAAAATTAAATGAATTCTTATCACCTTTGAATAGAGCTGGCAAAATGTGGTTATGCATTGGTTTTCGTTTACAAAATTTGGTTATGGATACATTTAAGAACTAAAACCATATTAACTATCTTTAATATGGGTTGTGTGGGTTAGAACCATATAGTTATGGTTCAAATATAGGTCAACCCATATTTTAAATTTCAAACTTACCATTATTATGATCCAATTAAATAAATTATTAAATTAAAATTATTATTAGATATATCCTGTATACATAATCACTAAGCATCTTATGATGTTTTGAATTTTTAATAAAATTGTGACCGCCACAATTAAATTAATTAAGTAATAATATGATAAAAAAATGGATTGAAAAATGAGAAGGTTAAGATATAATTTTGACCATCAAAATTTTAATTTAAGGCTTCGATTAATGAGTTATAATTGGCTCAAAATATCAATAACACCCTTTATTGTATTTTAGTATATCAAGTTTTGTAAACAAGTGATAGGACGAATGTAGACTATTTTATAATATTTGGATTATTTTAAAATAATAAGAAATTGTATTAAATTCAGTCTTAAAAATAAAAATAAGAATGAATGTGAACTAGTATTTTATTAGCTTAATTTGAAAAAGTATCTTAAAAATCTACCAACGGTACATTAAAAGGGGAAAAATTATTACAGGTAATTAAGAATTGAGGGTGCAGTAAATGTGAAGGTTGGTAGCAAGAGTTAGGTCCAGCCAGTAAAATTACGAGTATACTCATAGCAGATAAGGAAAGAACTTTAATTTGGATTTGGAATGAAATATGTGTTGAAAATGGTTAACTGGTTTGGGCCTATATTTCTTTTTAGAAATATGGGTCCAAACTTTACCCAAGTTAAATAAATAAAAATAGTTAACCAACTCATTTGGTTCCAGTTAATATAGGTTAACCCAATAGTTAACCAACTATATTGAAAGTCTACCTTTGAATTTTAGGATTTTGCAACTTGACTTCTACAAGTCAAAATATGACTCTTTTTGAGAAACAGAAGAGGTATTATAAATACTATAATCATATCTACATGACTATGTTGCTTTCAAACCAATGAAATATTAGGTAACAAATTCTTTAACAGCAATAAGGCTTCAATAAATATAGGAAAGAAATTCTTTAACTAGGGACAAAGCTTAAACAAACAAATGACTACAAATAAACCACGATTCTGTCACCCATTGGAAGTGTCAGTCACCTAAAGCAACAAAGGTAAAAATGAATACTAAAGTAACAGAAAAATACAAATACAAATTTTCAGTCCTACTCTGCACGTCTTCAAAGAAAGAGTATCAGATTGAGATCAAAAGAATTTTATTCATGTATATATTTAATCAGAGGGAGGAAAAAAAATACACATATATGTATAATCAAGAAAAAAGAAACTGAAAAAAAAAATCGAAGAGCATACATAGTTCTGGATAAGACTCAAGAAAGTAACAACAGATAACATGGCAAATATGGGGAGAATAACAACACTGACTGAAAACGTACTCACCTTTGCCTTCTCCATTTTCTTTATGCTCCCAACAGCATCATTTTTCAAAACCATACCTCTGACAATGGCACAATTGTGAAGACCTCCACCCTGAAGTTTTGCAACTCGGACATTATCAACGTTGAAGTTTGCTGGGTTCTTCGGCAAACTTGTATGCATGCTCACAAAGTAAACTTATCCCAACAATCAGGAACTTCAAGTAGCTGAAGACATTCCTAATGCATAATAAGATAGTTAAGTAAGAATTACATCAGTAATAAGAGCGCATAAAATATCCTCCTGCCCAAATTGTTTGCTAGCAACAGCAGATCTCATCCGTGATATAACTTCATCCTTATTCCTTGCATCCATCTTATCAGAACCATTCTCAATTAATTCATCCAATATTTCAATTGTCTGCAACCATGGTTTACAAAAATGATTAGAACATGATATTTTACTCATTTCTTCTAATGAATAAACGAACGTTACTCTATCAACTGGGGATAACAGTGGCAAACCTTATTAATTGCTTTAGTGTATCCAATGATGATCTCACTTGGGTGCAGCCCCATCCTTATAAGCTCCTCAGCATTTTGTAGGAGCTCTCCAGCAAAAGAAACTGCCAAGTTAGCACCATCTCCAATTTCCTCCTGTTGTGCCTTACCGGCCAAAACCAAAAGCTTGGCTGCAGGATGCTGAACTTCGAGTTCATTAACAATCGTGGCAGCATCATTTGTGACAAAAAGCTTGTCCAGATGATTAATAACCATCTTATTCATACCTAAATAAAATAACTCATGTTATTTACAGAAATCAGAAATAATAACATTTCATTTCGACATCATGTAAATGAGTAAATCCCTTCAACTTTGTCCTAGCCTTCAAATTTATTTAAATCATTCAACTTTCATAAATGCATTACTTATCTACAAAATCAAACTCCATGAAAATTCTCAAACAAAGGCATTAAAATAGAAGATTCTGATCTTTATAATCAACTTTGAACCTCGCTGTTTGAGCAAGCAAAGCTTTTGTTTTCAATACTTACACACGTTCAAACTCAACAAAATTAAACAAAACGAAACATTACCAATGAAGAGATATCTTAGAGAAAATAGCAAAGTAGTAAATAATTCGAGTAATGCCAACCATTGGGACCGAGAGAAGTTCTGGTGATGGTGGATAGTTGTTTGCAAGCATCAATGTTCTTGAGAACGGCTTCGTCGAGTCCAGAGAGATGTTTATGCCCTTCTTTTAGCATCTCCTTAATCCCGCGCTGCTGCATTTGGAACACCATCTTCTTCGAACAAACACTAACAATCTTCTCTTCTTCTACTCGTTTGATTTACAGTTTCACCGATCGGGATGAGAAGAGAGAAAAAATGGAAACCCTAGCAAAATGATTCGACAGAAGTAGCGAGCTGTGAACTACTACTGTGCGTTTGCGTGCGCGCTATGCTGGTAAAAGAAGAGGGAAAGGAAAGCCCTAGCGACTAAAAACAACTCGACTGGACCCAAACAAATTTCAAATTGATCCGACTAGTACGGCTTCTTAGGTCGTGTTTGCCTATTTCCCAAATTCAATTTTTTCCCCATTTAATGGTGACAAATTAAAATATATCTTTTTTACTTAAATGTGTGACAGATGCTATAGGAAGGCCAAAGGTGATAATTTAGTGAAAAGTACCTTCTTCTTTTTTATATTGCCCAAAGTCATCTCTCTTATTTACTCTTATTATGGCACCTCCTGCATGCTTCTCTAGACCTAATCTCTATAATTAAATGTATCGTACAATTATGAAATTGCAATAGTATAAGTTATTTTCTTTAAAAAAAAATTGATATATGGGAAGAACGGAAATATATTTTTAAATTCTTTAATATTTTTAATATTTTTTTGTATAGTATAAAGCAAAATATATTTTCAAGGCTTGCTTTTCTTACATAAATCTCTACGTCCTCTCATTTTCGGATTCGGTTAGTATGAAGTGAACTTCATGATAAGTTCACTTCATGCCCAATACAGTATTGATACACAGGCGGGCGTGTGATCTCTCTGCCTATATGTCAGCATTGTATTAAGCATGAAATGAACTTACCATGAAATTCACTTTATAATGACCACTTGCTCCATTTTCCTTTAACTAGTGCATGTGGCACATAATAAATTTTTAATAATAAAAATTTAAGTAGTTAGAATTAAGTAAATCCGGTTACCATAAAGTTAATTTCATGATATATCACCTCCTGACCTGTTTGTCAACACTGTATTGGTCAATTGACCAAAGTTAACTTCATGTTAACCAGTCCCGAATTAAGTAGTTAGAAAGAGAATTAATTGTGGGAAAAGAGAAGTTGCATTTAGTTAAAATTACACCAAACAACATAAAGGTGTGAAAAGATTACACCAAAATTAACCACCCCTGCCACTTTATATAATAGATATTAGGCGTTAAGCATATGCATAATGCTGCCACTTTATTGATTATATTTGAACACCAGTACTTTGAAAATATTCGACCATAATCTCCTCTCACATAATAATATGTTTTCATTCTCCTCCCACATAATATTAGTGTACATAGTATATTGTCACTTTGACAAGTAGTAATAATACGTAATATATTGACCACAAAATATTTGATCAATTTTATCTCTAGTTGGGAACACTTAATTCGCACAAAATCTTTGCAGCATCCTCTGGGAATACAGGATTAATGTAACAACCAGTTCCCATCTCAAAGCCGCCTATGACACTTAACTGAGGGACTATTTGCACAAACCAGTGACAATAAGGTAACTGTGCAGGAGTCGCCTGAAGTGGAGAAGTATGAACCATGAAATTATATGGTGGGTTGTTCAACTGCAAAGCCATTTTCTGAAGTATAAGTTTCAGTGATCTCCCAAGATCAATTGCCTGTAATATACATCAAGCAACAATTTAAATACATACACAACCAAAATGAATTCCTGGATGTGAAGACTAAAATAAGAAGCTCCAATGATTACCTTCTCGCCATCTAGTTCATGGAAATGAGAAGAGTGGTCCCGAGGAACAATCCATATCTCAAATGGAGAAGTAGAGGCGAACGGAGCAATTGAAATAAAATTTGTTGATTCATCAATTAAAAGTCTATCCAATCGAATTTCACAAAGGCTACACTTTCCTGTCTGGTCAAAATTCTCCTTCATACTGTTGATACGAGCAGCAACCGTAGGAGGAATAACTGGAAGAGCTAATATCTGACTATGAGAGTGACTCATTGAAGCCCCAGCTGAGGCACCATAGTTTTTGAACACCTTTATATCATAAAACAAACACCAAACTTCCGTTACATGTATTAAGAAAAAGGGGGTATAGATGGGTGACACACTTGCAATTAAACTTTTTTTAAGAAAGAACATACAACACAAGCCTGAAATTGTATAATAAACATTCAAAGCAGAGACTGTAGAATTAATCCAAAGTTAAAACCATGAAGATTGTTGTGCAAATATGCACATTTATGGTGCATATGTTTCAATATCACTGTAAAACCTGAGAACCTTCACGTTATGATTGGCTTCATTAAATCTACACTGTTGACTTTGAATTAGAGGTACGTACTAGTTCCACTACAAATTTCAAATATACGGAATTCATATTCCTAAACATTGTAATTATAAGACCCATTCCCGTTTCTAAGCCAACATAGTGTTTGATGCCGCTATAATTTTCTTCATGGCTAGGAAAGTAAGACTAATTGGCCACTACATCTTGGGGCTGCTTGCTGCTCACCCCATCTCTAAAGGCCAATCTGTGATAGAATAGATAAAATGATCAATATCTTTATTTGCAACTACCAGAACAAAGTACAACTAGAAACAATATCACTGTAAAAACTAAAAGGGTATTCAAAGCCAATATGAACTGTAACTGATGTCTTTGCCCACCTATACACATTTTCAGTGTAACAAAATTGTTTAAAATATGCGTTAATCAGTTCTATTCATTCATTCAATGTGATAATTAGAATAGATTTCAAAATCCAGAAAAGTAAGTGTACAAAAAACATATAAATAGCTAAACGCAATTGCACAACCCAAAAAAGTCCACACACAGCCAAAAAAAACCTTTAATTCAACTATATTCATAATACCAGAAAATAAAAAGGAAATGAACATATACCTGAACAAATTTGATGGAGTCATAACAGTGAAGCTGCTGAATTCTCTTTTTATAAGTAAGCAAAACATCACGAATCTCTGCCGGAGAGAGATCCGGCAAGTGAACCGGGTGAACCGGCGATTCAATTACCACATCATGAAACCCAAACCCACTCAAGCTCACTTGACCCGGAGCAATTTCGGTTGCTACTGGTTCCACCGGCAGTTCTCTGCTGAGAGCTGGGTAGAGGTTTTGTATGACTCTGATCTTCCAATCGAAGGTGGAATCCGGCGGAAAACGGAAGATTTCGGGGGCGCATTCATGTTCGTGGCCGACACAGAAAGGGCATTCCGATTGATGGTTGGAGTTAGGGTTTGATTTGGATTTGAAGTCGGAAGGTCGACGGGACCGGGCGGGAGAAAAGATTACCCAGCGGTTATTTACGGTGTCCTTCCTTAACTCTGGGATCCGATTTGGATCTTCCATTTTCGCTGTTCGGGTTTCTCTCGCTATTTCTCTGTCACAACTCATAACTCAAGTGACAACACCGGTTTTGTAAGAATGCGTGCGGGCTTTTTCCGAGTAAATTGCAAATATGACCTTTATATTTATAATATTTTTATTAAACTGTTGTTTAAATTTTTTTTAGCATAATTATTCCTTATACATGTGTTAATCATGCAAATGTGTTACTCAAGTATTTCATTAACTTTTTTTAGCATAATTATTCCTCATATATTCGTTAGTCATCCAAATATGTTCCTCTAATTTTTTCACCTATTAAAAATTAATTTTCTCTCCTCATTTTTTTATTTTTTATTTTTAAAATTTGTGTAAAAAATATATTCTTCTTCTTCTTCTTTTATTTATTTATTTTTATATTGACATTTTTAATTCAATATGAAATATCTCTAAATTCAAATTAGTATAAATTAATTAATTTTAGACAATATAATTACCAAGTTTATAAACTTTACTATTTTTTATTTTATCTAAATAGTACTAATAAATGTATGATTTATTTTAAAATTAAATATATCTCAAATTGATTTAAACAAATCAAACTTGATCCTATATTTTGAATAAAAAAATATAAATTTAAAAATATTTTCAAAATTTTCATCATATAACTATTATTAAAAGTTAAACTCAATATTTTTAAAGATAAACAAAAAAAAATTGGTATATTTTTAAAGACAAACAAAGAAATTATTAAAGACAAATAAATAAATTAATAAAATTATTCACCCACTACAAGTAAGCGTTTGTTTTACTTTTGCAATCGAAGTAAAATTGTGAGCGTGAAGGGAGAAGAAGAAAACTATACTTCAAATGGTTACAAAGAAGTAGAGAATTAGATTAAGGGGATGTTTAATTACATTTGAATGGGTCTGAATCTAATTGATTAAGTCATTTAAATTGTTTGTTTTATAATTTTTAAACTCTGAATGCATCTTCATCCAAAAAATTGTGACTAAATAATTAAAAAGTAGTATTAAATGATATTTTTAGCTACCTACCCTCATGGATAATTAAAAAATACATTTAATATCCATCTTTTTTTACTATTGTAAACAAATTTTATTGCTTACAAATTATTTTAAAAAAAATCATTAACAAATTGGTCAATAATCAATTTAATGAATATTGTTGTAGTCTTTTGTTTTGATTTTATGAATTAATAGAATGTTATTAAAAAATCATTTTTATTCTTAAAAGTATATTACTAATAGTATACTACATCAAAATTGTTCACAAATTTATATTTATTTATTTTAAACAACATTATTTATTTATAATTACATAATAAATTTATTTATAATAGTCCAAAAGATTAAAATAAGAAAATACACATTTAGATATTTTAGACACCCAATTATCACACACATCATTTCATTCTATATTCAGAGTTTCTATTCATTTAGCTCATTCAGATTCTCTTATACATTTATAACTGTTCATTTAGTTTTATCAAACAATATCTTATTAAGTCTCATACAGAAGTAAACAAACAACCCCTAAAACAAAAAAATTTATATGTTAATCGTAAGACACTAACTTCATCTGTTTCGGTACATAAATTGCAGCTTATGAAGTGTTTGTGTTAATTTAGGATCTATTTTCTTCATCTACTTATCTTTATTTCGTTGGTAATTAAGTCAACGCAAACCACACAATAAAATAAAAAGAGATAAAACAACAAAAGATTTAATGTGAAAAATTCATAGGCCAAACTCCGAATCTCCACTATATAAAAATAATGGACTTACAATAATCCTCCCAAATTTTACGCCCTAAAATTTGAGGTTCCACAATACCCCTACACAACTTTTTATACAGACTCAAAGTTTTAAAACCCTTCTACCCACAATACAAACTTTTTGTACGAAAAATAAAAGCTTCAAAAACCATCTCCCTCACATAAACACAAAACCCACTCACACCCTCTCTTAACTCAACAACTCAACATAATGCTCTATTTATAGAGTACCCACAATTATACTCTTCCTATTCAAAATAGAACATTTCCAAAATAAAATTATAATACAAGTAGATTTATTTCTAAAACATACCCCTATTTTTAATAGGAGTTTTTCCTTTCCATATTAGTAATTTTTTTTTTTAATAGAATTCAAGGAGTATCCCAATAATTCCTCCCTTTGAGACTAGCGTGTGGAACCAGAAGGCTGAGAGAGCCTTATACGTCCTAAAGATGACCGTGATGAAGGAGATGATCGGTCATATCAAGGACATGAAATCGCCGAGTCAGGCATGGAATGCGCTGGCAATCTTGTTCAATAAGGCGATTGATAACGAAGCTGACTCGAATTCCCGAATACTTCAACTTTATATCTGAATAGTATTCGAGGAGTACTCTAATAATTTCTCTCTCGACTCGAATCTTTTAGGAATAAGCATGTGAATGATATTCTTATTTATATATTATTTGATTATGATATAAATGAATGAATATGCAAGTATGCTTACATTAAGAAAAGATGTAAAGTCCTTTGATAGATAATAGGAACATATGTACAAGGACTTAGAATGAATTGATCAAATATGTTAGGTTGATCCTACATAAGCAAAACAGCTTTGTAAAGTCCTTAAAAAGAAATGATGTACAAGGACTATAAATATAGAAAGATCAAGCTTGTTAGGTTGATCTTATAATGTAATAGATAGGCATGTCGATTGTAGAACCTCGCACCAAAAAATCGTAATCTCGCCAGAGAGTCAAGAGAAAGCTCGAGAACTATCAAGGCGTAATCGTGAGTCCGCAAGATAGTAGATCTCGAGTTCGTAGACTATCGGGGAGAGACGAGGAAGGATCGTAGTGTGTCGAGAAGAACTTCCTCAAAGTCGTAGTGTGAGACCCCAGATTTTATGAATAAAGATTTAAATTTCTCAAAATATTTTTTTTGAATATTATGGTGTAGATTTGATATAATGTTATAGTTGTGGGTAATATTTATAAATTTTGCAAAGTAAGTAAGTGGTTATATAATATTCGATTGGTCAGGAATATTCGCTTTTAATAGGAATATTAAATGCACGACGACACAATCATTAATGGACCCCACAACGGAAGTATTATTAAGTAGTTAAAAAATGACATAATTATCTTTTATAAAAATAACTACGGAAGTTTTACTGTTAAACCGTTGAACTACCCGGTAGTAAAAAATACGATGTACGGCGTGGTTGCATAGTAGCATACTGGTATTGATTATTGATGCTTACGTGAGAAGTCACTCGATTATACTCAATTATTGCTACGATGAATTCGCATCATATCTCTCATATTATTGATTCAATTATTGTCACAAAGATCATCTGCGTAATATGTTATATTATTAAATCAATAATTGAGACGACAAAGTTATTTATATTATTAAATTGCAATATTTACAATGTCTAGAGTTCTCATCAAGGAGAGGTCCGGTCATCTAATTGCGGCATGAATAAAGAGAAATCCTTATCTGAAAGCCCTCTTTCCGGGACGACCGGTTGTTAAATATTGTGAGTTATAATATTAATGATGAATAAATTTGTGTTGATTAAAGATGAATTTGATAGTTCCATTGTGTTGGGATTATTAGTGTTAGTGGAAATCGACATCTATTCCGATGATAATTGATGTCCGGGGTTATATTGATAAATCGGGTAATTAATCGGATAAATGAGCAATTAATTGCTACTAATTCACATGCTTATATAACTATTTGTTCACATGTGTGTACTATTGAATCACATTATTTACTATTAGGGGAGTTGGTGCAAGATTGATAATACTTGCATGACTAAGTTAAAAATGGAGGTATAGATGGAGGTACTATACTATAATTCGTATTTTCACATGATTATAACTATTGATTCACATGATTGAACTATTGATTCACATTATTTACTGTAAGACCCCAGTTTATTATAAATAAAATTAAATTTCCTCTATTTATTATTTTGAAATAGTAAGGGTTGATTTGATTAATGTGGTTAGTTATGGGTAAAATGCGCAAATATTTCAAATATGCAAGTGGTTATAAAATATTCATTTTTATCGGAGAATATTCGTTTGGTCGTGAATATTCTTACTGTCGGGGAATATCGTACGATGGCGCAGCCTTGTGTGGGCCCCATAACGGAAAGCGATTGGATGAAGAAAACGACAAGTATAAGTTGTTTATAAATAATGGCGTAGTTATTCTTTATTAATCTTGTTGGAATACCCGGTGGTTAAAACACAAGAAGACACCAGTATTGCACCAATTATTGATTCTTACGTAGGAAGGCATTACTCAATAATTGTTACAAAGAGTTACCGCTCAATATTTATCTTATTGATTCAATAATTGCTACGTTGATATTTTATATTATTATTATTTCAATAATTGTCACTACACAAGATTTTTCATTATCGATCAATAATTCATATTATTTGAATAATATTATTAGATAACATTATTGGCAATGTCTAGAAAGTTCTATCTAAGGAGAGATTTGGTCACCTAATTATAAGGCTTGATTAAGAGAAATCCTTATTGAAAAGCCCCCTTTCCTTCACAGAACCGTCTCAGTTATCGATTGTGTGATTCTCGTAATATTATTTGTGAATAATTAATTATTGATTTATATGATAAGAAAATATTCATTTTATGTGGATATAGATGGAGAAAATTTTTAATGTGACAATTGTTGAAAAATTGTTATTTTATCTTTTCTGATAAATAATTCATTTAAATATATTATTATATTTTCATAATATAATAATAGTGATATTTTTACAATGAATGTGGGATATATGAATATATGAGGAGGAAGAGTATTTTTGTTGCAAAAGTTGCTTAAAACATGTTAAACATGTCTGTGGGCCCATTTCTTGACTAAAATTTGATTATAAATTTGTAAAATCGCCTGTTTTGTGGATTTCGGCGATTTACATTTGGAATTTGGAAAAACTTTCTTCTGCAAAGTTGTAGAGAATAGAATTTCCTATGAAAAGGACATAAGGTTTGAATTTTTCTGATAAAAGGGCTATTTATTATGTATTATTGAAGTTCTGAAGTTCCAGAATAATTGATTTTTGAAGTTTTAATTATTTTTTTTAAGAAAAACATTTTTTGTGATTTTGGTGGGTTGTTGGCTGATGTTTTTGACCAAAGAAGGCTGCTAAGAAATTAAGAAAAATATATTAATATTATATTAAGTTTTCTGCTTTGGTGTTTTAAGCATTTTCCTATAAATAGGGTGTTTAGGTTAGAATTGAAAATCACACCAGAAACTAAAGTTTTCTCTCTTTCTCTCTTTATATTATCGAGCGTATTTTTGTGAGTATTTTGATACTTTGAGTGTTGCTATACTGTGCAAGTTCCCTTCAGCACTATATCCAGTATTTCAGTCAGAAGTACTGTTTTTTTTGAGGTAAGGGATATTATTTTTTTAAAAATGATATTATTGCTTCTAATATCATTATGACGGATTATTGGTAAGATTTTTCTTGTGAAATTCTTATCTTTTAGTGTCGGGGTTACTATTCACGTATACGGCACTATTCACAGAAAAATTAATTTTTTAGTTTTTGTCCAAGTTATCTATTATGGATACTAGCTTTGATTGTATCCATGTTTTGATCATTCTTGAATTTTACTTCGCTATGATTATTAATGAAGTATTTTTAAACTCGGATTGTTTAAAGTACGAATCCTTAATATTTGTTCTTTTGTTTCACTGGATTCATTTTCTTTAAAATATTTTTCATCATCCTCATCCTAAATGATGGTATTTATCGAATATATTTGATGCAGAGTAGTGCAAAGATGGTTGATTTTCTTATGAATATCTTTGGTCCGTAGTGCAAAGATGTACAGGTGTTGAGATGAACATGACCGATTGATGAATATCTTTGGCCTGTAGTGCAAAGATAAATATTTGATTCAAGATGAATATTGGTTGATGTTACAGGGGTAAAATATTGATGATGGACTTTTAAATTCATAGATTATAGTAGATTTCATTCTCTACGTAACTCTTCTATGAATTATTATTTCCATTCATGAATATTGATCTCAAAACTTGTTGTCTATTGTATTTTATCGATTTTTTCCTGTTGAAGACTAACGATAATTTGTTCTATATTATCTTATTCATAATATTCTTTACTGGGCTAGTTGAGCTCACCCTTTTCCTTTTGTTCCATTTTTGTTCTCAGGAGGCGATAATGTAGCGAGTACTAGTCGGGGTATGGAATGAAGGTTATAGAAAGTTGTTTAGTAGTCCTCACCATTTTTGTAAAATAATGTACCAATAATTGTAATGATGACTTATTTGGGTGTGAATATTGTCTAGATGGCAATATTTGTATTTGAACTCACAGTTTTTATGTTGTAATAATAAAGTTGTAGTTGTTTTTGTACCATGTTATTGACGACTCAAAAAGGGTGATGTATACCTATTTTGGGACATCACAGTTGGTATCAGAGCTTAGGGATATGATCTCTGGCGGAGATCGGAGAATATAACTAGGAGGGGAGAGACGAGTAAATCCTTCGCTAGTGTGTCCTACCTAAGCTTATTTGTTAGTTGGTCAGTATATAGGGATATTATGTGATATGTTGATTTCTTTAATTAACCCTTATTTTATGGCGATTATCGAGAATGTCGATTGAGAATGTTAACGATGGAGTAAATGAGACAAAGTGAGACACCTTTACTCACCAACGAGGAGAACGTGCAACAGTGGCAATGTTCTCCCATGAACAACAACACCAATCGAAAGCGAGATGATGAACAGCGGGATGTTTAGAAGCTTTTTGCGATTCACGCAAAATCGATTTGCGGAGACTCGTGTACAAAATACAGTGGAAATGATAACAACGCATGGTTTGTTACAAATGCCAGCGATTCAAAGAGTTGGGACCACGCAGTGCAGGGAAAGCCGGATCCGATTAAGGCGGAGACGTGGGTCGAATAAATTACTAAGATATTCGATGTCTTGGGATGTACGGAGGAACATAAGGTTCCATTCGCCACTATTGTGTTCCGTAATGAGGCAGATTACTGGTGGGAATCTGTGAAGCGTACCCATCCAGCCGCACTCAGTATGTCTTGGGAGACGTTTCAGAAACTGTTCAATGACAAGTACTTTCCTGAAAGTATTCGTCATATGAAGGAAGTGGAGTTTATTAGGTTGGAACAAAATAAGTGTCCCAATACGAGGCGAAGTTTGCAGAGTTATCCAGGTTTGCACCTCATTTGGTGGAGAATGAGGAACGTATGACGCGGATGTTTCTGAGAGGTTTAAAACTCGGCATACGTCAATATCTCATTTCTCATAAATTTTCTCTCAATTCAGATGTTGTCAACAGGGCTCAATTGTTAGAGCGAGATAACGAGTACGTTCAACCGATGGACCATAACCAGGATCATACTGGTGACAGCAGTCATCAGAACAACGATAACCAGTGGAGAAAGAAGAATACGATCAAAGGCGGTAACCACTTTGGTGGTAATCATGGCCATGAGAATAGAAGAACCGAGTCGGGAGGAGATTTTAAAAAGAGGAGATTTAACAATAACCATGTGAAGACGTCAACACCAGCAGCAACTGGTTCTAAAGGAGGAGAATGACCACCGGTCGTTATCTTTATAAATGTGGAAAAGAGGACATATCATTAAACCGCCTGACAGTTCAAGGTATGTTATAATTGTGGAAAGGAAGGACATATCGCTTCGAGATTATGCAGTATGAAAACCAAGTCCAGCGGGGATGGTGACTCAAAAGGCTGTCCCAGAAAAGTCAAAGTCAAAGTCAATGGTTCCTGGAATAGCGTTTGTCATGACTAGTCAAAATACGAGGAACCCAAACGAGGTGATCACGGGTAAGCTAATCATAAATTCTTGTGAAGTTTATACCTTACTTGATACCGGTACTACCCATTCATTTATCTCTCCTTCTTGTGCTCAACGTTTAAACTTAACTCCGGAGAAATTAGACTTTAATTTATCTGTGGAGACTCCGTTAGAAGAAACTTTCATCACATCCACTGTTTATAAATCTTGTTTGATCCAAGTTGGCACCATCACATTCCCGTTGGCCTTATCTCTTTAAAGATACTTGCTTTTGATGTGATTTTAGGGATTGATTGGTTAACTACTCATCATGCCAAAATTAATTGTTTTTGTAAGGTTGTTAGTTTTCATATTCCTAACCAACCTGTTGTACGAATTCAAGCAACTAAACCATTAAAATTAATCACTGTCATATCAAGTCATAAAGCTATTCGTTTATTGAAAAACGGATGTCAAGCTTTCTTAGCCCATGTTATGGATTTGAATAAAGACACGTCAGTTTTGAATAATATTCCTGTTGTTAGTAAATTTCCTGACGTATTTCACGAAGAACTTCCCTTGCCTACCCTCGAGCGTGAAGTTGAATTCTTTATTGATATTGAACACGGTAAAAGCCCATTTCTAAAACCCCATATCGAATGGCTCTATTGAACTTGAGAGTTAAAGGTCCAACTACGGAGTTGTTGGACATCGGTTTCATTCGTCTGGTACATCTCCTTGGGGTGTTCCTATTTTATTTGTAAAGAAGAAAGACGGGAGTATGCGACTTTGTATTGACTATCGAGAATTGAACCATGTCACCATCAAGAATAAGTATCCGTTACCTCGTATTGATGACCTATTTGACCAGTTGCAAGGAGCACAATTCTTCTCAAAGATTGATCTTCATTCTGGATATCATCAGCTGAAGATTAGAACTGAGGATATTCCAAAGACTGCCTTCAGAACTCGATACGGGCATTATGAATTCTTAGTCATGTCTTTTGGATTGACTAATGCTCCTGAGGCTTTTATGGATATGATGAACCGGGTATTCAAGGATTATTTGGATCAATTCGTTGTTGTCTTTATTGATGGCATCCTCATATATTCCAAAAGCCGTGAAGATCATGAGCACCATTTGAAGCTGGTACTCCAAAAGCTTCGTGAAAACAAGCTATATGCCAAGTTAAAGAAATGCGAGTTCTGGCTTGAGGAAGTAGCATTCCTTGGGCACGTGGTGTCAAAACATGGAGTATCTGTCGACCTGGCGAAGATTGAAGAAATACAAAGTTGGGAGGAACCGAAGACGGTGACCGAAGTACGTAGCTTTTTGGGCTTAGCTGGTTATTATCGGAGATTCGTGGAAGGATTTTCTCGAATCGCTACTCCGTTAACTCAGCTGACTCGGAAAGATACAAAATTAAGATGGAGCGAAGGAATGCGAAAAGGTTTCCAAGAGCTTAAGAGGAGACTCATTTCGGCACTGTTACGACAATACCATCTGGTTCGGATGGATTTGTTATCTCTGACGATGCTTGAGCAAAGGGTTAGGATGTGTTCTCATGCAACGTGGGAAAGTCATAGCTTATGCCTCGCGACAACTTAAAGAATATGAGAGGAATTATCCTACTCATGATCTAGAGTTAGCGTGATCGTTTCGCACTAAAGATCCGGAGGCACTATCTATATGGGGAGAAAGTGGAGATATATTCGGACCATAAAAGCCTCAAATATTTCTTCACCCAAAAGGAACTCAACATGCGGCAACGACGTTGGCTCGAGTCATTAAAAAGATTATGACCACATTATTCAATACCATCATGGAAAAGCAAGCGTGGTAGGCGTGACGCGTTGAGTAGAAGATCATATCACGAGGAGCGAGTGCGATGATGTCAAGTATAGGCATAGAATGAGCTTTAATCGATAAAGTTAAAGTTGCTCAAGCCACCGGCCGGAAGGCGTGCGTATGAAGAAGAAAAAGTACAAGAAGGTGCTATTATTCGAGCGAGAATCGATGAAGAAGGAATACTTGAGTCCACTCGGACTTTGTGTTCTAACGATTCGATTTGTAAAACAAGATCATGATGAAGGCACACAATACACCGTTTGCAATCCATCCCGAAGTACCAAAATGTATCGTGATCTTGACATACATTTTGGTGGATCAAAATGAAGAGAGAGATCGCGAAGTTTATCTCGAGGTGTTTAACTTGTCAACGTGTAAAGTGGAGCATCAAGTGCCTAAGGTCCATTGCAACCACTTGAGATTCGAAATGGAAGTGGGAACACATTACAATGGATTTCGTTATGGGTCTTCCCACGGTTTCTCAAGGCATAAATGCTATTTGGGTTATTGTTGATAGATTAACCAAGTCTGCTCATTTCTTGCTGATACAGGAGACATATTCCCTTGAACGTCTTGCTTATATGTATGTAAATGAGATTGTGAGATTGCATGGCATGCCAGTATCCATAGTTTCGGATCGTGACCCAAGATTCACTTCACGATTTTGGGTTAGCTTGCAAAAAGCTATGGGAACGGATTTACGATTCTGTTCGGCATACCATCCTCAAACGGACGGACAATCAGAGAGGATTATTCAAACTCTTGAAGATCTATTAAGACTCTTTGTCCTAGATTTCAAAGGGAGTTAGGATAAGTATTTACCATTGGTGGAATTCTCCTACAACAACAGTTATCAAGCAAGTATAGGTGTGGCTCCATTCGAAGCATTATATGGACGAAAGTGTAAGCTTCTCAATATGTTGGGATGAGGTGGGTGAAGCAACATTGTTGGGACCCGAGTTGGTACGTATGACTACGGAAAAGATCCAAATGATTCGACAACGTATACAAACGGCTCAAGATCGACAAAAGAGTTATGCGGATCTTCATCGAAAAGACGCGAAATTTAGTATTGGGGATCATGTATTGTTGCGTGTTGCCCCATGGAAGGGAGTTACAAGATTCGGAAAGAGAGGAAAGCTCAATCCACGATTTATTGGTCCATTTCAAATTCTTGACCGAGTAGGAAATGTAGCCTATAGACTTGCGTTACCTCCAAGTATGTCTCGTGTTCATAATGTTTTTCATATATCTGTGCTTCGTAAATATGTGAAAGACCCGAACCACGTTATTGAGTTAGAACTGGACGAGATAGCTGAAGACTTATCGTATGAGGAGGTACCTTTCAAGATCTTGGATAGGAAGGAACATGTCTTACGTACAAAGGTCATACCACAAGTTAAAGTTTTGTGGAGGAACCATGCTATTGAGGAAATGACTTGGGAGTTGGAAATGGAAATGAAAGCGAGGTATCCTCACCTTTTCGAAACACCAGGTACGTACATCAATTTCGAGGACGAAATTTCATAAGGAGGGGAGGTTGTAAGACCCCAGTTTATTATAACTAAAATTAAATTTCCTCTATTTATTATTTTGAAATAGTAAGGGTTGATTTGATTAATGTGGTTAGTTATGGGTAAAATGCGCAAATATTTCAAATATGCAAGTGGTTATAAAATATTCATTTTATCGGAGAATATTCGTTTGGTCGTGGAATATTCTTCTTGTCGGGAATATTCGTACAATAGCGACCTTTTGTGTGAGCCCCATAACAGAAAGCGATTGGATGAAGAAGACGACAAGTATAAGTTGTTTATAAATAATGGCGTAGTTGTTACCGTTAATACTGTTGGAATACCCGGTGGTTAAAACACAGTAGCAAACGGTATTGCACCATTTATTGATTCTTACGTAGGAAGGCATTACTCAATAATTGTTACAGTAGTTACTTTTCAATATCTTATTGATTCAATAATTGCTACGTTGATATTTTATATTATTATTATTTCAATAATTGTCACTACACAGTATTTTCATTGTCAGATCAATAATTCATATTATTTGAATAATATTATTAGATAACAGGCAATGTCTAGAAAGTTCTATCTAAGGAGAGGTTTGGTCACCTAATTGCGCGCCAGTTAAGAGAAATCCTTATTGAAAAAGCCCTCTTTCACCTGAACCGCCTGGTTATCGATATTGTGATTCTGTAATATTATTTGTGAATAATTAATTATTGATTTATATGATAAGGAAAATATTCATTTTATGTGGATATAGATGGAGAAAATTTTTAATGTGACAATTATTGAAAAATTGTTATTTTATCTTTTCTGATAAATAATTCATTTAAATATATTATTATATTTTAATAATATAATAATGGTGATATTTTTACAATGAATGTGGGATATATGAATATATGAGGAGAAAGAGTATTTTTATTGCAAAAGTTGTTTAAAACATGTTAAACATGTCTGTGGGCCCATTTCTTGACTGAAATTTGATTATAGCCTGTAAAATTGCTCGTTTGTAGATTTTGGTCAATTTCTGTTTAGAATTTGGAAAAACTTTCTTCTGCAAAGTTGTAGAGAATGGAATTTCCTATGGAAAGGACATAAGGTTCGAATTTTTCTGATAAAAGGGCAATTTATTATGTATTATTGAAGTTCCAGAATAATTGATTTTTGAAGTTTTAATTATTTTTTTAAGAAAAACGTTTTTTGTGATTTTGGTGGGTTGTTTGTAAGACTCCGAATTTTTTTTTTATAATAAAAATGGAATTTCCTCTATTTATTATTTTGAAATAGTAAGGGTTGATTTGATTCATGTGGATAGTTCTGGGTAAAATACGCAAATATTTCGAATAAACAAGTGGTTATAAAATATTCTTTATTATTAGGGAATATTCGTTTGGTTGTGGAATATTCAATCTTGTCAAGTAATATTCGTATGCTGACGATTGCAGTCTTTTGTGGGGCCCCATAACTTGAAAGCGATTGGATGAAGAAAAACGACAAATATAAGTTGTTTATAAATAACGGTGTAGTTATTCAGAATTAATCTTGTTGAAATACCCGGTGGTTAAAACACACTAATACGTGTTGTGGAACAAGAGCACGAAAGATTGCACCAATTATTGATTCTTACGTAAGAAGGCACTACTCAATAATTATTACGATAATTCTTATTCGATTTTATTTTATTGATTCAATAATTCTTTGCATTGATATTTTATATTGTTGTTGTTTCAATAATTGTCATTACACAATATTTTTTCATTATCGAAGCAATAATTCATATTATCCTAATAATATTATTAGATAACATTATTGGTAATGTCTAGAAAGTTACGCCTAAGGAGAGGTTTGGTCACCTAATTGCTTGGCAAGATGGGAGAAATTCTTATTGAAAGCCCTCTTTCACAGAGGCTGCTGGTTATCGATATTGTGATTACATAATATTATTTGTGAATAATTAATTATTGATTCATATGATGAGAAAAATATTGATTTTATGTGGATATAGATGGAGAAAATTTTTAATGTGACAATTGTTTAAAATTGAAAATTTATCTTTTTTACGATAAAATAATTTATTTAAATATATATATATATATATTATTATATTTTAATAATATAATAATGGGGATATTTTTACAACGAATGTGGGATATATGAGTATCTGAGGAGGAAGAGTATTTTTGTTGCAATAAATGTTTAAAACATGTTAAACATGTCGGTGGACCCCATTTATTATTTGAAATTTGATTATAGCACAGAAAATCGCTTCTGTTTATGAATTTCTCACCAATTTCTGTTTGGAATTTCGAAAAACTTCCTTCTGCAAAGTTGTAGATAATGGAATTTCCTATGGAAAATCGCGAGTTTCGAATTTTTCTGATAAAAGAGCTATTTATTATGAATTATTTAAGTTACGAAGCTACGAAATAATTGATTTTTGGAAGTTTTAATTATGTTTTTTAAGAAAAACGTTTTTCAAATGTTGGTGGCCATCTTTAACATGTGCTTGGTGGCTGAAATTAGATTTCAAAGTGGGCGTAGGAATGTGTTTTGTAAATATTAATATTATATTAAATTTTACTGCTTTGGTGTTACAAGCATTTTCCTATAAATAGGTGCTTAGGTTAAATTGAAAATCACACCGGCCCAAGTTTTCTCTCTATATTATCGAGCGTATTCTTGTGAGTATTTTGAGTATATTTTGAGAGTATTGCTATACGGTGAAAGTTCAAGTCATACCTTTATATCCTGTGTTTATTTAGAAGTACTTATTTCGAGGTAAGGATATTATTTTTTTTTTCGTAATGATATTATTTCTTCAATATCATTATCTTTGAAATATTGATCTGAAGTTTTATCAAATTTGGAACTTTTGGTGTCGAGTTACTTATTCACGTATCGACCTTATTCACGATACTCTGATATTCATTCACGAATCGACCTTATTCATCGAAAAATGAAAATTTTTCTTTTCATTCCAAAATATCTATTGTGGATACTAGCTTTGATTGTATCCATGTTTTGATCATTCTTGAATTTTACACCACTATGATTATTTTTGAGGTATTTTTGGGCGTGGATAAAACAAAAGTACGAATCCTTAATCCTTGTCATTTTGTTTCACTTTGGATTCGCTTTCTTTAAAAAAATATTTTTCATCATCCTCGAGTCTTAAATGATGATATTATTGAATATCTTTGGCACAGTAGTGCAAAGATAATTGATTTCGATGAATATCTTTGGCTGTAGTGCAAAAGATGAACAGTGTTTAGATGAACATGACCAATTGGTGAATGTCCTTACCACGTAGTGCAAGGATGAATATATGATTCAGGATATATATTGATTGATGTTACAGGATAAAAATATTAATGATGGATTTATTAAATTCATAGATATTAGTAGATTTCATCCTCTACGTAACTCTTCTATGAATTAATATTTTTCATTGCAGTATTGATTTAAAACTTGTTGTCTATTGTATTCTATTAAATTTTTCCCTGTTGAAGACTAACGATAATTTGTTACGTATTATCTTAGTCATAATATTCTTTCTTGGGCTAGTTGAGCTCACCCTTTCCTTTTTTGTTCCATTTTTTCTTCTCGTGAGGCGAGAATGTAGCGAGTACGCAGTGAGGTATGGAATGATGGTTTTAGAGAGTTGTTTAGTAGTCCTCACCATTTTGTAAAATAATGTATCAATAATTATGATGAGGATTTATTTGTATGTGGATATTGTTTAGATGGCAATATCTCGTATTTAAACTCACGCTTTCTTGTTGTAATAATAAAGTTGTAGTTGTTTACATGCAGTGTATTGACAACTCGGAATGGGTGATGTATACCTATTTTGGGGTGTCACAGTTGGTATCAAAGCTTAGGGATATGATCTATGGCGGAGATCGGGAATAAAACTAGGTGGGGAGACGAGTAAATCCTTCGCTAATCTGTCATCTACCTACGCTTATTTATTAGTTGGTCAAGATATAAGGATATTATGTGATATATTGATTTGCTTAATTAACCCTTATTTTATGGCGATGATTTGAGAATGTCGATTGAGAATATTAACAATGGAAATGAGACCGTGGAGACGCTTTGTACTCACCAACGAGGAGAACGTGCAATGATGGTAATGTTCCTCCCGTGAACAACACCACCGGGCGGATGATGAACGATGGGATGTTTAGAAGGTTTTTGCGGTTCATGCAAAAATCGACGAGGAGACTCGTGTTCAAAACATAGGAGGAAATGATAGCAATTCACGGGTTGTCACAACTGGCAGATTCAAAGAGTTGGGACCACCAAGTGCAGGGAAAAGCCGGATCCGATTAAAGGCGAGGCGTGGGTCAAACAAATTACCAAGATATTCGATGTCTTGGGATGCGGAGGAACACAAAGTTCCATTCGCTACTTTTATGTTCCGTAACGAGGCGATTCTTGGTGGGAATCATGAAGCGTACCCCATCCAAATACGCTCAAGGCATGTCTTGGGAGACGTTTGAAACTATTTAATGACAAATAATTTCACGAAAGTGTTCGTCGTATGAAGGAAGTGGAGTTTATTAGACTAGAAGCGAATAACATGGCGGTGTCCCGAAGACGAGAGACGAACTTCGCGGAGTTATCGGTTTCTTTCATTTGGTGGAGAATGAGGAACGTATGACGCGGATGTTTCGAGAGGTTTGAAACCACATACGTCAAGATCCCATTTCTCATAAATTTTCTCTATTCGGATGTTGTCAACGGGGGCTCGGTTGTTAGAGCGAGATAACGAGTATGTTCAATCGAGGGACCATAACCGAGATCATCTAGAAGATATAGCGGTCATCGAAATAACGATAACCACGGAGAGAAGAAGAATATGATACAAAGGCGGTAACTACTCTGTGGTAATCGTACCATGAAAATAAAAGAAGCGAGTCGGGAGGAGATTTTAAAAAGAGGAGATTCAACAACGACCATGTGAAGACGTCAGCGCTAGTAGCAACTGGTTCCAAGGGAGGAGAAAGACCACCGATCGTATGTTACAAATGCGAGAAAGAGGGACATATCAGCCCAAACTGCCCACAACAGTTTAAGGTATGCTATAATTGTGGAAAAGAAGGACATATCGCTCGAGATTGTATGGTATCGAAACCCAGTCCAACGGGAATGGTGACTCAAAAGGATGTCCCAAAAAAGTCAAAGTCAACGGTTCCTGGAAGAGCGTTTGTCGTGACCGATCAAAATGCGAGAACGAGAACGAATTTATACGGGTTAGTTAATTATAAATTCTTGCGAAGTTTATATCTTACTAGAATCTGGGTTCTACCCATTCTTTTATCTCTTCTTGCTTGCGCTCAACGTTTGAACTTGACTATGGAGAAATTAGACTTTGACCTATCTATGGAGACTCTATTAGGAGAAACTTTCATTACATCCGTTGTTTAGAAATCTTGCTTGATTCAGTTGGCACTATCACATTACCCATTAACCTTATTTCTATAGAGATACTTGCTTTTGATGTGATTTTAAGGTTAACTACTTATCATGCAAAATTGATTACTTTCGTAAGGTTGTTAGTTTTCATATTTCTAAGCAACTCATTATTCGAATTCAAGCAATCAAACCATTGTAGTCAAACATTTTCATATCAAGCCATGAAGTCATTCGTTTATTACGGATGTCAAGTTTTCTTAGTCCATGTTATGGATTTGAATAAAGACACGTCAGATTTGAATAATATTCTGTTGTTATTGATTTTTCCCGACGTATTTCTGAAAAATTTCTTGCCTACTCGAGCGTGATATTGAATTTGTATCGACTTTAAATCCCATACAAAACCCATTTCTAAAATTTCATATCGAATGGCTCTATTGAACTTCGTGAGTTAAAACCCAATCAGTAGAAGTTGATACCGCGCCTTTATCTGGTGACTTCCTTTGTGGAATGCACCGAAGCAAGACTCTTCGTAGGAGACAACATATTCGTGCGATAGTAAACTGATAGGTGTCATTGTAATGTGCTATCCAAGGTTGGGATATGAGTCACAGTTGAGAACAACCTAAGTTCATGTGTCAAATATGTAGCTTTCTAGGCTTAGTTGGTTATTATCGGAGATTCGTTGAAGGATATTCTCGAATCGCTATTCCATTAACGCACTTCGTAGAGATACAAAATTGAATGGAGCAAAGAATGTGGGAAGAGCTTGAAGAATAGAGACTCAAGAGAGACTCATTTCAAAGACATGTTCGACCATGCCATCCCGGAAAAGCGAGCGTGGTAGTGACGTGTTGAGTAGAAGATCGTATACAAGACGAAGACTGATATTGTCAAAAACTAATTTCATTATAATTTACAAATAATAGAGATGGAGATGAAAACTCTAGTACCCACGTGATGATATCACGAGTATAATCGACTTTAATCGATAAAGTTAAAAATGGACTGTTCAAGCTACACATCGAGTGATGAATTTGAAGAAGAAGGTGCAAGAAGTTGTTATTTCAAAAAGCGAGAATCGGCGAGGTGAGGAAAGCTCAAACCTTCGATTTATTAATCCATTTGAAATTCTCGATCGAATAGGGCGTATGTAGACTGCTTTTACCGCCAAGTATGACGCGTGTTCATAACATTTTTCATGTATCGATGTTACGTAAATATGTGGACTACCCGAACCACGTCATTGAGTTAGAATATGACGAGATAGCAGAAGACTTAACGTCAATCATGTTTGATGATAAAGCATATACTTTATAACAATCTTATTCATTTATTAATAAAAAGTATTAATTTATTAAAGGCTTTTAATTATCTACATGATGTTTGTTTTATATAATATGTGATAAACCCATAGTTTTAAGCAATGCTTTTAGAATAATGATGATGATCATTCTAATGAGATCTAAATTCTTAGAAAGCTTAAAACTAAAATAGTTCCCAATCGTTGGATTACTAAATTGGGGATTAGTGAATCCGGATAGATTGGTACATACGTTGCTTGCTCATTGGATGAGGATGATTGATCTCATGATCATTTGTGTGGAGACACTAAAGCAAGTATGTAGGTGCTTATTAGAGAATAAGTTCACTGAACGCATTGGCTGCTAAGGAATACCTAATGGAGTTTTACTTGTCCTGTCAATAGGAATTCCTGTAGTGATAGTAGTACAAGTGATCCTTGGACTTGAGATCATCATAGTATCTTGTGTATGATGAGTTATACTTTGACTTATTCCTTAAGACCCTTAGGGTATATCAAAGGGTATGCTTGGGTATAATAAGTTGTATATGGAGATAATGTATGATCAATAAAGAATCTACCACTTCTAGTAAAAGAAGAAAAATGTCCTATGTGATTCGATAAATGACAACCCAAAGAGTCCTTGGCCAAAGTAAATGAAATTAGAAAGGAGTTTCTAATTTGCATTATTTGAGTTATGCATTTAAGAGTCGAAATACATATAATTAAATAAAATAAGACTTGACAAGAATTCCATGTCTTATATTTAATTGGGACATTGTATGGTGGAAGGATTGAATTATGCGGTAACTATTTACTCAAAGGTTCTTTTATGATTAATGTTGAAATCTATATTATCTGGAAAAAGTCGTTTATCGCTAGGGAGGCTTATCCTATTGTAGAATAAATATTATTTATTTAAATAAATTATTAGTTTAATTTATTTATTTAAATAAGATTAGAATTGTTCTAATTGATTTATTCACAACCGGTTTAATATGGAGAACCTAAAGGGTCACACCATAAAAGAAGAATAATTATTTAAGAAGTTAATGGCATAATCGTAATAATAAGTTAAGTATATTTAATTTAATCTATGGTGATAGAATAAATTAAATAGCTTAATATTTATTATTTAATATTTTAGAAATATTAAATATAAATTAATAAGAGAGAGTCTTATTATTATTATTATTATTATTATTATTTTTAATTCTAAAGGAGTTTAGGAAATAATTAATAAAAGTACTCTCATTTATCCTAATAGGATTAGGAGGCAAATTAATTAAAAGAGTTTAATTAATTATCCCTAATAAGATTAGGGAGCTTAATTAATTAAAAGAATTTAATTAATTAAAATAAAACTCAATTCCTTAATTGTTAAGGAGGGTTGCCCACATCTATAAATAAGAGGAGTCTTATTATGGGTGAAGTGGTTGTTGACTTTTCACAACAACATGTGAATACGTAATTCCAATAGTTGGGAGAGTACGCCTTTTTTATATAGAGATAGAAAAACTAGGGTTTTGCCAAATACCCATCTTCTTGAATTTTTCTTCTTCCTTGGTGGATCACCTCTAGAGGCCAAACACTTGGGTGGCTAACGTTGATCAAAGGAAGGAACCAAACCCGGTGGATTCAAGTTGAATCGAAAAAATTTGGAGGTGAACTTGTACCTGAGGAAGCTTCGGATCTTCAAGGGTATGATTCTTGTTCTTTCTTTTTCGTTTAATTAATAATTGTGCATAAAGGGTGATCCGGGTATATGGTTTGTAAAATTTTAAACTCTGATTTTTACACGTTTTCGCTTATTTTGTGCAATTTGATTGCGTTCATGAATATTACAAACCTAACAGTGGTATCAGAGCCAAACCTTTATGCAAATTATTAATTGTTTTAATTTAATATGTATATTGATATGTGTTTAGAACAATTTAATTGGGCATAATTTTATTGTATAAAATTTAATTATAAAAAAAAAAAAAAAACTGTCTTGAAATCCGATTTCATTTACATTTGGAAATTGATTATTGATCTTTTATTATAAATCATATTATCCTTCAGGCTTTGAAAATTATATATATATATATATATATATATATATATATATATAATATATATTTGATTTATATTATATTATATATTATATATATATTTACTATATATATGTATATCCTTCAAAAGGATATCATTATTCTTATTAATTTTGTTTTTGGTTTCCGCTATATATTATATATATATATATATATATATATATATATATATATATATATATATATATATATATATATATATATATATTATTAATATATTTTATAATTAAAATAAAAGTTATTTTAATTTTAAAATAAAAGTTTTATTTTAAAATAATTTATTTTAAAATAAAAATAAAGTTTATTTTAATTTTAAAATTAGATTTCATGCTAACTAATTAGAGTTGGAATTGGATTCCATGATAACTAATTGGAGTTGAAATTGGATTCCATGTTTCCTTAAATAAAGGAGTTTATTTAGATATGAAATAAGATTTCATATTATTCAAAATAAAAGAGTTTATTTGTGAATAGAAAAGAGAATCCTAATTTCCCTAAATAAAGGAGTTTATTTAGATATGAAATAAGATTTCATATTATTCAAAATAAAAGAGTTTATTTGTGAATAGGAAAATAATCCGTGTTTCCTTTATAAAGGAGTTTTTTTTTTTGGAATTGGATTCCATAATTAATTAAAATAAAGGAGTTTATTTTGATTAAAGATTTTGATTAAAATAAAATAGTTTATTTTATTCAAAATTGGATAAATTAAAATAAAATAGTTTTATTTTGATTTAAATTTGGATTAAAATAAAGGAGTTTATTTTGATTCAAAATTAGATTTTATACTAACTAAATTTGCCCATTAAATGATATCAATATATATATTATAATGTTTATTATTATTATGAGATGAATGTTATTTATTGATGCATATGGTGATGTGTATGATAATAAATGGGATTGATTATGGACTATTGACCAATGTGATTGGATTTTATTTTAGTTGGATGCATGAATGAATGGGTTTTATTAAATGGGGTCTGCGTACCTCGTCTTCTCTAATTTTTCTTAATGTAAATTCTATCTCCCTCCTATGTACTTCCCCTTGACTGCTGATCAAGGTTTCTATTTATATTAAATAGTTTTGTAATAGGAATAGTTAGAATTAATTTTGAAAAATTGGAGATCAAGGAGCAAGGAGCGCTTGAAGACCCGTTTGTAATGGAGCCCGGGTTTAAATGTAATAGTTATATTTAAATATTAATTCTTGCACCCCTAGGGTTTGACCTTTTGGTTCACTTGGTGGCTCTAGTGAACCAAACTAGAATAAAAGTCCATAATCAATCCGGGTAGAATATAGTATTCTATATGTGCATATATACTATATATATATATATATATATATATATTATGCAAACATGCTTCATATGTTCATATATATATGACGCGTATTTTATATATATATATATGCATGCGCGTTAAACAAGATGAGACAAATTAATTGCAAACCCCTCAAATTTTTTATATTAAGTCCTAAGCGTTCAAAGATATTTGGAATATCGAACGTCGCCTTCTAGCATGATAAAATTAATAGAGTATTAAATATTTAATATGAGTTTGTTGTGTCACCACAAGGCAAGTATTAAGTATTTAAGATGTTAATTTATCACATTTGATGCTTATAAAGAAAATTGAACAATATTGTTTTGTTGTGTCACCACAAGGACGATATTTTTTTTTTTTGAATATATGGAGTGCTAGGTTGGACTTAACTTGGATAATTTTGATTCGGATGTGCCACCACTTGATCAAAATAATCTAAGAGGCAAAACACAAGGAGTTACATAGTTGATGTAATTGACAAGAGTTGTCTACCTATTTATTTATATATAGTTTGTTGTGTCACCACAAGGCTATATACATTTGAAATGGGATCCTTATTCTCACTAGCAAATCTTTAATTAGATTTTGCCGAACTATATAAGTGAGGGTAATATAGTTTGAAGAAAATAGTGGGAGATACCAATTTAAAACAAGTCCTAATTTATTTTGGTAATTAATAAAAGAATGTATGTTAAAATGTTGTTAATTACAAATTCATTTACAGAATTTTACAATGTCTAAATTACTATCATCATAGCATATTAGATGTTATTTAATTGGATATTAAACGGATTGGTTAAGGAATTTGAGAATAGTTCTCATGGTGAAAAAGCTATCTTATGTCCTTAATATGCCTATCCTCGCAATGGTTGCGAATAATGCCTCTGAGGAAGAGATTGTTATTTTTAGAAAGTGACACGATGATGCACAGTTGGCTCAATGCATCATGCTCGTATCCATGAGTAACAAGCTTCATCGTCACCCTGAAACTATGGATACTCTTACTATATTCCTGCACATCAAGTAGTTGATGGTGAGGAAAGTAGGACTGATAGATATCAGATATCTAAGGAGCTCTTCCGATCTAGAATGACCAATGACACTACAGTACAGACACATGTCCTAATAATGATCAATTTGATTGATCAATTAGGACAACCGGGTTTTGTCATGGATGGAGAGTTGAGCCAAGATTTGATCTTGCACTCACTCCCTGACTCCTTTCACAATTGTTGTGAATTTTCATATGAACAAGCTAGATATCGACCTCATTGATTTGCTTAACATGTTGAAAAATATTGAGAGTCACTTTCCAACCAAGAAAGGCCATGTCTTACTGGTAGGGGCCAAAGGATCTTCTGAAAAGAAGAACAATTCAAAGAAGGTAAACAGAAAGGCGTAAACAAAGGATAATAAGAACAAAAGTGATATGGATAACAAAGGAGTTTGCTTCCACTGTAATAAGCCTGGACACTGGAAAGAAACTGCGAGAAGTATCTTGCAGAGGCTAACCAAAGAAGCTTAGTGAAGTTTCGGTTACAAATACAAATTTGTTCATGATTTAAAATAAATTTTTCTTTAAGTCAAGGTTCTACTTGGGTATTGGATACCGACTTTGGTTATCATAAATATAGATTTATGAAGGGACCAAACAGAAGTAGAAAGCTAAACAAATATAAGTAAACCTATGTGTGGGAAATGAAGCAAAGGTTGCTGCATTACCCATAGGAACTTATAGTTTAGCAATGCCTACGGGCAAGTCTATTAAGTCAATAAGTTGTTATTGTATTTTAGTTCTCGTTAAAAAATATTATTTCTATTTTATTGTTGGACAATGAAATCTTTGGTATTATATTTACGAACAATTGTTGTCCTATTTATAATAATAATAATGTTTTGTATAAAACTGGAATATTATTTAATGGATTTTATATACTTAACTTACGTGAAAATAATTTTATAAATTGAACAAACTAGTATAAGAAAAGGAGATGATCATTCAAAGAGTTGAATGTGTGTATTTACTGAAATACAAGTGTGAATTATTTGAAAGGTTCAAAATTCGTGAAAATGAAACAAATTGGCAAAAGTATTAATATTCTTTGATTAGATCAAGGAATAAATACTTGTGCAATAAGTTTCTAGATCATCTCAAATGGTTTTCTCATAATGGACGCCTCCTGATACGTAATAATTGATTGATGTATCTTAAAGGAAAAATCGTACCTTGTTGGACATGGTACGGTCCATAATGATTTTACCGACATTCCAATATCCTTTTGGGATAATGTCCTAGAAATGGTTGCATATCTACGAAAAAGGTAACCTCAAAATCCATTTAAGACTCCATAAAAAAGTTATGGACGGGGAGGATTCCTAATCTTAAGTATGTTAAGATAAGGGTTGTCCAACTTATGTGAAAAGGTTTCAAAGGATAAGCTTGGGACAAGATTTGACAAGTGTCGATTTGTGGGACATCCTAAAGTAAGTTTAGGGTATATATGTTATATAATCCTACTTAGCAAAAGGTGTTTATTGCAAAAACACACGCCTTCTAAGATGAAGGTGTTTATCATTAAAGGGGCTAGTGGGAGGATAATAGATCTTGAAGAGTTCAAGAACCACAAAACACTATAAGTCAAATAAGAGGAACTTGTAGATTGACCTATTGTACCACAACCGAATCGTAAATCTGGAATAGTACCGAAGATACCTGGGAGGTATGGATTCATCATAGATGATGATGATGAGGTACACATTATAGAAGATGATGATCCAGTTACATACGATGAGGTAAGAGTTGTAGACACTCAGAGAAATGGATTGAAACAATTTTCTCAAAATGGAACATTCATTTTAATAAGACAATCAAAAGAGTTTGATTTTATCAAAAATAAGAATGTACCTAGTGTGTACAAAAGGGTCAGTGGGAGCGTCGTGACATTCCTAGTACTATATGTTGATATAATACGGATAAGGAATGACATGCCAATGCTAGAATCAGTAAAGATAAAGTTGTCTAAACATTCCTCCATGAATGATTTGGGATGAGTATCTTAATTGGGAAACAAATCTATATAGATAGATTTAATAAGATGTTCTACTTAACCCAAGGAACGTATATTCATTTGATGCTAAAGTCGTTTAGCATGGCAAACTCATAGGATGTCTCATGTTGATGAGCCATGGAGTGTATCTCTCTTAATAGTCCCCATAGACTCCAAAAGAGAGATCGCATGAGTAACTATCATGTATGCAATGAAATGTACGAGACACGATGTTGATCGATCATATTACGAGAGAAAATCACTATAAGACGGTGAAAAACATCTTAAAGTACTTTTACCTAAGACTAAGGATGTGATCATATTTATGGTGGGTCTAAATTAAAACTAGAGGGCTTAACAGACTCAAGTTTTTCGATATACCAAGATGACGAAAAATCCACTTTAAGGTAAAGCGTTACCTTGAATCGGTGGTGCGATGAAATTGGAAAGGTTCCAAACAAAGAAAGAGTTGTTGGTTTAGTGATAAAGACAAAGTATATAGCTATAAATGAAGCTGCAAGTTGATTGTTTGGATGAAAAGTTCATTACAGAACTAGGAATAGTTCCTAAGTCTCATCTTGGATCTAAACATGTGTTGTGGCACTTTCATTTGATTATAAGAATCATTGAAAGATGGAAAATCACTATAGAGATAGTGGACTCTCAAGAACAACATTACATATCCATTTACTGAAGCTTATCCAACAGCAGGATAATCGTCACTTAGAGAAGAAGAGTATGAGATACCATGACGATTGGCTTTAGTGCAAGTGGGAGATTGAAAGTAGTATGCACACAAGCCAATCATGTTTGATGATAAAGCATATACTTTATAACAATCTTATTCATTTATTAATAAAAAGTATTAATTTATTAAAGGCTTTTAATTATCTACATGATGTTGTTTTATAATATGTGATAAACCCATAGTTTTAAGCAATGCTTTTAGAATAATGATGATGATCATTCTAATGAGATCTAAATTCTTAGAAAGCTTAAAACTAAAATAGTTCCCAATCGTTGGATTACTAAATTGGGGATTAGTGAATCCGGATAGATTGGTACATACGTTAACGCTCATTGGATGAGGATGATTGATCTCATGATCATTTGTGTGGAGACACTAAAGCAAGTATGTAGGTGCTTATTAGAGAATAAGTTCAATTTGAGCGTGGCTCGCTAAGGAATACCTAATGGAGTTTTACTTGCATCGATAGGAATTCTGTAGTGATAGTAGTACAAGTGATCCTTGGACTTGAGATCATCATAGTATCTTGTGTATGATGAGTTATACTTTGACTTATTCCTTAAGACCCTTAGGGTATATCAAAGGGTATGCTTGGGTATAATAAGTTGTACATGGAGATAATGTATGATCAATAAAGAATCTACCACTTCTAGTAAAAGAAGAGAAATGTCCTATGTGATTCGATAAATGACAACCCAGTAGTCCTTGGCCAAGGCATAATGAAATTAGAAAGGAGTTTCTAATTTGCATTATTTGGAGTTGTGCATTTAAGAGTCGAAATACATATAATTAAATAAAATAAGACTTGACAGTAATTCCATGTCTTATATTTAATTGGGACATTGTATGGTGGAAGGATTGAATTGTACGATAACTATTTACTCAAAGGTTCTTTTATGATTAATGTTGAAATCTATATTATCTGGAAAGTCGTTGATCGCTAGGGAGGCTTATCCCTATTGTAGAATAAATATTATTTATTTAAATAAATTATTAGTTTAATTTATTTATTTAAATAAGATTAGAATTGTTTCTAATTGATTTATTCACAACCTATTTAATATGGAGAACCTAAAGGGTCACACCATAAAAGGAAGAATAATTATTTAAGAAGTTAATGGCATAATCGTAATAATAAGTTAAGTATATTTAATTTAATCTATGGTGATAGAATAAATTAAATAGCTTAATATTATTATTTAATATTTTAGAAATATTAAATATAAATTAATAAGAGGAGTCTTATTATTATTATTATTATTATTATTATTATTTAATTTCTAAAGGTTTGAAAATTAATTAATAAAAGTACTCTCATTTATCCTAATAAGATTAGGAGGCAAAATAATTAAAGAGTTTAATTAATTATCCCTAATAAGATTAGGGAGCTTAATTAATTAAAAGAATTTAATTAATTAAAATAAAACTCAATTCCTTAATTGTTAAGGAGGGTTGCCCACATCTATAAATAAGAGGAGTCTTATTATGGGTGAAAGAGGTTGACACTTTTTAACAATGAATCGTAATTCCAATAGTTGGGAGAGTACGCTTTTTTCTATATGAGAGATAGAAAACTAGGGTTTTGCCAAAATACCCATCTTCTTGAATCTTTCTTCTTCCTTGGTGGATCACCTCTGAGGCCAAACACTTGGGTGGCTAACGTTGATCAAAGGAAGGAACCAAACCCGGTGGATTCAAGTTGAGCGAAAAAGGATTGGAGGTGAACTTGTACTGAGGAAGCTTCGGATCTTCAAGGTATGATTCTTTGTTCTTTCTTTTCGTTTAATTAATAATTGTGCATAAAGGGTGATCCGGTATATGGTTTGTAAAATTTTAAAACTCGATTTTTACGTTTCCGCTTATTTTTGTGCAATTTGATTGCGTTCATGAATATTACAAACCTAACGATGGTATCGAGCCAAACCTTTATGCAAATTATTAATTGTTTTAATTTAATATGTATATTGATATGTGTTTAAAATAATTTAATTGGGCATAATTTTATTATATAAAATTTAATTAAAAAAAAAAACAAAATTTTCGCGATTTAATCCATTTATGTACATTATATCTCTTCATTGATTATAAATCATATTATAGCTCACGCATATAATATATATATATATATATATATATATATATATATATATATATATGACAAAAGTTATCATATGGGAGTTGATATACTAAGCTTATGTATGTATCCTATATAATTAACATGATATATTTATATATATATTTTATTTATATATATATATATATATATATATTATATATATATATATATATATATATATATATATATATATATATATATATATATATATATATATATATATATTAATTAATAATTTTATAATTAAAATAAAAGGTTTATTTTAATTTTAAAATAAAAGGTTTATTTTAATCTTAAAATAAAAGATTTATTTTAATTTTAAAATTAGATTTCATGCTAACTAATTAGAGTTGGAATTGGATTCCATGATAACTAATTGGAGTTGAAATTGGATTACATGTTTCCTTAAATAAATGAGTTTATTTAGATATGAAATAAGATTTCATATTATTCAAAATAAAAGAGTTTATTTGTGAATAGGAAAGAGAATCCTAATGTCCCTAAATAAAGGAGTTTATTTAGATATGAAATAAGATTTCATATTATTCAAAATAAAAGAGTTTATTTGTGAATAGGAAAATAATCCGTGTTTCCTTTGATAAAGGAGTTTTTTTTCTTCATGGAATTGGATTCCATAATTAATTAAAATAAAGGAGTTTATTTTAATTAAAGATTTTGATTAAAATAAAATAGTTTATTTTATTCAAAATTGGATAAATTAAAATAAAATAGTTTAATTTTGATTTTAAATTTGGATTAAAATAAAGGAGTTTATTTTGATTCAAAATTAGATTTTATACTAACTAAATTTGCCCATTAAATGATATCAATATATATATATATATATTTATTATTATATATATATATATGATGAGATGAATGTTATTTATTGATGCGTATGGTGATGTGTATGATAATAATTGAGATTGATTATGGACTATTGACCAATGTGATTGGATTTTATTTTAGTTGGATGCATGAATGTATGGGTTTTATTAAATGGGGTCTGCAGTACTATAAATCTTCTCTAATTTTTCTTAATGTAAATTCTATCTCCTCCTATGTACTTCACCTTGATCTTTGATCAAGGTTTCTATTTATTTTAAATAGTTTTGTAATATGAATAGTTAGAATTAATTTTGAAAAATTGGAGATCAAGGAGAAGGAGGAGCGCTTGAAGACCCGTTTGTAATGGAGCCCGGGTTTAAATGTAATAGTTATATTTAAATATTTATTCTTGCACCCTAGGGTTTGACCTTTTGGTTCACTTGGTGGCTCTAGTGAACCAAACTAGAATAAAAGTCCATAATCAATCCGGGAATAGAATATAGTATTCTATATATATATATATATATATATATATATATATATATATATTATGCAAACATGCTTAGTATGTTCATTAATATGACACGTATTTTATATATATATATGCATGTATGTTAAAAACAAGATGAGACATTTTAATAACAAACCCTCAAATTTTTATATTAAGTCTTAAACTGCGTTCAAAGATATTTGGAATATCGAAACGTCGCCTTAAGCATGATAAAATTAATAGAGTATTAAATATTTAATATGAGTTTGTTGTGTCACCACAAGGCAAGTATTAAGTATTTAAGATGTTAATTTATCACATTTGATGCTTATAAAGAAAATTGAACAATATTGTTTTGTTGTGTCACCACAAGGACGATATTTTTCTTTTTTGAATATATGGAGTACTAGGTTGGACTTAACTTGGATAATTTTAATTCGTATGTGCCACCACTTGATCAAAATAATCTAAGAGGCAAAACACAAGGAGTTACATAGTTGATGTAATTGACAAGAGTTGTCTACCTATTTATTTATATATAGTTTGTTGTGTCACCATAAGGCTATATACATTTAAAATGGGATCCTTATTCTCACTAGCAAATCTTTAATTAGATTTTGCCGAACTATATAAGTGAGGATAATATAGTTTGAAGAAAATAGTGGGAGATACCAATTTAAAACAAATCCTAATTTATTTTGGTAATTAATAAAAAAATGTATGTTAAAATGTTGTTAATTACAAATTCATTTACAGAATTTTACAATGTCTAAATTACTATCACTGCGTAGCATATTAAACGGATTGGTTAAGGAATTTGAGAATAGTTCTCATGGCTGAAAGGCTATCTTATGTCCTTAATATGCCTATCCCTGCAATGGTTGCAGACAATGCCTCTGAGGAAGAGATTATTATTTTTAGAAAGTGACACGATGATGCACAGTTGGCTCAATGCATCATGCTCGTATCCATGAATAACAAGCTTCAGCGTCAGCCTGAAACTATGGATATTTTTACTATATTCCTGCACATCAAGTAGTTGATGGTGAGGAAAGTAGGACTGATAGATATGAGATATCTAAGGAGCTCTTCCGATCTAGAATGACCAATGACACTACAGTACAGACACATGTCATAATAATGATCAATTTGATTGATCAATTAGGACAACTGGTTTTGTCATGGATGGAGAGTTGAGCCAAGATTTGATCTTGCACTCACTCCCGAACTCCTTTCATAATTGTTGATCGTAGAGTCTCTCGATCGTATCAAAGGCGGAAATCGTGAGTCGAGCAAGATCGGATGAAAACAAGCACAACAATAGAAATCGTGAAGTGTCAAGATCTGATCTCGAGTCATAGTGTACTGCATTCAGAATCAAAAGCGAAATCGTAGAGTCTGAGAACTAAGATGTAAACAGATGTGCTCACAATGCCAAGTCAGAATCGTAGAGCAAACACGATTCTCAACAATTGAGCACTCCCAGAATATCCAAAGGAATGAAGCCTCTGGTTGGCACTGCATAGATACGTCCCATCTAAAGGAAACCAAAGAGCACTCAACGAATGGCATGCAAGCTAATAGAAGATCTAAGCACCAACCCAATCAGCATCAAGATTGAGTTGTGAAGCCATTCAAGACGAAGTCTTCCACAAGGAAATCAGAAGAAGACTTCTTAATGGCGACTAAGGAAAGTCGACAAGTCACGATGGTATCAAGCAAACAGAAGACAACGATCTTGGAAGCAACCAGGATCGTAGTGTTTGCCAAACAAAGAAAGAATTGATGGAGTGTACACGGAGATACTGGTCAGTCTCTCAAGAACAAGGCTAAAGTGATTAAGCATGGGTCAGTCCATTGATGATAGGTGAACGGGAGATCACAAGGAGAAAGCGAACTGAGCATGCTACAAATCTGAGATGTCTTGCTATTGAGAAGGACCATAACAAAGAGTCAAGTCATCGATGTCGAGAAGCGATCGAGGCAAACAGAAGTATCAAAGCACTGCATAAGAGAAGGAAGAGGTGTTTCACATGGAGATCCAATCAACACTCTTCAAAATCGTAGTGTTGTCTCTACCAATCAACAAGACACTACGATCAAGTCCATGAATACATGCATCAGAATCGTAGAGTTCGAATAGCTGAAGACTGAAGCATTGGCAACGGTTCAATCTGAAGGGTAATATTCGAACAAGAGCTTATTGAGAGCATCGATGCAAGGACAACCTCGATCGAGAAATCGGAAGGGTGAAATAAAGTCGTCGACACCCCAAGATATCAAAGTGACATATCGGCGAGGGTTGGTGAAATAGTGAAGCTGCGATGTCGGGAAGTCGAGAAAAGATGTCATGTCACATCTGCGATCTGCACCAAATAACTTCGAGATCTGCGAAACAATTTGAATAACTTTCAATGGCTACTTTCCAGCGGGAAGATTGGGAAGTAGTATAAATCAACAGAGCCTCAAAGATCAAAGAGTTGCGATGATTGTGAAGTTGCGAAATCGTTGAGTTGGTGAATGCTATTTGTTGACTCTCTGAGTTCCACTTTAAGATCAATAGAACAAGTCTCGATGATGATGAGAGACTACATAGGTGGAAGTGAAGCGACTTTGAAGAAGGAATTAAGCAGATCGAAAGCTTCACTCAACAAAGATGAGAATGCCATTGAAGATGGCGACCAAGTGAGGCCAAGAAGGCCAAGAAGATAGCATTCGGAAAAGTGGTTGAAGTGAAAGAAGATCAAGAGAGCCACTCTACGAATCACCATGAACCAAAAAGTTTGAAATGAACAAGTGCGAACCATATCGCAAAGTATTCAAGAAGGGTTCGAGGGATTGCTAAGTGCGGACAAAAGTCTACTAAAAGCACGAGACTTAGCAAATCCAGGATGGTGATGGTGCACACACGATACCGAGATGAAGATGGTGAAGAGAGTAAAGATCAATTTGCACCAAAGAAGATGTGGTCCAGACTCGAAGCGAGAATGCAAAGAGGACCACATCAAGTTGCTAAGTACAAAAAGATGTTCGAGCTTAATGACATCTTAGCGACTCGGCACCAACAACACAACAACAACTAACTACAACAACAAGAAGCGGGGCTGAGGGGTCCTTGTCCGGAGGGACTAAATGAAGTTCAAAACTGTTGGGCTTGAAGAGTTCTAGGGAACTAGAGAAGTTCAAAATTTGCGGCCTTGAAGAGTTCTTAGTGAATCAAGTCCCAAGTGCTTGGGCCTTGAAGGAATCTTAGTGATTCGAGTCTTGCCCTTCCTTGGTGGAAATCCTGCTAGTTGAAAGCGGAAGAGTGGATTAGGAGCTTGAGTCTCGAAACCACTTAAAACCCTTGTGTCTTTTACTTTATGTCATTTACATTATGTACATTAACTTGCTATAAAGCTACTATGTATGTTTTAACTACTTACTACTTGAAGTAACTCTCTAAACAATGTATGTGTGATTATGAATATATCAATGAAGGGGATCTTTTACTTATTCAGTTGTGCTTGAAAAGATTCTTAAGTTTGTCATGAGCTACTTAATGAGCAATACAACTTAATAGAAAAGTATTTTGAAATTCTAAGGATCTATTCAACCCCCCCTACAGATCTATATTGTACTCTTTGGGAACTAACAATTGGTATCGAGGCGGTTCTCATGCTACATTCAAAAGCTAATCGCTTTGAGTGCGATCCTGAAAACACAAACATTGTTCTAGACTTAGTTTAGTAGTAAGTCACTTGTTATATATCGAGATGAGCTCACACGTTGGAAATATTGTATGCGAGTAAATGTGCATATACACACTGAAATTTGCTTTCAGATTGGTCCATGTCTTTGATCATCATATCAACAAGACCAATCCTTGCTCGATGTCAATCTTGTTGTCTTAAGACCAGGCTAGAAAGCTCAAGAGATGTCAACAGGAAAAATTCAAACATCCACCAGCTGAAAAAAGATAAAAAGGCCATACATGCTAAGTAATGCTTATCCAGAGAAGAAAGAAGAACTTCTCAACCACATGCTTGGTCAAACCGCAATTGGATGTAAATCTTATGAACTCAAGGATGTCAAAGAATTAGAGATACTGACACTCTCTTAGCTTGTATCTTCAAGACCACGGTGATTATTGAAGATCAATGAAGCAATGGTTGTTGTCGAAGCAAATGAGAAAACATGCACATCAATGCCTAAACTCAGTATATCTAAGATAAATGACTGTTAAGAAACTGACAGCAAAAAGGTACGGTTCCTCGCTAACGTAGATATGAACATCTTATGTGCATCTTACTCATGAACTATAACAGTTTTCCTTCAAATATTCATAATCTATCTAAAAAGGTGAAGAGAGAAAGTACACTAATGATAGAAACTCAAATGTCTATAAACTTTCTCTCCATCCAAGTTTTAGGTTGAAGATGATAACTTGAAAGAAATCTGAAATAGTTTCAAGAGCCTCACAGGTCGATTGAATGTGAAGAAATCTTTGCTGATGGGTTAATGTGCTTTGTACATCCTATGGTCTAAGTGTTTAATGACACACAGAGTATGATCGGATCTACAAAAAGAATCTTGAAGATTCATAAAGCTGATCACCTCCATGAATCAACTAGATGCTAATAAATCGTAGAGCTGATTCTCACTCTGAGAACATTTAAACTCTGTGATCATAACTTAGCATATGATGAAACCATCAAAGAAAAGAGCGTTCTATTAAAATGTCAGATTTCTCTCACACTCACCAATATGCATCTCAAAATGTATTATCTAAATAAAGTACATACATGGATCTGATGATGGTGGTCGATGTGATGTTCATCCAAATATATGAGAACAGGGGTTTTAGTAACTAACCTAGCGGGACCCATCTAACCATGGGTACCAAATATTAGAAATGAATAACTTTGTAGGTACTTGGTCTATCGACCACACTAAGGAATGCTAAAGCAAAAGACTTGATCGAAAGAGTCAACCATGAAGGCTTAGGACATTGAAAACAATTACGACAAAATTCCTATATGTCAAAGCACATCCTTAAAGACACATTGAGCTAATCTAAATGAAGCTCAAAAGGTGCGCATATCCTTATATGGAAGCAGGCCACTCAACAAAAGAAGAAAAGGGTCTTATATACTCGATCATGCAAAGCATGTCATAAGAAGAAGAATCCTCGAGAAGGCGACTACGAGAGGATCATCGAGCATCAATCATGAGGAACTCACTATGGGAAGCGAGAACTCGTGAAGCACAAAGCCCGACAAGGAATACTACGTTCGTAGTCTTTGTCGAAGGATCGTAGAATGATCAACCACGAAAATGCCCATTTCCATGATCTGAGAAGATTTAAATGACTTGACCCGAGAATGAGATATGCATGGTTGCCTTACATTACACTAAACTTATGTCTCTCTTTGAGAAAGCAGTATCAACTATGGGGGGAGCGAATCTGCTACAATGATGAAGAACTCTAGACCATCGAAATATACTATGAAGCAGTATACCAACTATAGAGTCCCAAAACTTTGTGGCTGATGAACCAAATGAAGATCCATATTCAGTAGGAATGTCTCAAAAAGTACTACTAATAACCCTTCAGCCACCCAACTCAAAATCGTGGAAAGACTACAATCAAACATGTAATTGAAGTGTAAGAGCAAGAGGACACCACAATTGTAGCCACTGCAGATGTCTAAAGTTGGAAGAGAGACTCCCCAACGAAAAAGGTCAAATGAGATATCGGTCAAATCACTTCTAAAAGTATTTCATCTGAAAGCGCCTCGAGGGACAAACGACCCTTAGCTCACTCTAAGAGGTTAGCCCTTCTGAGCTACCTTGACCCGAAGGAATGCTTAGTAAAGCTCATCTCAAGGACCAAGTCGGTCAGCGATTATAGAATAGAGCTTTAAGAGAACTCAATGATCGTGATGCAATCTCAACGATCGTAGTCAAAACTCAACAATCGCGAAGCGAGACTCGACGATCGCGGACTTACCGAAAGACACTCTAGCTCATGAGGAGCTTGGAAGAACGAGACAATTGCTCTACCATTACGAAGTTTGAGGAGATTAGTTCAAATACAGTTTTGGAAAGACATCTTGCAAATGCACATGAAACTAAAGTACCCAAACTAGCTTGGGGTACATCGATGGTTGAGCTATGTAGTTTCAACATGAGGAGAAATGTCTAAATCATCCACTGTAACATCCTTGAAAAATTGATTGTTGAGCCAACAAGGAAAAGCGTAGAGTCGATAGGTTGTCTATCATGCTACTCTACGAACTAAAAAGGTCAAAGGTCGATCCACGTCGATCAAACGTCCACTCTTACTAAAAGAGACAACTAAGCGACAAGTTCTTTGAGGGAATTCTGACTTGATCTTTGGGTATCGTGCAACCAATGACTGGGTGACACATCACAGCGTTTGCAGGGATAGAAGAAACTACCTTAAAGACAAATTCAAAATCTACAAACAGTTGTTAGAAACTATCAAAACTTCTTCCCTCTCTTTTTCAAACCCTAAAAGCTTGTTCACTTCCACAGAATCCATTAACCCTCCAAATCCTTACCTAAAATCACGATCTCTATCTCTCACAAGACTTCCTAAAACCAACACCCATATTCCTCGAACTCCTCGAATGGCGGTTAGCGAATAATCAACTTTGGCATTCGACTAGGAACCAAGACGTTCGAAAGATCCAAAGAAAGTTGAGGGATATTCTTGAACTTGTGAGGAAGGTCGGGTTCTCGAGAATGTCTTGAGGAAAACACACGAATATATGGTGACTGGGTCGAGGAATTCCATTCAAACGCAACCATAAATTACGGAATCCTCTCCACCACGAGGTTAAAGGTCGATTAAAACTAAACTCTTGACATCAATCAATGCTTAGGCCTTCTGAATCAAAATCTGAAAAGCACGGAAGAGATCGACACAGAAAAAGCTAAGAAGATTATGCAGTACAGAAGAAACCCTAGTCTGAAGGACATGAAGAAAAAGGAGTTTCTTGAAGAATTCGAGTTCTTGGCTGAAATCGTGGGGAAATGTATCTTATGCAAAGATCTTGCTCATGATATCTTGTGATTGACCAACAATTTGAAGATCATATACGCTATAGTCTGAAGGAACACATCAACTTTGGAGTTGTCTCGCTTTCGATCGTATGTCTAAGTGGTTGGATAAGGAAGAAAAGAAAAGATTAACTGAAAAACCACTCACAAAGGTTTTTCATGGGAGATTCTTAAGTATCATCCTGAAGAAGAAATTGAAGAATAAAATTAAGGATGATGATGGTGAAATCCTTAATGTTCACAAGGTAATGTCTCCACAGCTGTTCATAAACTGGAAGAAAAACCCAAAGGAGAATAGGAGGTTGACAACTGGGAGCAGCAGTAAAGCCTCTACAAAGAAGAGGAAGGCAAAGGAGGTAGAGAGCTCTGAATCTGATAATTCTGTACCAACAGCAACCGCACCGACCGAAAAACCAAAGAGCATGAGGAAAAGCGAGGCCCTCCAAGAAGTCTATCCACGAGAAAGACAAGGTTGAGGATGAAAAGGAATCAACTGCGAGACCACTAAGAGAAGAAATGTAACAGATTACTTCAAAGGCCATCCAACAAAAAGCTAAGATGATAGACAGTCAACTTCAACTCACCATGAAGGTTAAATCTAATGAAGAAAAGGACGTAGAACCAAAAAAGAAAAAAATTGAGCCCCACAGACCAAGTTCAGCAATGATGTTGAAGCTGGATTCATGGAAGAATATGTAGAATCTGCTGATAAAGAAGAATGCACAAGACCTGTGGCTATCTCTCAGAGCATTCACTCTGATGATGAAGAAAAGCTGCAAGATGACCCAACTACATCTCCAAATGCAAATGCTCCAACAAGCTTAGATGATGGGTCAAATGATGGTGATTCTAATGAAGGACATGCCTCTGCAAATGATAAGAGTGAAGAAAGTTCATCTGATGATTCAAAGGCCTTAGAGTGCGAAGAGAGAAGAAGAGTCGACTCTCCAATTGCTAAACCACCAAGAAGAAGGAGTCACAGATTGATAGCTCAATTTGCCTCAAAGAAGAAATGATCAATCTCTTTGAAATCATTGAACTAAGTGATGATGGATCGACTCACGAGAAAGAAGATCTTTGAAGATTGGTCTAGCGATAAAGAAGGTGAATCTGCATCGAGGAAGGAAATGCTAAAGATAGGACCAACATTGAAGGAGATGATTCCAAGGAAGACATTCTTTGAAGAGGATTACGATAATAAAATTCAACAAGAAGACTTCTTTGAAGAATCGATGAAGGAAGTCGACAAGATTACGGATCAAAAGGAAGAAATAGGGAAGAGTCGATTACGCACTTCAGAATCGGAGGAACGAATATTACCTGTTCTCTCTCCGGCCGAATTACGGAAGAATTATAGTGGAAGTCCTTGATGAGCCACCGGAAGAACCACCGACAAGATGGATAAATCGGAAATGAACAACTTGAGTTGTAAGGATGACTACAGATGAAGTGCTCCATAAGCTGGAAAAATATGGAGTTAGATTGCACAACTATCTTTGTCTGACTCTGAAGATCTTACGATGAGGTGGTTACATCCATGGATGCCTTGGTGAAAGCACACATGAGAAAGATGAGAGTTACTTCTTGGTGGTGCTTACTCTCGGTTTCAAACTTGGGCTGGTATCACAAAACTTCCCGAGGGTAAAAGTTTTGCAATCATGATGATCAATGACAAGCCCCACTACAAGATCTATCGACATCTTTGAAAACCATTATATTCCTTATGATCGTAGAATGGACTCACGATGGCAAAAGAATTTGGCCAAGACACACGATTGTAGAGTCTCATTCACTCTACCACCGATAATGATCAAGTCCGAATCGGATGTCTCCATCTGCCCAAAACACGACTATCTAACATTCCTTCATCCTCAACCAAGTGATTGGAACTCAACGATTCTTGATTCTCAACACCTTCAACAATCTGTCCAAAGATGAAATTAAATGAGAGTCAATCGAGGATCAACAAGAGGATGCCCAACGGATGACCGAATTCCCATGGAGAAGGAGGCGATGAAAATTACGATGATCTTATTGATTGAGAAGATGTCTCAAATCAAAGAAGAATCTAAAATGATGACAACAACAAAAGATAATTCAATTCAAAAGCAGACTTTAAGCTCTATGGTGATATATCTCTCAAAATCAAAGAGAGAGATCACATCTATCTGAAGGCCATACATGATCAAAAAAATTTGAAGCTCTACGAGCACAAGAGGCAAATGAAGAGAAACTCAAAATCCTCTCGACAAGATTGACCACATGAATCAATCTTTCTCTATGCAACTTGAGCTAAATCAACAAGAAATCAAGAATGAAGTTGGAAACTCCTCCTACATGATGGAACAACTTATGTTCAATATGGAACAACTCTCTCAACTGATTAATGACAAAAAGGGGAGAAAGAGGCATAGAAAGAGGCATTCAAGAAAGGAAAGAAAGAGCGAGGAGGAAACAAAACAAAAGAAGATAGCGAGAAAAAGTTGGGTCATCATCATCTAAGGGGGCTAAAGATGATGAACTGTAAAGGTAAAAGGGGAGGGGAGTCGAAGAACTACATACATCGAGGGGGCATACAAAGGGATGATGAAGCCCATGTCCCAATGAATGAGAAGATGCAAAAAGATCAAAGATGAATCAAGCAGGATGAATAGCACATCAACGAGACATCACAGGAAGCATACATGGAGCTAAAGAGGTATATCTCTAACTAGTTAGGTATGTTACGGATCCGGGATGTAAGATGTCATAGTATATTAAATTTCATATTATTATAAATGACATTCATGATTATCTGTTTTTAGAAATCTGACTCACTTTGTATATAAGATTCATTCATAACATGCATATGCACTTATTGTTTTTGTCATAATCAAATAGGGAGATTATCGAGAATAAACATGTGAATGATATTCTGTTTATATTTGATTTGATTATGATTATATATATATATATATATGAATGAATATATGCAAGTATGTTTGCATTAAGAAAAGTTGTAAAGTCCTTTGATAGATAATAGAAACATATGTACAAGGACTTAGAATGAATTGATCAAATGTGTTAGGTTGATCCTACATATGCAAAAAATAGACTTTGTAAAGTCCTTAAAAGAAATGATGTACAAGGACTATAAATATAGAAAGATCAAGCATGTTAGGTTGATCTTATGATGTAATAGATAGGCACATCGATGGATCGTTGAGCCTTTGCACGAAAATCGTGATGCTGCCAGAGAGTCGAGGAAAACTAGAGAGCTATCGAGGCGAATCGTGATGCGCAAGATAGTAGATCTCGGAGTTCGTAGACTTCCAGGAGAGACGAGGAAGGATCGTAGTGTGTCGAGGAGAACTTCCTCAGAGCCGTAGTCTGCTGAGGAAGTCATGTTCAGAATCGTAGAGACAGCCTGCCTACGAGCCGACCGAGCGTCTGCCAAAGTCAAGTGAAGAATCGTAGACTACACTTGGAGTCGTAGAGTCTACTAACGGCCAAATCAAGGATCATAGACTGCACTCAGAATCGTAGAGTCTACTGATCGTATCAAAGGCAGAAATCGTAGTCGAGCAAGATCAGATGAAAACAAGCACAACAATAGAAATCGTAGAGTGTCAAGATCTGATCTCGGAGTCATAGTGTCTGCACAACCGAAGCAGAATCGTAGAGTGCAGAACTAAGATGTAAACAGATGTGCTCACAATGCCAAGTCAGAATCGTAGAGCAAACACGATTCTCAACAATTGAGCACTCCCAGAATATCCAAAGGAATGAAGCCTCTGGTTGGCACTGCATAGATACGTCCCATCTAAAGGAAACCAAAGAGCACTCAACGAATGGCATGCAAGCTAATAGAAGATCTAAGCACCAACCCAATCAGCATCAAGATTGAGTTGTGAAGCCATTCAAGACGAAGTCTTCCACAAGGAAATCGAAGAAAGACTTACATGGCGACTAAGAAAAGTCGAAGCAAGTCACGATGGTATCAAGCAAACAGAAGACAACGATCTTGGAAGCAACCAGGATCGTAGTGTTTGCCAAACAAAGAAAGAACTGATGGAGTGTACACGGAGATACTGGTCAGTCTCTCAAGAACAAGGCTAAAGTGATTAAGCATGGGTCAGTCCATTGATGATAGGTGAACGGGAGATCACAAGGAGAAAGCAAACTGAGCATGCTACAAATCTAAGATGTCTTGCTATTCAGAAGGGACCATAACAAAGAGTCAAGTCATCAGTATCTGAGAACAGTCGAGGCAAACAGAAGTATCAAAGCACTGCATAAGAGAAGGAAGAGGTGTTTCACATGGAGATCCAATCAACACTCTTCAAAATCGTAGTGTTGTCTCTACCAGTCAACAAGACACTACGATCAAGTCCATGAATACATGCATCAGAATCGTAGAGTTCGAATAATGAAAGCATTGAAGCGAAGAATGAAAAACATCATTGGACAGCGAGTTCAATCGAAGGGTAATATTCAAAGAAGAGCTTATTGAGAGCATCGATGCAAGGACAACCTCTCGCATCGAGAAATCGAGATCTCGAAAGGGTGAAATAAAGTCGTCGACACCTTGAGATATCAAAGTGACATATCGGCGTTATGGGTTGGTGAAATATGATTTTGGTGGGTTGTCGACCGATGTTTTTGACCAAAGAAGGCTGCTAAGAAATTAAGAAAAATATATTAATATTATATTAAATTTTCTGCTTTGGTGTTCTAAGCATTTTCCTATAAAGAGGGTGCTTAGGTTAGAATTGAAAATCACACCAGAAACTAAAGTTTTCTCTCTCTTTCTCTCTCTATATTATCGAGCGTATTTTTGTGAGTATTTTGATACTTTGAGTGTTGCTATACGGTGCAAGTTCCCTTCAGCACTATATCCAGTATTCCAGTTAGAAGAACTATTTTTTCGAGGTAAGGGATATTATTTTTTTAAAAATGATATCATTTCTTCTAATATCATTATGCCGGATTATTGGTAAGATTTTCTTGTGAAATTCTTGTCTTATAGTTAATGGGGTTACTATTCACGATACTCTGAGACTATTCACTTAATACAAGATTATTCACGTAAAAAATTAAATTTTTAGTTTTTGTTCGTTATCTATTATGGATACTAGCTTTGATTGTATCCATGTTTTGATCATTCTTGAATTTTACTTATATGATTATTAATGAAGTATTTTAAACTCGGATTGTTTAAAGTACGAATCCTTAATATTTGTTCTTTATTTCAATTGGATTCGCTTTCTTTTAAAATATTTTTCATCATCCTCAGTCCTAAATGATGGTATTACTGAATATCTTTGGCCTGTAGTGCAAAGATGGTTTATTTTCTTATGAATATCTTTGGCCCGTAGTGCAAAGATGTACAGGTGTTGAGATGAACATGACCGACTGATGAATATCTTTGGCCTGTAGTGCAAAGATAAATATTTGATTCAAGATGAATATTGGTTGATGTTACAGGGGTAAAATATTGATGATGGACTTTTAAATTCATAGATTATAGTAGATTTCATTCTCTACGAAACTTTCTTACATGAATTATTATTTCCTTACGAATATTAATCAAACTTGTTGTCTATTGTATTTTATCGATTTTTCCTCGTTGAAGACTAACGATAATTTGTTCTATATTATCTTAGTCATAATATTCTTTACCGGCTAGTTGAGCTCACCCTTTTCCTTTTGTTCCATTTTTTCTTCTCGTGAGGCGAGAATGTAAATGAATACTTTTCGGGTAATGGAATGAAGGTTCTAGAAAGTTGTTTAGTAGTCCTCACCATTTTTGTAAAATAATGTACCAATAATTGTAATGAGGACTTATTTGGGTGTGAATATTGTCTAGATGGCAATATTTGTATTTAAGATCACAGTTTTTATGTTGTAATAATAAAGTTGTAGTTGTTTTTGTACCATGTTATTGACGACTCAAAATGGGTGATGTATACCTATTTTGGGGGCGTCACACTTGGTATCAGAGCTTAGGGATATGATCTCTGGCGGAGATCGGGGAATAGAACTAGGATGGGAGAGACGAGTAAATCCTTCGCTAGTGTGTCCTACCTAAGCTTATTTGTTAGTTGGTCAGTATATAGGGATATTATGTGATATGTTGATTTCTTTAATTAACCTTTGTTTTATGGCAGTATTTGAGAATGTCGACTGAGAATGTTAACAGTGGAGTAAATGAGATCGTGGAGACACCTTTACTCACCAACGAGGAAAAACGTCAACAAAATGCCGGCAATGTTCCTCCCATGAACAATACCAATTGAGCGATGATGAACGATGGGATGTTTAGAAGCTTTTGCGCTCATGCAAAATCGCATTTAGGGAGACTTGTGTACAAAATACAGGTGGAAATGATAACAACGCACGGTTTGTTACAGCCAAGCAGTTCAAAGAGTAGGGACCACCAGAATTCTGAGGAAAGTCGGATCCGATTAGGGCAAAGACGTGGGTCAAATAAATTACCAAGATATTCGATGTCTTGGGATGCACGGAGGAATAGAAGGTTCTATTCGCTACTTTAATGTTCCATAATGAGGCAGATTACTGGTGGGAATCTGTGAAGCATACCCATCCAGCCGCACTCAGCATGTCTTGGGAGACGTTTCAGAAACTGTTCAATGATACGTACTTTCCTGAAAGTATTCGTCATATGAAGGAAGTGGAGTTTCTTAGGTTGGAACAAAACAATATGACGGTGTCCCAGTACGAGGTGAAGTTTTCAGAGTTATCCAGGTTTGCACCTCATTTGGTGGAGAATGAGGAACGTATGACGCGGATGTTTCTGAGAGGTTTGAAACCCAGCATACGTCAATATCTCATTTCTCATAAATTTTCTCTCAATTCAGATGTTGTCAACAAGGCTCAATTGTTAGAGTGAGATAACGAGTACGTTCAACAGAGGGACCATAACCAGGATCATATCGGTGACAAAGTAATCATCGTAACAACGATAACCAAATGGAGAAAGAAGAATACTGATACAAAGGCGTAACCATTTTGGTGGTAATCATGGCCATGAGAATAGAAGAACCGAGTCGGGAGGAGATTTTAAAAAGAGGAGATTCAACAATGACCATGTGAAGACGTCAACACCAGCAACAACTGGTTCTAAGGGAGTTGAACGACCACCGGTTGTATGCTATAAATGTGGAAAAGTGGGACATATCAGCCCAAACTGCCCACAACAGTTCAAGGTATGTTATAATTGTGGAAAGGAAGGACATATTGCTCGAGATTGTACGGTAGCGAAACCAAGTCCAGCGGGATGGTGACTCAAAAGGTTGTCCCAGAAAAGTCAAAGTCAACGGTTCCTGGAAGGGAGTTTGTCGTGACTGGTCAAAATACGAGGAACCCAAACGAAGTGATCACGGGTAAGCTAATCATAAATTCTTGCAAGTTTATACCTTACTTGATACTTTGGTGTTACCCATTCATTTATCTCTCTACTTGTGCTCAACGTTTAAACTTAACTCCGGAGAAATTAGACTTCGATTTATCTGTGGAGACTTCGTTAGGAGAAACTTTCATCACATCCACTATTTATAAATCTTGTTTGATCCAAGTTGGCACCATCACATTACCTGTTGACCTTATCTCTTTAAATATACTTGCTTTTGATGTGATTTTAGGGATTGATTGGTTAACTACTCATCATGCCAAAATTAATTATTTTTGTAAGGTTGTTAGTTTTCATATTCCTAACCAACCTGTTGTACGAATTCAAGCAACTAAACCATTAAAATCAATCACTGTCATATTAACTCATAAAGCTATTCGTTTATTGAAAAATGGATGTCAAGCTTTCTTATCCCATGTTATGGATTTGAATAAAGACACGTCAGATTTGAATAATATTCCTGTTGTTAGTAAATTTCCTGACATATTTCCTGAAGAACTTCTCGGTCTACCCCCAAAACGTGAAGTTAAATTCTTTATTGATCTTGAACCTGGTACAAAGCCCATTTCTAAAACCCCATATTGAATGGCTCCTATTGAACTTCAGGAGTTAAAGGTCCAACTATAGGAGTTGTTGGACATCGGTTTCATTAGGCCCTAAGACATCTCTTTTGGGTGCTCCTGTTTTATTTGTAAAGAAGAAAGACGGGAGTATGCGACTTTGTATTGACTATCGAGAATTGAACCATGTCACCATCAAGAATAAGTATCCGTTACCTCGTATTGATGACATGTTTGACTAGTTGCAAGGAGCACAATTCTTCTCAAAGATCGATCTTCGTTCTGGATATCATCAGCTGAAGATTAGAACTGAGGATATCCCAAAGACCCGCCTTGGTAACTCCCAGTGACGGGCATTATGAATTCTTAGTCATGTCTTTTGGATTGACTAATGCTCCTGCGGCTTTTATGGATATGATGAACCAAGTATTCAAGGATTATTTGGATCAGTTCGTTGTTGTCTTTATTGATGACATCCTCATATATTCCAAAAGCCGTGAAGATCATGAGCACCATTTGAAGTCGGTACTCCAAAAGCTTCGTGGAAAACAAACTATATGCCAAGTTAAAGAAATGCGAGTTCGGCTGAGGAAGAAGTAGCATTCCTTGGGCACGTGGTGTCAAAACATGGAGTATCTCATCACCCGGCCAAGATTGAAGCAATACAAAGTTAGGAGCAACCAAGACGGTGGATCAAGTACGAGCTTTTGGGCTTACCGTGGTTATTATCGAGATTCATGGAAGGATTTTCTCGAATCGCTACTCCGCTAAGAGGAGACTCATTTTGCACCTGCTCGACAATACCATATGGTTCGGATGGATTTGTTATCTCACAATGATGCTTCGGGTAAAGGGTTAGGATGTGTTCTCATGCAACGTGGAAAGTCATAGCTTATGCCTCGCGACAACTTAAAGAATATGAGAGGAATTATCCTACTTCATGATCTAGAGTTGGCGGCAATCGCTTTCACTAAAGATCCGGAGGCACTATCTATATATGGAGAAGTGGAGATATATTCGCACCATAAAAGCCTCAAATATTTCTTCACCCAAAAGGAACTCAACATGCGGCAACAACGTTGGCTCGAGCTGTTAAAAGATTATAACCACACTATTCAATACCATCCTGGAAAAGCAAGCGTGATAGCTGACGCGTTGAGTAGAAGATCATATCGCGTGGAACCAAAGGCGATGATGTCAAGTATCGCATAGAACCGACTTTAATCGATAAAGTTAAAGTTGCTTCAAGCCAATTGGAATCGGAAATGATGCGTATGAAGAAGAAAGTACAAGAAGGTGTTATTCCGGAAGCGAGAATCGATGAAGAAGAAATACTTCGAGTCCACTCCAGACTTTGTGTTCCTAACGATTCTGATTTGAAGAACAAGATCATGATGGAGGCACACAATACACTGTTTGCAATCCATCCTGGAAGTACCAAAATGTATCGTGATCTTCGACATACATTTTGGTGGAACAACATGAAGAGAGAGATCGCGAAGTTTATCTCGAGGTGTTTAACTTGTCAACGTGTAAAGGCGGAGCATCAAGTGTCTAAGGGTCCATTGCAACCACTTGAGATTCCAAAATGGAAGTGGGAACACATTACCATGGATTTCGTTATGGGTCTTCCCACGGTTTCTCAAGGTATAAATGCTATTTGGGTTATTGTTGATAGATTAACCAAGTCTGCTCATTTCTTGCCGATACGGGAGACTTATTCCCTTGAACGTCTTACTCATATGTATGTAAATGAGATTGTGAGATTGCATGGCATGCCAGTATCCATAGTTTCGAATCGTGACCCAAGATTCACTTCACGATTTTGGGTTAGCTTACAAAAAGCTATGAGAACGGATTTACGATTGATTTGACATACCATCCTCAAACAGACGGACAATCGTAGAGGACTATTCAAACTCATGAAGATCTATTAAGACTCGTGTCCTAGATTTCAAAGGAGTTGGGATAAGTATTTACCATTGGTGGAATTCTCTTACAACAACAATTATCGACAAAGTATAGGTGTGGCTCTATTCGAAGCATTGTATGGACGAAAGTGTCGCTCTCCAATATGTTGGGATGAGGTGGGTGAAGCAACATTGTTGGGACCCGAGTTGGTATGTATGACTACGGAAAAGATCCAAATGATTCGACAACGTATACAAACGGCTCAAGATCGACAAAAGAGTTATGCGGATCTTCATCGAAAGGACGCGTAATTTAGTATTGGGGATCATGTATTGTTGCGTGTTAACCCATGGAAGGGAGTTACAAGATTTGGAAAGAGAGGAAAGCTCAATCCACGATTTATTGGTCCATTTCAGATTCTTGACCGAGTAGGAAATGTAGCCTATAGACTTGCGTTACCTCCAAGTATGTCTCGTGTTCATAATGTTTTTCATATATCTGTGCTTCGTAAATATGTGAAAGACCCGAACCACGTTATTAAGTTAGAACCGAATGAGATAGCTGAAGACTTAACGTACGAGGAGGTACCTGTCAAGATCTTGGATAGGAAGGAGCATGTCTTACGTACAAAGTTCATACCACAAGTCAAAGTTTTGTGGAGGAACCATGCTATTGAGGAAATGACCTGGCAGTTAGAAACAGAAATGAAAGCGAGGTATCCTCACCTTTTCGAAACACCAAGTACGTACGTCAATTTCGAGGACGAAATTTCATAAGGAGGGGAGGTTGTAAGACCCTAGTTTATTATAAATTAAATTAAATTTCCTCTATTTATTATTTTGAAATAGTAAGGGTTGATTTGATTAATGTATCTATTATGGATACTAGCTTTGATTGTATCCATGTTTTGATCATTCTTGAATTTTACTTCGCTATGATTATTAATGAAGTATTTTAAACTCGGATTGTTTAAAGTACGAATCCTTAATATTTGTTCTTTTGTTTCACTGGATTCGTTTTCTTTAAATATTTTTCATCATCCTCAGTCCTAAATGATGGTATTACTGAATATCTTTGTCCTGTAGTGCAAAGATGGTTGATTTTCTTATGAATATCTTTGGCCCGTAGTGCAAAGATGTACAAGTGTTGAGATGAACATGACCGATTGATGAATATCTTTGGCCTGTAGTGCAAAGATAAATATTTGATTCAAGATGAATATTAGTTGATGTTACAGGGGTAAAATATTGATGATGGAATTTTAAATTCATAGATTATAGTAGATTTCATTCTCTACGTAACTCTTCTATGAATTGTTATTTCACGCTTAATATTGATCCGAAACTTGTTGTCTATTGTATTTTATCGATTTTTCCTCGTTGAAGACTAACGATAATTTGTTCTATATTATCTTAGTCATAATATTCTTTACTGGGCTAGTTGAGCTCACCCTTTTCCTTTTGTTCCATTTTTCTTCTCAGGAGGCGAGAATGTAGCGAGTATTAGTCGGGGTATGGAATGAAGGTTCTAGAAAGTTGTTTAGTAGTCCTCACTATTTTTGTAAAATAATATACCAATAATTGTAATGATGACTTATTTGGGTGTGAATATTGTCTAGATGGCAATATTTGTATTTAAACTCACAGTTTTTATGTTGTAATAATAAAGTTGTAATTGTTTCTGTACCATGTTATTGACAAATCAAAATGGGTGATGTATACCTATTTTTGGGGCGTCACAATTTGAATAGCTTCCAACGGCTACTTTCCAACGAAAAGATTGGAAAGTAGTATAAATCAACAGAGCTTCAAAGATCTAAAGCTGCTGATGATTGTGAAGTTGCAGAATCGTTGAGTTGGTGAATGCTATTGTTGACTCTACGAGTTCCACCAAAGATCAATTGAACAAGTCTCAGTGACAGTGAGACTATCAAGGTGGAAGTGAAGCAGCTTTGAAGAAGGAATCAAACAGATCGAAGCTTCACTCAACAAAGATGAGAATGCCACTGAAGATGGCAGCCAAGCTGAGAGCCGAGAAGGCCAAGAAGATAGCATTCAGGAAAGTGGCTAAGTACAAAGAAGATCAAGAGAGCCACTTTATGAATCACCGTGAACCAAAAGTTGAATGAACAAGTGCAGAACCATGTCTGCAAAGTATTCAAGAAGGGTTCAGGAATTGCTAAGTGCCAAACATAGTCTTCTAAAAGCACAGAGACTTAGCAAACCCAGATGGTGATGGTGCACAGCTGATACCAGATGAAGATGAGCAGAAAAGAGTGAAGATCAGCTGCACCAAAGAAGATGTGGTCCAAACCCGAAGTAGAATGTAAAGAGGACCACACCAAGCTGCTAAGTACAAAAGATATTCAGAGCTTAATGACATCTTAGCAGCTAAGCACCAACAACAACAACAATAACAACTACAACAACAAGAAGCTAGGGCCTAAGGGGTCCTTGTCCGGAGGGACTAAATGAATTTCCAAGCCAGCTGGGCTTGAAGAGTTCCTAGGGAACTAGAGAAGTTCCAAGGCTGCTGGCCTTGAAGAGTTCTTAGTGAATTAAAGTACCAAGGCTGCTGGCCTTGAAGGAATCTTAGTTATTCAGGGTGATGTCCTTCCTCAGTGGAAATCCTGCTAGTTTAAAGCAGAAGAGTGGATTAGGAGCTTGAGTCTCTGAACCACTTAAAATCCCTTATGTCTCTTACTTTATGTCATTTATATTATGTACATTAACTGCTATAACTGCTATGTATGTTTTAACTGCTTACTACTGAAGTAACTCTAAGAACAATGTATGTGTGATTATGAATATATCAATGAAGGGGATCTTTTACTTATTCCGTTGTGCTTGAAAAGATTCTTAAGTTTGTCATGAGCGACTTAATGAGCAATACAACTTAATAGAGAAAAGTATTTTAAAATTCTAAGGATCTATTCAACCCCCCCTTCTAGATCTATATTGTGCCTACTGGGAACTAACACCATGAAATTAGTAGAATATCCTGGATATTTGCGCTTCATCCGGTATCTTTTCATGGAAATATTCTTCTAAGCATTCTTGAATTTTACTCTATAAAACAGTATCATGTTGACAATTTAGACGTTATTGATTTCAGGATAAATTAACTTATTGAAAGTCCAATAATAATCTAGAGGGGGGGGGGGGGTTGAATATATTATTATAGATTTAAAATTATCTAAGGCCTTTTTGAATTTTTGAATAATTAATTTGCAGTGTTAGAAATTAATATGCAAGACAGTAAAAATTCAATCACACAATGCACAGAGATTTGTCTGGTTCACAACATACATCACGAGTATGTCAAGATTACGTCCCGGTCTCAAGCTCCTCTCCGTGACTTGAGATCCTATAACTATCGAGAATAAATACTCCTTCAACAAAGTGAGAAGCCTTTACAAAGTTTTATAGTCAAACTTCCAACTGCTCCTAACTAATCTATCTTGGACAGCAAGCTCCCCGCTCCCTCTTCAAGC